>JALIGW010000003.1:60470495-60942995 GCA_023053685.1 Diadophis punctatus similis
TCCCTGGCTGGCCCCGCCCCTCGCCCTCCCCTCCCTCACCTGGCCTGAGAAGGTAAGGGCGACGGCGGGGATGGAGAAGCAGCCGGGACTGATTCTCCAGCACTAATTGAGGAATGATTGCCACCCCCGGCGGAGGCTTCCCTTCAGGCGACCCTCCTCCCCCTCTCCCGACTCCCTGGCTGGCTTGGCTGAGCCAGAAGGGTGTGCACACGCGGGGAGACCCTCCTCAAGTGAGCGCCAAAGCGCAACAAAGCACAGCAAAGGCGCTTGCGGAGGGCGGGCGGCCGCTCGCTTAAGAAAGGTCTTTGGATGCAACTTCTCTCCTGCCCTAAGGATCTGGCCATCACCTTGCCATGTCCCACCCCATGTCCCACCCCACCCCACCCCACCATGTCCCACCCCACCCCACCCCCGGAACTCTTCGGCCGAGCAGGGAGGGCGTAAGCTCCAGCCTGAAGCGGCAGGAAGCGAAGGCTGCCTTACGCGCAAATGTGGCGCGAAAGCAGGTACAGGGCCGCTTTGCTCCTTCACTAAGGCTCCGGCGACCCTCCTCCAACTCCTATTCCTTCTCCTCTTATGCAAGGGGGGGCACGGCAAGGCGATGACCAGAGCCTTAGTGCAAAAGAGAAGCCGCATCCTTTTGCGTCCTAAGACCCTCCTTAAGCAAGTGCTTTGGCGCTCGTTTGAGGAGGGTCTCCCCGCGTGCACGCACCCTCCTGGCCCCGCCACAGCCAGCCAAGGAGTCAGGAGAGGGAGGAGGATCACCCGAAGGGAAGCCTCTGCCAGGGGTGGCAATCATTCCTCAGCAGAGAGAGAGAGAAGGGGAGAAAGAGGGAGAAAGAGAGAGAGATGAGGCAGGGAGAGAGGGAGAGAGCAATGAGAGAGGGAGGGAGAAATGGAAAGATGGGAGAGGGGGAGAGAGAGAGGGGGGGAGGGAGATGAGAGAGGGGAGGAAGGGAGAGAGATATAGAGAGAGATGGGGAGAGGGAGGGAGATGGGAGAGGGAGAAAGAGAGATGGAGAGAGAGGGGGAAAGAGAGAGATATATATCTGTTTCCCATAGAAAAGAAAACATAGAGAGCCACAAAACCTGGGTAGGCGTGGCTGGGGGGATCATGTGACTCGGTGGGAGTGAGTGACATTGAGTTGACCACGCCCACCCAGGTTTTATGGCTCCCAGTGTTTTGTTTTCTCTGGGAAACGGGTCCAAATGGCTGTTTGAGTATTTAATGTTGCCAATCCCGAGTCTAGTGGTTAAGACTCCAGATTAGAAAGCAGGAGATTGTAAATTCTAGTCCTGCCTTAGCCATGAAAGCTAGCAGGATGACTTTGGGCCAATCACTCTCTCTCAGTCCAACCCACCTCACAGGGCTGTTGTTGTGGGGAATATAGGAGGAAGAAAGTTTGCTGGATATGTGTGCCGCCTTGAGTTATTTCTAAAAACAATAAAATCGGGATACAAATAAACAAATACAGAGTAATCTAGTGAGGTGTGCACCATGAGCCCTACCAATTAGCAGACAACAGGATTCCCAGACATACTACTGTAGTTCTTTGCCATAATGTCAAAAGAATGAACAAGTGTGGAAGAAACAAAGGTGAAAGGGACAGCATCAGACTTAAAGAAAATCTCATGATCCACTATGGATCAAAATATGCATCAGACTAAAGAAAATCTCATGATCCACTATGGATCAAAATAGGACCAATCTAATAAAAAAAGAAGTAAGTCACAGATGAGATCCTGTTTAATATCCGTACTTGACGAAGTGAGAATTAATCTCACAGAGGCGAAATAGATCTTTCTCCCGGAATTCAAACATTTAGAAATAAAGCCCAAGTTTAAAAGTCTAATTAAAATATTTATTTTGGTACAAAAACAATACATTCTGATTGTTTACATTTCTGCTATAAAATGCGACTCTCTCAGCCAAGAGTCAAGTCAAGAAGGGAAGAATGGAAATTCAGGAATGCACACATGCGTACAAGAATATTATATCACGTGGTAGGAATGTACCATTATAATAGATAGGTATGCAGCTCCCTGCGTATACATACAACTGACAATAATCACACCGTGACAGTACTCATTAATTTTTAATCAGGGAGATCACATTCTTCACACCAGCCTATGGAGAAAAGTTGTGAGACTTGCGGTATCAGCTATTCACAGAAGCTAATCTATAGTTTCGCCCAGCATTCCGAAGGGCTATAATCGCCCTCTGGATCAGACTTGAATCTATTGTTCGCAGCATCTTGTTTCCAATAGGATCTGACATCTTTGAGACAGAAACGATTTCAAACTAATCTGGGAATTAGTCAAACTGAAAGGTAAGATAAAGTGCGGGACTCAGTTAACTTACCTCTTGAAACCTGCTCTGGATCCACTGGCCTATCACAGCTAAACTGTCCCGAGGGCAGACGGCCCAAATCATGGTGAGCAGAATAAGGGAGAAAAAATCCAGGAAGTGCATCAGACTTGCCTTTTCTGCCTTGAAATGAAGGGGGAAAAAATAAATATATTGTTTTAATTCTTCTCTCATCGTTTGGTTTTTTCCCCCTATATTTTAGTCCTGAAATAAAAGTATAAGGACAACGTTTAAAGAACTTTTCCCTCATTAACAGTGACAGCCCAAAAGATACAATCAAATTAGCTTTAAAAAAAAAAAGATGTAGCAGAAGGCTCAGCTTACCTATGCTTGTTAAAATGATTGGGGAAAAGCATGCACCAACCAGCTGGCAATTAGTTTAAGAACATAAGAAAATCTCTGCTGAATCAGGCCTATAGTCTGTTTAACACAGTGTTTCCCAACCTTGGCAACTTGAAGATATCTGGACTTCAACTCCCAGAATTCCCCAGCCAGCATTCGCTGGCTGGGGAATTCTGGGAGTTGAAGTCCAGATATCTTCAAGTTGCCAAGGTTGGGAAACACTGGTCTAACACAAACATTTGATGTCACAGTGGCCACTCAAATGCATTCAGAAAGCTTACCAAGTAGGAGGACACTTGCTCTCTTCTCATGTTCTCCCTAGAAGCCATAGTGCCTATAATTCACTTTTAAGAATGGCTTCAAACTCAAAAGTGAGTGTTTTAACCTTGAAACATTTTGCACCTTGTCTATTGTGAACTAAGTGATTAAGACTAACCCAGTTTCTTGGTGCAAAGTATCAGTCTATCCATCCCATTTCACTGCAGAAGATATGGCAATCTCGACTATGGCAGTTACATTTATCCTGATGGAACAATTTTCAGGTTCACATTTCTTTTTTTAAAAAAAAAAAACAACCGAACAAAACTTACAGCATGTCCCAGAATAACATGAGCAATTTCATGTCCCAAAATGAATGAAAGCTGATTGATATCTGACACGGCACTTAGCAAACCAGTGAAAACGAACACTTGTCCATTCTGTAGGCAAAGGGATAAAATAAACATTTAGACAAGCCATTAGGTATTTTCTTCTCTCTCTCCCTCTCTCTCTCTTAATTATGCGTCATTGTTTCTTCTCAGTTATTACTTACTGGAAGTACAAAAGCATTAATGTTAGGCTCTTCTACCACATGGATAGTCCAGGTAAATTCAGAGAATCCTGGAATGTCCTTGTTGCTTTCAGTTAAATGAGTGACAACTTTCTTGACCACCTGGTAACGAGGGTCCTTTTCTGGCAACATTTTATTCTGAAATTGTAGCATCCACTGAAATATTTAAAAAAGGTGAGGGGGAAAAGGGGGGGGGGAAAGCACAGTACATTAAGTGTCCCAAATGACTCAAACTGCAACATAGATATGAGTATCTATGAAGGAGACTTAATAAACACACAAGATAATATTATTCAGAAGAAAATGCCACAGTCTGCTTGAGATAAGTTTAGGAATTTGAATAGATTGCTTTTATGAGGAAGTGTTTTTTTTTACCTCAAGGTGGTAAAAGAAAGTAAAGCTAACAGAGTTGTGTCCACATCAGAGATTACCTTGGTAACTTTAAGACTTGTGACTTCAACTTCCAGAATTCCCCAGCCAGCATTGAAGTCCATAAGTCTTAAAGTTGCCAAGATTGGATACCCCAGGTCTATAGCTTTCATCACAACACATCAGATAAGGGGCAGGACTTGTTTAATGAGACTGCAATGCTGTTTACATCACTTAGACACACCATGTCCCCCTCCCCACAGTCTGCACCAAATGTAATCTACCAGTATGAACAATCTTTAAAATCAAAAGGAAATACACCCTTATGGTAGCTACGATTCAGCTCCATACCCCTCAGAGGTGGTATTCAACCGGTTTGGACCGGTTCTGGCAAACCGGTAGCGGAAACTTAGTTCGGAGAACTGGCAAATACCACCTCTGGCTGGCCCCACCCTCCCATCCCCGCCGTTCCTTGTCCCATATTCCCTTGTTTTTTAGCTCAGCTGATTCACGGGGCAGAGCCGATTGCCGTGCCTCAGCTGAGCTAAACAACAGCTCAGCTCTCCAGCGCTGACACTGAGGGCTGCCTTTGAGTGCTGCGCAAAGCGCGCTCTCATAGAACCGGTAGGAAAAGATTTGGAATCCCACCACTGATACCCTTCCCCTGTAATTCAAATTAATCACAAGCAGCACAGGTGAAAAAACTGTCTGTTCAACACCCTGAACTGTTATGTACCAAAGAGGGTGCCAAGCTAATTAATCCACTGAATTGGCTTAATAATGAAGGTGGAACAATGCTTCTCATTATAAAACCCTGTTAGGAAATGCTAAAAATCAGAAACCACAGTTGCATTTAAGTGCCTTTATAAAGTAGCTTCTCCTTTGATGCTTTAAATATTCTTTGTTCCTCTCATTCTCTTCATTTTCTCTTCCTTCCACTTCCATTACCAATTGAAGCCTTCACCACACGGAAGGCAGTCATCATATATGCAGATAAATGCCACTCAAATCCTGCAGGGCAACCAAGACAGATAAGCAGAAGAAGGGAGAATTCTTGCTGCAAATAATAATTTTCTTCCAACTACCTCCCGTAGCCTTTGACTTCTGCAGCACATAAAAATGGTGTCTTGCCTCAAGGGTATCATGTAACCATTTCTCCCCAAACAGCAAGAAGCTGTGCTTCTACAACAGGAAGCTCAATTCAGCTTTCAGCATTTTGACCTATCCAGTACACGCTTGGATCAAACCTTATTTTTAATTTCTTTTTGGTCAGGCAAATTTAAGCTTCTGGACAATAATTGAGTGTAACCCAAGGTGAATGAACAGACGGAGACAAAATTACCGGGGTTACTTTTTCGCCTGCCCTGCGTATCTCTGTGGCATTGTATTTCACTGTTGTACTGTGATCCAGAGGCAACAGTTCCGGAGAGCTAAACACTTAACGTATGAGGCAAGACACAATCCTGACGTAACCAAGTTTAACCAGAAATTGTAGGAAGCAACCTTGCCAATGCTCCTGACACCTTATGAAGCTTAGTAATCAGAAGCACCAAAACTAAAATTTCCTGACTCAAAGTCAGTAGTTATTCTACTAAGTCTTGCTTCTTAGGGAAGGCCAAACTCTGTCAATATGCCCTACCCAGTCTGACATTCTACTGAAGCCAGAAATGAGGAAATCTTCCCTAGGAGTGGCTTAAACTTGTCAAACAGCCACACCAACTTCCCTGGCATTTTGAAAACCCAGTGATCAGAGAGAGCAAAACACCCACCCACAAGGCCAAATCAGGGGCGAATCTTATATTAAGCTGGACGTCCCAGAAAAGCAAGTGGAAAATCAAGAGCTTTTTTTCCCCCAACAGTTTCTGTGCAGGATGATTTCTGCATTGGTTTAGTGTAAAGTAGATGCTTTGCTGGAGAACGTGGCAGATGCTATGCTGTCTTTCTGCTATCTTTGCTCTCTCTGCCTCAAAACAGGTACAAGGAGCATATTTTCAAATATCAAGGTTACAAAACAAAGTCTGTTCAAATCCTGATATTTTCACAGCATTCCATTAAAAAAACCCCTAGTGCTTTATAGTTTATGACTAACTTTTTTCAAGCAGAATTTCAAGGCAGCTGAAATCAAGAAAGTTCACTAACAAACCACAAACCTGAATCATACACCCTCTTGGAATCACCATCAAAATTAAACCAGAGCTGATTCGCAGAGGTCTAAACATACTTTTTGCAAATATTGAACTTTTTTTTTATTTATTTAACTAATTTATACAACTGCTCGTCTCACTAACAAGTAATTCTCGGCAACGTACAACAGAGCTAGAAACAAGTTAATAAATATATTAAAAAGTATAAAAACCAAATTAAAACAAAGAATAATAGATGAAGGGATGTTAAAAATATTTTATCACCAGTATCATGCCAATTGAGTGTCATCAGCATACAGATAATAGTTCATCGCATGGCGATGGGTGAGCTCATCCAGGGGACTCATGTAGATGTTAAATCAGAGAGGGGAGAGCATTGTCTGTCTCTCTGTCCCTGCTATGTGACCCCACATAGCAGGGACAGAGGGCGGAATTTCTCCTCTGCAATCACCATTGACTGGAACCAACCTTGCACAACACCATGCCACCAACCCTCAATTTCTGAGTCGGTCCAGAAGTATACCGTGGTTAGCAATAGCAATAGCACTTAGACTTATATACCGTTTCATAGTACTTTACAGCCCTCTCTAAGCGGTTTACAGAGTTCAGCATATTGCCCCCAACAATCTGGGTCCTCATTTTACCCACCTCGGAAGGATGGAAGGCTGAGTCAACCTTGAGCCGGTGAGATTTGAACAGCTGAACTGCTGAACTAGCAGTAGCCTGCAGTGCTGCATTTAACCACTGCACTATCTCGGCTCTTTGATGGTTGATGGTATTGAAAGCCACCAGGATGGACACAAAGCCACCATCCTGCCCATGCCAGAGATCATCCAAAAGAGCAACCAATGTCATTTCCATACCGTATCCAGGTCTAAATTCTGACTGAAAAAACCTGCAGATAATTCATCCAAGTCCTCTGAAGTTGCTGCACCTTCTCAATCGTCTTCCTCAAAAAGGAGAGGATGGATACTGGATGAAAGTTTGTCCAGCATCATGGGGTCCAGTGATGGCTTCTTAATGAGAGGGTGAACCAAAATCTTCTTAAGATGCAAAGGAACAACTCTTCCCTACTGAAAGAAGAATTCACCACCGCTAGAACCCACCCACATGACACGTCCTGGGCCACAATCACAAGCCAAGAAGGGCATGGTAGCAAAAGAATATCCTTAATTTCTACCAACCCTGATTTTGATATCCAATTGAAAGTCTGCAGAGATATATTTTCTCTAAAAAGGGGGCATATGTCTTTTCAGACGTTAAAGAATTATCATTATTTCTAGTCAGCAATAATGAGAGATAGAGAGAGTTGTTGTTATAAAATAACAATGTCTGTGGATTATAAATTGTAACAATTAAAAGCAAAGCACTAAGTCAAAACCTACCGGAATTACACAATACTATAATAAATGGATGAACTCAATGTACTTCATATATTATAGCACTTCGAGAAGAAATGCCATTCTAAAAGAACAAGAAACATAGGTGGTGTTTACCTTAGTAATTACTTACCATGTCATACTCAATTTCCGTCATTTCTGCAAACTGATCCTTATGAAATACTACAAGCCGAGTGCGTCCAGTTATTGGTGTCTCCTCCAAATGTGTAAAATAAAAAAGGATAAATACAACTCCTAAGCTAGAAATCCCAAGGGTTATCTTCCATTTATTTCTTCTCACAGCTTCTTTAAATAACTCCTTCTTGTTTGGAGGAAGTGCATGCCACCATTTTCTAATGCTCCTAAAAGACACAAATATTACAATTTTCAAACAACTACCCCTAGATTGCTAAAATATATAATCTTGGATACAGATTATATCCAGATGAGAGGTTCACAACTAATTTGGCTGTTATGAAGTCAAAGAAAAACAAATAAAGTGCAATTGTTTCTCACTCTAGCACAATAAATCAATATCCTGCCAATACCACCTAAGGACTGCAAAGCAAGCTTTATAAATTGGTAAAAGCATTGAGTCTCTATAAAATAATAAATATTTATTTTATCCTACTTTAAAGATAGTATTCGTAATAAAAGATTCAAATGCATTTAGCTACTTCAACTACTTATATAAAGAAACATGTTCTTGTGTAACTTTGCACTAGTAAAATACGTGTTTATTTTATACTTAACTATGGTTTAAACATACTAAACTAAATAAACAATTTAAGATTTGCACTGGACCTTGAGTCAATTAAACAAACCACACTATGGTTTAATTCAAGATGTAACCCCAGAGTCTGCAAAATATACCAATTATCAAAAGTAGAAGAATAATCTATATTTAAACCACAAACTGGTTGGAATTTTAAATATTTAGGATGTACATTTAGTATTTCTATGTATTTTTCTCCAAACTAACAAATGACACACCGTATTCAGTGCATGAGAACTCAACAGACAGAAGCTCCTATAAACGCAAGAGACGAAACTGGCTGGAACTTCTGGCAATCCAAGTTGGATTCTACAGAACAAACTGGGAACTGATTTCTCAAATTCTTAGCAATAAGAAATTCTTATTGCTCAAATTCTCAAATTCTTAGCAATAAAGATGATATGTGTGACTGATGTAGATCCAACAACTGACTGATCCCAAGCAGCAATGAGTGAGCTGTTTTCTTCTGCTTTTTACCCAAGACCAAAATGCTACCATATGATGAGCTACATCTGTAACTTTAAAAGACCTACAAGAAACTCAAGAGTATTTTCTTGCATACCATGAGCAGGGGTGGATTCCTCCCGGTTCGGACCGGATTGCCCGAACCGGTAGCAAGCCGCTGGTGACGTCACGATGGCGTCATGGATCCGGTTCGATCAGTGCCGGTCCGTGGGCGCTGCCATCTTTTTTTGGAATTTTTTGCAAATTTTTCCCTGTTTGGATGGCTTCTCCTCTTCCGCTGCTTGAAAAAGGGTCCTCCTGCCCGCCCCCGGGTTAATACTGACCTTTATTTCTTCGCCCGAAGCACAGCTGATCAGCTCCTCACCTGTGTTTCGGGCTGATTCCTGCTACTGAGCATGTGCGGAAGCCAAATTGCATGAGGAGACGCGCACACATGCGCGAGCGAAATGTCGTGATGCGAACCGGTGGCGAAGGTAAGTGGAACCCACCCCTGACCATGAGCTTTTATCAGAACTGCTCCTTTGTAAACACACCACAAACTTTACAATTATTCCTACTTTTTTTCTCTTTGACCAGGACAATGTTGATTGGTTACCTCCCAAGGATGATAGCAAAAAGCTTTTGCACTGGTTTCAAGATCATCAGTAAGAGTGGAACTGGAGCAGCTTTCAGTATTGATGATCCATGAAAGCATCTGAAGGTCTGAATATTCTGAGTAGCAACGTCTTGTAATTTTTGAGACATGGTAGCTCTAAATAGTACACATTTCCTCCTTGCCTTTTGCTGAGTGAGTATACAAGGCCTTCTAAAATAGCTGCATCTGGTTGTACATATTTCTAGGTCTTTAGGATCCAGAGGCCATCTGTGGGTTCTATTCCTGTTTCCATAGATTCTGGAATTGTCATTCCACAAATAAAATCTAATGCTGTTCTTTTTATTCCATGCTTGGCACTTTGTCAGTTGATTCTGGGCTCCATTTAAAGCTTTACTGGAAAATGTGTAAGGATTAATGCATTTTCCCCGATTAATTGAAGATGCCAACTGAATTAAAATACAGTTTCTTGAGCCACCAAAGGAAGCCATCTCTCTGTCGTTGAGCTTTTATATCTAAATGAAGATAATGAAAATGTAATGTTACCAAAGAAAGAATGAATTTGTAAGCATGTGATACAAAGAGGGAAAACAAATCAATTAATTCATGTAAGATTGACAGACCTTCTCTGAGTACTACATGATAAAACTGCCTGGTCTTGGACAATCATTCCAGGATTCATAAATTTTGTTTATAAAGACAGTTACAAAAAGTCCACTAGTTAATTTTTAACTAGTTTCCAAAGAATAGTTAACAGTTTACAAGCCAAATCTACACTCTATAAGTCAACATTAAGCCAGAATTCCACCATTTGGGCACACAACTTAATACAAGGCTTAATACAAATCAGTCACTTGCTGAGATGGGCATCCATACAAATTAAACAAATAAATAAAAAAACACTAACAAGGTCCCAAACAAGAAGTATGAAAAGAGAAGGACCAGACCCAGGGTTCATTCCGAGGAACCAGCATGTAAACGTGGACAATATGCTTCATAGGATTTTTCATTCATAAAGGTTGCTCTAAGGATAGGTATATTTGTGGTCCAACATGATCTAGGAACCAAGAAAAAGCCAAGAAGGACAAACAAGGAAACTCATAATGTTGAATCACCAGCTTGTCTGAGTTAACTTTTCATAACTTTCAACACAGCCATGACTAGAATCCGGCTTGTGCAGCAGAACCACTCCTTGTTATTCATCACATACAGACACAGAAAGCAGATTTTAACAGCATGAAACAACTAAAGGGAAAGGAGAACTACATCCCTTTCCTTCCTGGGGATGCAATGGTATGACATAACTAGATTCCAACCTTTGTAGTTTTAGATTTTGTTCCATTATTTTAGTACAGTATTTCAAAACTGCTAATCCCTTTAAACACAATTAAAAATGGCAACAGTTAAGAAATAAAGCAGAACTTTGGAAACAGGAAGCAGGCCTGAAGAAGCAGTGAAAGAGAAATTAGAGCAGAGTTTAAGGGAAGGAGAAAGTGGATGGCAGCAAATAGACAACAAGTTACAGGAGACAGAAAGAAAATAAAAGACTAGGGATTTCAAGCAAGCTTAATTTCATACCTTCTATGGATTTGTATTTTGTGCTAAGCCTACAGTCATACAACTCAGTTGGTTTGGTTTTGATTCAGCATGAATCATGCTACTGAAGTAAGTTTCTGCATAATAGATGGCTTAACAAATCATGGATAATGAAATTCTGGCTTAATATAATAACCAACTGAATTGGTCAGAGGAGCCTTAAACTCGTTGCTGTGTAAGTTAAAATTTCTCCACTCCAACATTCATTCACCACCTACAGGAATGAGATATTTTACTATCTCATGCAACACAACTGTAAATATAATGAATGCAATATTCCGTGAAGCCCTTACAATGCCCTGATAGCTATATAGATCATTAAAGTGTAGCAAGACTGCCTATAATTCAAGGAACACTCTCCCTCATTAAAAGAAAGGAGGCAATATTCAAAATACACTTTAGCTAAAGAAAATACTGAGAAACATGGGGAAATATAGCCTGATGAAAAGTGTCAAAAGATGATGGGAGGGTTAGCAGAGCAAGCAAAAATGACAATCGGGCACTGCCCAATCAAGTTTCTTTTTTCCAAATGTGGAAAGTGTCTCTGGGAGGCAAAAACCATATAGTACATTTATCTAGACTCCATGCCAATATAGTAAGTCACCCATTAAACCAACTGAGAATTAAAAACAAATACTCCTATCATATTTCCATCTCCCTTCTCAACATTAAACATACAAACATGTATTTTAGACTACAAGGTGCCAGTACTTAAAACAGGGAGAACCTATGATTAAAGGAATCACCCCGCTGAACTTGCACATCTGGATTTTGAGATTCCGAACCCAGAACAAACACCCACATATTCTCCAGCACAGATTATGCAACCAAAGAGCCAAATCATGCACCTCCAAACTGTAAAGGGGTACACTTGCCCTTCTAGTTCTTCAACTTTCTTGCAACGTCCATGTAAAAAGAAATCTCCAGTCTGTTTCTATGTCAGATAGAACTAATACAGAGGTGGGCTTCAAAAATTTTAGCGAGGGTTCTCTGCCCGGTTGCTGGATGGGCGTGGCTCCTGCACCACGGTGGGGGGGGGACGTTTTTGCCCTCTCCGGGCTCCGGAGGCTTTCCTTGAGCCTCCAGGAGGGCGAAAAAGGCCTCCCCAGGCTCTGGAGGCCCTCTCTGGAGGCCCTTCCCATACTTCCAGTAGGCCCGTTTTTCACCCTCCCTGAGCCTCCGTGCGCACCCTGCACTTACCTGCATCCAAAACGGGCCGCTGGGGACTCCTGGGAAGGGAGGGGAAGGGTGGGCGGGGCCAGCCAGGAGTGGGATTTGGGGGTTCTCCGAACTGCACAGAATGTTAGCTAGAGGTTCTCCCCAACCCCTGCGAACCCCCAGCAGCCCACCCCTGAACTAATGTTACCAATAGAAGAGAATATTTGTAGCTCAGGAATGATTTGTGGGGTCCTTGGTACTTTCCGAGCTTGATGGTTTTCTTGTAGACATTTCATTATCCATCTAGGTAACATCATCAGGGCAAACTGATGTTACCTAGTTGGGTAATGAAACATCTGGCTTTGCCAGCTGACCTGCTCACTGTGGGAGATGGCTGAGCAGGTAAGACCTCATCCCCGTCAGGTCTGGCTGTTAACTCTCTTAGTTCGATTTTACTATAGCTCTTAATATTATTTTAACTTTGTGTTGTTTTCATCTTTTAACTATTTATTACTTGTTTTAAAACTGTAAAGCCACCCAGAGTCACCTTGTAAGGGAGATGGACAGCATTAAAAATTAATTGATAAATAAGATAAATAAAGCCACCAAGCTCAGAGAGCACCAAGGACTCCACAGGACTACGGTAATGTTCTCTGCTATTAATAATAATAATAATAATAATAATAATAATAATAATAATAATAATAATAATAATAATAATAATAATAATAATAATAATAATAATAATAATAATAATAATAATAATAATAATAATAATAATAATAATGGTAGCAATAACACATTTTGGAATCTGGTCTAATATGTTAGCCTGCCTTGATCCATATTTCTCTCCAGCGATGCTGACTATGCCACCCACCATCCCAAACAGGGACTTCTGGGAATGACGGGACATGTAGTCCAACAGAGGCTAAGGAGCGACTCACTTGGAGAAAGCGGCTTTATGGGACGTAGAGACGCAAAGGGGAAAGAGAGGAAGGATTCGGGCAGTGGTGGCGCCCGTAGAGACTCGGCACCTACCACCAACGTGGGAATGGACCCATCCGGCCCGGGGAAACGGCTGAGACCAGACGCCCCAGGCGGCGGAGGAGGAGGGGTCGAAAGTTTTCAGCTCGTCCTTCTTCAAGTTCTGCCTTCCCCGAAACCGAGAGAATTTAGACGCGGGCGAAGGGGCTCAAAGGGGGCGCGGGAAGAAAGGGGTTTGCGACCGTGGGGGTGGGTCTCCTTTACAACCCATTCAACCCTCCCAAAAAGAGGCGGTTTTCTCGGAGCCTCAAAGCTGCACCCTCCGTCCGTCCGTCCCTTCAAGGGCTTTGGTTGCGCTCAAGGCCGAAGCCGGCCCCTCAATTCGCTTCCCTTCCGGGATTGAGGGCGGAGCGTCGCAGGGAAAGCCTCTCGACTCGCGCGCTGGTGGCTAAGTGGCACCCAGGAGGGACGGCCGCAAAGCTTACATGGCTGGTCACTGCACCTCCTTGCTTCGTTTATTGCCAGGGCAGAGCTCCCTGGCCCTGGAAATGCCCACCATTACCCGACTGTTGCTGTTGTAGCATTTTTATTTTATTCCTTACTTCACAAATGCTTGGGTGCTTTTCTACATCGAGAGGGTGGTGCTGGGTTTCCACCTATGCCACAGCAAGGTGGAACAAGCATCCTTTGTTTCGTTCCGGTAATCGTTAAGATAACTATGATTTGACTAAATTTTAATGAGAAAACTTTCCATCTTGTTGCATTTCGATTGAGACTGGGCATGCTGCGGGCCTTTCAGAAACAAGTTTTTCCAGGCTGGCTGATACATTTTGTGTGTGTCCCTAAGAGAAATAATAAATAAAACACTGATTCTGTGTGCGTGGGTTTTTTCCCCTCTAAATCTCTAGTCCCTAGTTGGATAATCTTTATTAGGACCAACTCAAATGTTCAAATTGAGAAAAGTATAAGAGCCCTTGTAAAGTAAGAAATGACAACCAGAGGTGAGAAATAATGTGCCCGTTGCCTAGAGACTATTTTTTAAGATCAGTATTTCCGTACTGTATTACTTTATTTAAACTTCTTGCCTTTACAAATGAAAACAGGCAACATCTAGGAAACAGTGTTATTATGAATAAAGGAATAGAATCTGGAAGAACATTTCAAACACTCATCCCTCAAAAGTATATAAAAAGACCTCTAATCAGACCAATGGCTTGTTTTTATTTCCAGCTCCTTAAAATCTTTTCTTCAGTGTCCAGTTTCTAAAATCATCACTTACATTTTGTTTGACTTGCGATAGCTGGGATAGCAAAAAAAAAAAAGGCTTGGTTCCCATGAGAAGCTGTTTATACTTTTGTAAAATCAAGATGCCTATCATAAAGTGTGATGCTAATATTAAAAATCCATGGTTTATTTGGCCATCTTGATAAAAATTTTGAATCTTCTGTTCATGTACCTGGGATCCTACATCACTTGTGGGCATATGAAATATACCTAATGGGGTTTATTTACTATGTATTTATAAAATGTATAGGCTGCCCATCTTAGCTCAAGGTTACTCTGGGCACCTTACAATCAAATTATCTGGCGATTTAAATAATTGTGCACCCTAGGTGTTTTGTTTTGTTTTTTAAACACCCATGATTGGCAAACCTATATATTACAATTCAAAGCTAGTCACCAAATGTAACAGATAATTATAGGATATTTTTACTAAAGACAAACATGAATACTACTTTATATGTAAATGTGGCATGTGTAGTCATACAATTAGAAATTTATTAGTGCATTTTTCTTTAAATAGACAGCTAGATCAAAAAAAATTGTAAGTAGTCTTTATAAGCAGTGACTGTTCTTGAATTTTAATGAGGAAACAGCACCTTTATTTTGAAGAGAGGATGAAAAATAAAGCTTAGAAACTGTTCTCTGATCTGTGAGCAACTAGCGATTAGTGTAGGTGTAGGGAGTCCAGGTTTATACCTACCATGAGCCATCGAAACTTACCGAATAACTTCGAGTAGTTGTATTTCCTGGCCCAATCATCTCACATCATCTTTATTGGGGGAAATTAGAGAAGATCATATGTGCACTAATTATTGAGACCACTGTCATGGTGGTCCACCTACTAAAAGACCCTGATTGGGAAGTCCCACGATTGTAGCTAAATTTTGTACCATCACTATGACAATTAGAAAGTTTTGCATCTGATTGTTTCCCCAGATATCTACCTAATTTAGGCATGAGTAGCGTTTTTTTCCAAATGTTTTTATTTTTTCACCAACTTCACATAAACATCCATACGTATACCGTAAATCAAATCAAAACATAATTATACATTTCTGTCCAAACAAATATCCTAATTTTGCACCTTTTGTACTTTTATCTCCTGCCTGTTTTCCTTCTGTATTTCATACTAATAGTCAATCCTCACAGCTGTTAACCAATTTTCCTTTTTCTCTTTTTTTCCACAAATTGTTGCAATATTTCTTCCGACCAGCATATGGCGTTACCGGATTTCCAATACAATAAACCAGTTATTTCTCAAAATTCTCCAAAACATTTAAAATCCACATATGGGATATTTTCTTCAAATTCTTTATTCTTTTTCAATTTCTTTAACTTCCACCAAATCCAATTATAAAACCATCCTCAAACTTCTTGGGCTTTTAAACTCTGTTCATTTAACTCTATGGTATTTCCAATTGCTAGATAGCCGCTAGCTCCATTCTGGGATATCTTTTAGTCTCCTTTTGAATTTCTTCTTTTTATCTTTAAATCGGCCAAGCACTCACCCAGCTTCAACACTTCTTCAGCTCTCTCCTGCACCAATGCTTAGATCTTGTCACCCAGGCAATCCACAATCTCTCTATTCCAATCGTTACGATCGTGGCCGTCCCAGCTAATGGCAACAGAGTCGTCTTCCACAGCTGCTGGTCAAGAGGCTGGTACCAGCTCCCTGGGGGGGGTTGCAAGTTCCCCTGGACCACCAACCGGTGCCTCTCTTCTTCATCGCCCTGGAGGGGCGGATCCAACCCAGTTCCAGTCCGGTTCCGGGTCCCCAAGCAGCTGGGATTCAGGGTTTCCCGCGGTGTGCGAGAGACACCCGTAGTGCTGCGACGTTGGCCACACACACACCCTCCTGGCATGAGTAGGTTTTCATGTGCTGGGTAATGTATATTTTTTAACTTTTCTGTATTTAGTCTATAACCATGTAGTTTAATAAATAAAAACTGTTGAGTGTGCTGCCTTGTGCTGAAGGAAAGATGGGGATATATAGATCTAATGGATATGTACAGTTACACAATTTGACTTCCTTAGACCTAATAGGTTGAAGTTTCCTTAACGTTCTAACTTCCAAATGCATTGGATTTTGACTACCAGCACCCCTTGGCCTGCAACATTAAGATTTTTCTTCCCATATTTAAAATAAGCAAGGAGTGTTGCCACCAAAAGAAAAGCACACCACATGACTTCCTTATAAAGCAGAAGCTGGAAGGCTGCCCTTTAAGGATTCCTGAGCCAGCGTGGGAGTTCTGGGAATTGAAGTCCACAGATCGGAAAGGGCCATGGTTGCTCACGCCTGTATATGGCTCCCACCAGAGGTGGGTTCCTCCCTGTTTGCACCAGTTCTATAGAACCTGTAGTAAACTTGTGATGACATCACGGAGCTGGTTCTGTCGGTGCCGGTCCGTGGACGCCGCCATCTTTTTAAAAGATTTTTTTTAAGATTTTTTTGGGGGGGTTGTGGTTTTTTTGTTTTTGGGTTTTGTTTTTGTTTTTTTTTTGCTTCTGCACATGCGCAGAAGCCAAGTTTCCAGCACTGCGCATGCGCTGCCATCTTGTTTTTGGCTCTTTTTTTGCTATTTTTTGCTTGTTTTTCTGCACTGCGCGGCGCAGGTGGAAGTGAACCGGCGGCGAGGTAAGTTAGAACCCACCCCTGGCTCCCACCATCTGTTGACTGATTATGCTGAGTGGGACTAATGTAAAGTGACCAGATTTTTTTTTTTTAAGCGGGACATTGGCGGGGGGGCGGGGCCGCCTGGACGCCGTCATTTGAGTTTTGCCCTCTGCGCATGCGCAGAAGGCAAAAGATGCTAATGTCGGCGTCCAGGTGGGTGGGTGGGAGGCGGGAGGCTTTTCCTCGCCTCCCGCCTCCCCTTCGGGAGCCGGCAGTAGCTTGGCAAGATCGCTCCCAAGAAGCGGCTCCTTCCCCCCCCCCCCCCCCCCCGCAAAGAGCAGAGACAGGCTGGCCTGGCTCCGGCACCTTTCCTCCCCAGGAATCCTTTCCCGGGTCTGCCACACGGGGGGAAGGAGCGGAGGCGTGGGGCACCCACCGGACGCCGCCCCGGAGAGAAGACCCGGCCCAGACACAGCAGAGACGAGCCCCGGCCCCGGCCATGGCATTGGTAAAGGCTGCGATGAAGGGGTGGTGGTGGTGCACAAAGCTGCAGCCTCTGCTGCGTCTGGCCTGGAGGACAAGCTGGCTGACGGCGCGGGAAAAATCCTTCCTGGCCCTTGCCAGCCGGGCCTGGTCTTCTCTCCTGGGAGGCGTCCGGCGGGTGCCCCACGCCTCCGCTCCTTCCCCCCGTGTGGCAGACCCGGGAAAGGATTCCTGGGGAGGAAAGGAGCCGGAGCCAGGCCAGCCTGTCTCTGCTCTCTGCCGGGGGGGGGGGCGAGATTCAAAGAGTGAATGACATGCGGGAGGCGGGGAGGAAGCTGGGCGGGGCCTGGCTCGGCTGCTGAAAGAGTCCCTGGACGTTGCTGGGAATCACCCTGGGGAGAGGAAGAGAGAAAAAAAAGGTGCGGGCGGGAATGTGGATGAGGCGCTTCCTTTCCTTTCGCTGGAAGCGGCACTGATGTGAAGAAACATCCCGGCTCTGATTTTTTTTTTTTACACCGGCCGCAGATTTCTGTGTGGGAGACATCCGGTCAGAAGGCGTCGTTTCAAAAAAGCGGGACTTTTTTGAAACGATGCGGGACGCGGGACAATTGGCTTAAAATCGGGTCTGTCCCGCCAAAAGCGGGACGTCTGGTCACCTTAGACTAATGGGTGCTGAAGATTCAAATATCAGAGGACACTTGGTTCAAGAAAACCAAAGTGTTAGGAAGTTCTTAACTCTGAAGCCTTTCACTGATCAAAAGAGGGTCTATGGATACAGCATGTATAAAGTTTTCAAATCAGGCTGGATTTCTGGTGGCTTCATGAATGTGTCTAGAGCAGGAATTCATGAATTCTGGGAGTTGAAGTCCACAGGTCATAAAGGGGCCATAGTTATCCGCCCCCCCCCCCGCTCTAGAATATGTAGTTTTCATGGCAGCAGTATGTTCCTCTATCACTTTTCATAAGAGAACAGCTCAAGTCCTCATTTCTTAATTATATTTCAAAAGAAAGCTTCTCAGTCCTTTTGCCAGAGCCTTTTTAATGAAAGTAGTCAAGAGATTTTAACATTTTTGTATTAAGTAACTATGCCTACAAAGAGAGGGGATGGGAAGTGAAAGGGAGGTATATGCATTAAAAAAGTTTTCCACTTTTTGGTGCGTTGAAATTTTCACCCAGTTAAAGAATTGAAAGTAAGGTAGCTATTTATTTATTTATTTAGTGTTGTTCAAAGTAGCCCACAATAACAAAATAACAGAGTTGAAAGGGACCTTGGAAGTCTTCCAGTCCAACCCCCTGCTCAATAATAATAACAATCACATACACTGTAATACACACACACACACACACATATAAGAGCCGAGGTGACGCAGCGGTTAGAGAGCAGTACTACAGGCTACTTTAGCTGACTATCATTTGAGTTCAGCTGTTCAAATCTCACCGGCTCAGGGTTGACTCAGCCTTCCATCCTTCCGAGGTAGGTAAAATGAGGACCCAAATTGTTGGGGGCAATGTAAATATATATACATTGCTTAATGGTGTAAACCGCTTAGAGAGTGCTTGCACTATGAGGCGCTATATAAATATCACTAATAAATTAAATAAATAAATATATGTTCAGACAGACATTGATGCCAAAGAAGAATTGCCTGAAAAATAACGGAAGCAAATGTCACCAGTTCTTCTGGACTTAGCTCTAAGATCTCAAAGGAGGATTACAAATCCATTTTCATTCTCTCATTTAGCAGTCGCCTTGCGGCTTCTTATAATTATTTCCTCGAGTCGTGAAGTATGCTGGAAAAGGATTCCAAGTCTATTCGTCCTTCAGGGACTCAAGACCTTCATGGAAATCAAAATGAGGACCTTGTCAGCTTATTCAGTGTGCACAATTTTAACAAGACGAAACTGTGGCATAAGGAATTTTGCTAATGCTACCAAGCCATATTTTTAAAAAAATCAGGAAAAGTCGAATCTCACTACCCTAATAGGCCATTGTAATATTTCTAGATTAATTTCAGCATTAAAGTGAGGTAATTGTAGCATTTAGAAATTTATCAAAACCCCCGAGGCAGATCAATGGGGAGGCTTTGAGAATGCTAATTGTACCTGCATGGGGAAAATTATGGTTGTAATAGTATTAACAACCCTATTAAGGAACGGAATTGAGGAGCAATTTATAATATTGCAATCATTCTCTGAAGAAGTGGTTAAATAAAAATGTAAGATATAGATTAGTTTGTTTTTATTGCTGTTAGAAGATGACTATTTATTGATGTCACCCGCCCTGACTGAAATATATCTCATTTATGAAAAATACTTGTAATTACACTTTTTAAAAAGAATCCTATAAAATAGCAGACAATACAAGGAAATCTCTTTATGGTATTTCAATCCCATTTTTCAACAGTTGTCACTGATATATTGTAAAAAGAAAAATATCCACAATATTAAAACTGTGTTTAAGATCTAACTGCTAACTATTTGCAAGAGAAAATTAAAGTTACATGTCTTAGCTCCCTGGGGAAATCCTGGGAGTGAGGCAGAAGCCCTCAGACGATCTTTCAGAACTGAAGAAATAAAATCATGATCCTTGCCATATACTTTTCAAGAGTAGTCCTACGTGAACTGGTGGCATTTCTCAAAATGTACAATGTTCAATTGTACATTTGTACAAGCATGCACTCATTGTCATTGTTGCCATTTGAAGATCGAGACACAGCATACGGTAGTATCAAGGACGTTTCCAGAATGTTCTTCTAAATGTGCCTACTACTGATAGTCCTCAATTTAGAATAGAATAGAATAGAATTCTTTATTGGCCGAGTGTGATGGGACACACAAGGAATTTGTCTTTGGTGCATATGCCCTCAGTGTACATAAAAGAAAAGATACATTTGTCAAGAATCATGAGGTACAACACTTAATGATTGTCATAGGGTATAAATAAGCGGAAATAGAATAGAATTCTTTATTGGCCGAGTGTGATGGGACACACAAGGAATTTGTCTTTGGTGCATATGCCCTCAGTGTACATAAAAGAAAAGATACATTTGTCAAGAATCATGAGGTACAACACTTAATGATTGTCATAGGGTATAAATAAGCGATCAAGAAACAATCAATATTGGTATAAATTGTAAGAATACAAGCAACAAGTTATAAGTGGGAGGAGATGGGTGATAGGAACAATGAGAAGACTAATAGTAATAGTAATGCAGCCTTAGTGAATAGTTAGACAGTGGTGAGGGAATTATTTGTTTAGCAGAGTGATGGCGTTCGGGGAAAAACTGTTCTTGTGTCTAGTCGTTTTGAGGGTAGGAGTTGAAATAGTCTATGTCCAGGATGTGAGGGGTCAGTAAATATTTTCACGGCCCTCTTTTTGACTCCTGCAGTATACAGGTCCGCAATGGAAGGCAGGTTGGCAGTAATTGTTTTTTCTGCAGTTCTGTTTATCCTCTGAAGTCTGTGTCTGTCTTGTTGGGTTGCAGAACCGAACCAGACAGTTATAGCGGTGCAGATGTCAGACTCAATAATTCCTCTGTAGAACTGTATCAGCAGCTCCTTGGGCAGTTTGAGCTAACTAAGTTGGCGCAGAAAGAACATTCTTTGTTGTGCTTTTTTGATGACGTTTTTGATGTTGGGTGACCATTTTAGGTCTTGAGATATGATAGAACCTAGAATTTGAAGGTCTCTACTGTTGATACTGTGTTGTCTAGTATTGTAAGAGGTGGTAGAATGGGAAGATTTCTCCCAAAGTCTACCACCATTTCTACGGTTTTGAGTGTGTTCAGTTCCAGATTGTTCCGGTCGCACCACGTGGCTAGTTGTTCAACCTCCCGTCTGCATGCGGTTTCATCGTTGTTCATTTATGTTTCATCGTTGTTTCATCATTGTTTCATCGTTCATTTATGTCTACAATTGGGACCAGAATCTCTCAGCCCGGTCATGCCCGATTTAATGACCATTTTTGCCATGGATGTTAAGTGAATCATTGCAGTTGCTAAGTGGATCATGTGGTACTTAAGCGAATCTGGCTTTCCCCATTGACTTTACGTGTTGGAAGCCAGCTGGAATGATAGTAAATAACAGTCACATGACCTTGAGATGCTGCAACCATCATTAATACATGCTCGTCGCCAAGCACCCAAATTTTGATTATGTGACCATGGGGATGCTGCAACAGTTATAAGAGCGAGGACTAGTCACAAGTCACTTTTTTTAGTGCCGGTGTAACTTCAATTGATGGCTAAACAAATGGTTGAAAGTTGTAACTTTCCCTTTGGAAAAGTACTCTTTAGTCTGTTACATCCAACAACTTTTGAGGCCGGCAATACTTTACTTTTTGAGCACTTTACTTCCAAACATTCTCCTACTCCTTTGGGTCCATAGTAGTCATTTTCTGGAGAAACTAAATTGCCTTTTTGACATCCTCTACCATAGGATTGCACCAGTTCCTAGACCTATTCCTTCCCTTTTCAGCCAGGGAAAAGCTGGAAGCAACACACTACGGAACATATTGGTTCAAGTTTCTCATTCATTTGTTAAGGTTACAGTGACTAAAATTAATCTCTCAACACCACCTTTTGCTAGGACTCAAAAGCCACAGGTCCCTCAACCCTGGGTAAAATTTGCTAAAGAACTGCTATTCCGGTGCCTTTTCTTTGAATTGAAAATGACATATGGCCAGATATATTCTACATGTTCCTTGCTGCAATTAATCTTTGTGTTCCTTTGATTAATTACTGACATATAAAGTACAATATCCCTCCCCATTTATAACCTCAGAATTTTGTCTGTTCCTTCTCAATGGCACACATAGAAATACCAAAGCTTATCCATTTTCAGATGAGGTTAACTAATTACAGAAAATTTGATATCACTTTTAAACTGCATGGTTCATCCTTCTTTCATTGTCTCTATACATCTGAATTCATACACATCTTCTCTCTACCCTCTTTATTTATCCAGGATTTTTTTTCTGGTTTTCTTTTGCGTTACAATTTTGATTAATCACATTTATCCTCCTTGCTATCCATTCAATCTTTCAGCTTTCTTCTATCATTATACATTGTATTCATCAGAACACAAGCAACCTAGAACCTTTCCAGTTTTGCTTCACTGAAACACGGACTGCTCAAAACAATTCTGATGGAAGTGTCCAGATGATTTGAACTACATTTGAACAAAATTGTGGTTTTGTTTATACTTCACCTGAGAATAATTCCCACTGAGTTCAATGGAACTCATTTGAAAAAGTGGCTAAAAATACAGGAACTTGAGAAGAGCTCATATGGATGAGATGAAAAGCTTATCTTATTTTTATTTATTAATAAATAAACCTTGCCAAGTATCTTGTTTTTTTATTGAAAAGTTTTACAAGTACAGAGTGCACATAATTTTATCTTTTCTACCCTCCCTATCCCCCCTCCACCCTTCCTCCCATACTCACCCTCCCCCCCACCCCCCTCCCGGACTTCCCAGAGAAAAACACAAGGTATAGATTCAAGATAAAAAATATAAATCTACATAATACTAAAACAAACTGTTAGTTCAAAAATATCTTTTCCTTTCTTAACTCTTTGTTATCCATAAGCTTGAAAGTATAATCTATTATTTCCTCAAACAACAAACAATAGTATACTATTTAGATTATATTAATCTGAAACTTTTTCTGAATATATTCCGTCCACCTACTCCATTCCAACAAATATCTTTCATTTGAATGATCCTTGAGATAAGATGAAACCTTAGCCATTTCGGCCAGATGTGTCACTTTCAATGTCCATTCTTCAATTGTAGGTATATCTTCCTTCTTCCAATATTGTGCCACCAGCAATCTGGCAGCCGTTATAAAATTCAAAATCAATTTAGTCTCTATAGGTGTGCAGTCCATTGTTATTCCCAACAGAAAAAACTGTGGTGTGAATTTAATTTTTTTCTTTAAGATATTTTGTATAATCCACCAAATTTTTATCCAAAAAGCCTTAATTTTTTTACAAGTCCACCATATATGGAAATATGTAGCATCATCCAAGCATCTTGTTTGTTAAAGCACTCAGATACTGTATATCTGTGAACCCCAGAAACACACAGTCTTGGCCTATTATTCTGTATCAATTATTTTTAAAGCATCTTCCTCTGATCCAAGTAGTAGTGTAAAACCATAATTACTAGTAATCTTGATAGCACAAACTTCTACAAATTGCTAATTACTTCAGCAACCCTCATCTTTATTTGCATTTAATCATTTATTCCAATACAGTATATGGAAAATCAACGTTTTGTGTTGTGTGTTTTATGTAAAATAATCATTTTATTCCTACTAAGGAAAAATGAACTTGTTAGTCATGTCTCACTTGATGTATGTGTCTTGCAAAATTGCAAAGTATAGCTTAATATACTGAGCAAACACAATAACTTTGCTGGTATAAATCACAATGGCTACTGCCATAAGAAGTTTAAATAATAAACAATGGTTTAGAACCACGCTAGCTGTGCGTACACAACATATTAAGTTCATTTTAATCAAAAGCCCCTTCTGAAGGGGAGGTAATTAAAAAAATATTGGATTGTGCGGAAATGAATAGATTGACAATGAAAATTAAAGATAAAGAAGACTCTGAATACTATAATGTATGGGGGAAATTTTATAATTGGTTAGAAAATGAATATGTATAGAAGACAAGCAATATTGATTAAATTGGAGAAAAATAGAAAATTGAAGGTGGTAGATCCAGGTGACAAAATTAGATAGTTGAGGGGGCAGCATTAAGATAGTAGTTAATATACCTAGGAAAATATAAGAAATATGTACAGATATGGATAGGGGGGATAATAAGTTTAAGAGTTGCACCAATAATTAAATGGATTTAGGGACATAAGCTACCTGTCTGTTAACTATAAGATGGATTGTGATTAGATACACTCAGGAAAGGGTTAAGAAGGAGAAAAGGAAGTAGAGAAGGAAGGGAAGAAGGGGAGAGGAGGGAAGTAGGAAAGTGGGAGAGAAGAGAAAGAAGGTAGAAGGAAGAGAGGGAGATAGAGTGAGGGGAGTGATATGACATAAAAGGGAAAACAGGCAGGTACTAAAAGTATAAAAGGTGCAAATTAGGATGTTAGTTTATGTTTTATTGAACATAAATGTATAACTATGTATATTTTGTTATGAATTAAGGTATATGTATGGATGTATAGTGGAGAAAAATAATAAAAACTTTATTTAAAAAAAGTTCATTTTAATCTACGTTTGTTAGGTCGATATAACATACCATAAGCATCTGATAAGCAATGATGTCACTTCGTCATATCATGACACAAATGAGATCAGTGATGTAATTTGCATCATTTGTGTAATGATGTCATGACATATGTGATGTCACTTGCCTTCCTGCGCTCACCCAAGCAATGAGCTAAGCGAAAATAATTATACCACAGTAATAATATGGCATAGTGTGACAGCTTTTCCAGCTACTTTATCTTGTCTAGTAAGAGATGGGCTACAATGTTCTATCTATATCAACTATTGTAAAGTTCCTGGCCTTATGGAAATGTAGATTTCAGGGATCTTA
This sequence comes from Diadophis punctatus similis, assembly GCA_023053685.1. Taxonomy (NCBI): domain Eukaryota; kingdom Metazoa; phylum Chordata; class Lepidosauria; order Squamata; family Dipsadidae; genus Diadophis; species Diadophis punctatus. Next base: position 60,495,443 of record JALIGW010000003.1, read on the forward strand.
ATATATAGATAAATAGAGACAGAACCAACTATTGCTACTAGTTCCAAACTTGAATGAAAGGATTATCTTTTCATAAAGTATAATTTTTGCTGGACAACTGAGTTCTACATACTGCAAATTTTATGCTGGCTAGATACAGAACTCTTGAAGCTTCTGTAGGTGTTCATTTATAAACAAATTTTTAGGAGTACCTGCATGACTGTAACACCTACAGAAAATAATTTTCCTAGTACGCAACACTTACAAATGCAATAACCTGTTTTGTTTTGCATCTGGTTAAGTTTGTATAGTAAAATTTGTGGGTCCATGAAATTTGTGGGTCCAAATTTGTGGGTCCAACACAAAGCACAATAGAGACTATTCCAAAACCAAGACAGTTTGAACAAAACTCAGCTCCTTTCAATTCCAGCTCAAGATTTTGAAAGAATAATTTAGAGCAGAATTTCAGAACAGCTTCAAGTTATACTTGCAATTCAGTGGATCCATTCTCTTACCAGTTGTTGGAAATCAAGCAAAAGGTTGATGTGACACAGAGCTCTGCTAAGAAATCCTTCTTCATTGGAGCTTTTATTCAGTTACGATAGATAACTTGGACCTATTTCTGTGTAGGAAATAATGTATGATGAAGAAAGCAATTGTGCAAGCTTGTGATCATTATTAAAATTCATAATAACTATTCTAATACCCTTACTGAAGGAGAGAAATTTTGAGAACGTGACTATTTTACAATAGGGCAACATTTTTTTAGAAATGATTTTATTCTGCCTATATTGTATTATGTCATTTGTTAACCAAAGGACTGGCCTTAAAGATTAGATATTGCTTATTGAACAACAGCACTGAACTTGCAGGAAGCACCGCATAAAACAGTGGATCAATATTTGTAGACTGGGTCTGTCTGCAGTGAAACAAAGACGAGTTTAAAAAAATTATAAGCATACTTCCCTTTTTTGCAATGTTATTTAGGTTGATTCCAATGGTGCATAGGTTTTTTATAGATTGCTAATTGTAGAAATGCATTGCCATTAATAATTACGTTTCAATACCTAGTTTTAGATTGTTTGAAATTAAAATAAATAGACAGCATTGCTAGTTCTTACATTTTGGCAAAGTTACAAAGCTAAGAGGGAGTGCATTACTTATTTAAAGATTGCCTTGCTGAACAAGAAACAGCAAACCACATGTCATGTCCTAAGTGCTCAGGTGAATCATTTTTGGCTGTTAAACAGCAGAGGTGTGGGGGAAATGAGTGGGGTTTCCACAACTAAGTTACAAGGAAACAGCAATTATTTGCATGATGCTGGGTTTCCTCAGAGCTGCACTAGCTTACCGTAAAATAGTGCTACCATCAGATGAAAAGTGATGACGCTCTCAGGAAATAGTAGTGACTGAAATGGCCAAATTAGGTCATCCACTTTAAAGTAATCTAAGCAATTTACATACCACCAGGTAAGTACTAGACAGTGCAATCTTACAGCAGACATTCAGCAAGGTACTCCAAAACGTATCCGTATCATAAAAGCCAGAAGATCAGTAGTCAGTTTATGCCAGGTACGAACAACCAGACCCACACATGTAATGTAATGAATCCAAGCTAATTTCCTCCTTGAACCCTCCTCCCAAATGGGACCATTGTTCTTCAACAGTTTATGAGGAAACTTGTGTCTTTCCAGTATGGTTGAACTGCAACCTCTAGCAGCCCCAGCTAGCATGGATGACAGTGAGGAACACTGGGAATTGTAGTTTACTGGGAACTGTAGTACACATGCTCTCCACCCCAGTCTATACAATATGCAATTTATCATCACGGAACTAAGTTTAACAGCATTTTAAAGTTAAGAAAATGTATTTAAAGACACCATTATGTTACACAATATAGATTCCATTAGAAAAGCTATGCTGGCATTACTTTACAAAAGTAACATTCTTACAGTTTTAGGTCTGGAACAGAAGCAAATATTTTCAGTCAATTAAACTTACAAAATAAAAGTGTAACATCTTTAACAAACAAAAAGCCAATCTTAAATGTAGGAATAAGTCTTGTGCTTGAGAGACACAGAAAAAAATTATTTTAATATACACATAAAAACAGGTATAGAAACAGAGTTGATAAATTAAGCTAACTGTGTAGCTATGGAACAACTTTGTTTTCTTAAAAAAACACATGAAACTGGAACATTTCAGGAATAGATTATAGCATTAGGATTTTTCTCTCTCTGAAACATCAAATATATCTTCAGTCTTCATCTAATTTCCATTTTGCAACTGGGGAAGATTCTACAAAGCTATTGTTTTTACCTTTGATTATTATTAGAAGGAAAAATTAATGCCTCCTTCCCTTTGAACAACAGGGGATAATCTTATCTATTTTTCATTTCCTCAGTATCAAAATCTTAATTCTGCTTTGATTACAGCATCTACGAAACCCGATTTATTTGCATTTCGCCCATCTCCTTAATCTCAACTTTCTCATATTTTCCAGTCCTCCATCTCCTCATAATCACAAACACAGTAATCCCAATTAAAATGGCTGCGAGAACAACCACGGCCACTGCCACAACACCAACTTTCAGGAATTGCATTGAGAATTCTGGGGGGATTTCATCCACGTAGTAAATGAGGACTTTTTCAATATTTAAAGGTTCTCCTTTGACCGTGATATTAAATTTATTACCAGAGGCAAAAGGGGAGTGACCTTTGATGTCTTTTTCAAAGTAATAGGCTACATCTGCAATATCCACATCTCCGGAAGACTTCTGTGAAGCGTTCTGTTTCAAGTCAATTTTGATGAATGGGTGATCATATTCAATAGATGAGATGAAGCTTGGATGAAGCATGTACCGGTCCTGAATGAGGTGCCGAAGACTGCTGGCTACTTCAGATTGGGAGAAGGGAGTTTCCCGCTCTTTGTACTTGAGCTCGATGAAAATCCAGTTTGTTCTAACAAGCTCGTTGCATCGTATGTTTTTATCACTCTTATCCGTTCTCCTGACCCCAGCACTGTTCACACACCAACAAGTATCTGTATGATTGCATTGCCTGGCTTTGAAGATGCCACTGTTTTCACAGTCTGGATCATACAGTCCATCATTGTCCAAAAAACCAGTTTCAGGCTTTAGAAACCCCTTGCCTTTTGGGGCACTCACCTCTGCCTTCATAAGCAGACATTTAGATGTCAGAGTTGAACAGTCCACTTTCTGATTTGAACCCAGAGCCTTGCAGACACAGCTGCCTTGCTCCATGGCACAACGCGTCCGTCTGTTGGTTGGACATGAGCAGTGATCCTCTTCTGCCGATGCAGCCACGACCATCAAAAACAATACAATTCTGAAAGTAGCCTCCATAGGTTGGAGAAAGATGAGCAGAAGTTGGCTTTACAAAAGAACAGGTGAATACAGCAGCCTAAAGACAAGATCCATCCACAGCAAGAGCCTCCCAGTTTCTGTGTGACTGAATGCAACTCTTGCTTCCTCTCTTTGAAAATGAATGTCAGACCCACCCAATCAATTTAGTTGGTGACTCACAAACAAAACAGGTCATAACAGAGGTCCAAACGCATACACCTTCTTCCATTAGGGTGTGGTAGCAACTCTCATTTCTTTCCTCCTACTGAATGAGGAAGTACAGGATGCCAAAAACACAGAAACCAATATAACACAACTATAAGCTCTTTTGTGAACTCAAGCACACCTGCTTCATGGGCTGAGGTAATAATATGCCAGGCTACATATTAATGAAAAACCATACTGCCTGCTGGCTGGGGAATTCTGGGAATTGAAGACCACACATCTTAAAATTGACAAGGTGGAGAGACCAGGGGTGGTATTCACTTACTTTCCCTACCAGTTCGCAAATGTGAACGCACGCGCACACGCTTGCTTCGGTCACATGTGCACCTTCCACGCATGCGTGCAGCCTTCTGTGCATGCGCTTTGCACGCATGTGCGTGGCTTCAAAATGTGCCTAAATAGGACAACATAGCGCCGGGGTGGGAGGGCAGGCTGGTTCGCTACTACTGGCTCGCCTGAACCAGTCCGAACCGGCTAAATACCGCCTCTGGGAGAGATGCTAAGGTAGACTAATGTTAACTTCAGGTGTCAGTACATACAATGGGCAGACCTGAGGGATGCAGAAAAAAACTGTCTCTCTTTCAAGTTTTTGAGGATTCAGTGATTCTTGATAGTCAACTCTTCCGTGATTTAAGATGAACAGCTCTTTAGTTCTTCCACTAAACAGTGATGACCCTGCAAATACGTGATAGTTCAGTGGAGTACTAAGAGGAATATTTGGTATCTCTTGGGATGATCCAAATGCTCCAGCCAGTTACATCTTCCTCTAATATGAAGTGGATTTTTGATGTCCCTGACAGAGTAATTTCACACAGCCTATCCTTATTCACTTAAAAAGTGTACCTCTGGCAAACACTGACATCTGCAAGGATGTCCACTAGGGAACCATGATTGACCAGTGCTCTATGGCAAATTGGGTTTTGCTTTGGCAGGATATGAGAAATTGCCTTTACAGTCAAATGGTATTTGGTGAAAGTTGCTCCCAGTCACACTGACCTTTAATACCTTGCTCTTCTCTGAATCATAGAAGTGCAGCAATGGGGACAAGGATTTTATATATATATATATATATATATATATATATATATATATATATATATATATATATATATATATATATATATATATATATATATATATATATATATATATATATATATATATATATAGTTATCAAGTGAGGGATATTTCACGCAATGAGGAAACCTCCATTTCAGCTCCCTATACAGAAAATATACTCCAAAGTCCTGTTCCTCTATTTTATAGCCTTTGTACTTCTCTGGTGCGTGTTGCTCACGTTAGTTATTGTGCTCATGTTAGTTATTTTCAGTAAGTTTTTTAAAAATTGGATCCCAATGCAGCTTATTTATTATTTGTTAAACAAATTTATACGGCCCCTCCAACTCACACATAGGTGACTATTGCATTGTCATTAGAACACCTATATGTTCTTAAAAGTTGCAGTACTTGGCTTTGGGTGGGAATTTTTATTTTTACTGCGAATGTTCAGAGTTGCACTATAAGAAACCAGTCTTGTAATGTTTTCATGTCACATGTCAAAAACTACTTTGCTCTGTCTCTGTGGCACTTGAGATATGTGCTAAGATTTTGCTCTGGTAGCCTTTGAGATACTGCAGACTGAGAATCCTGTAATAAACCAACCTTTATCTCTGCATTTTTACACACAAGTAATGATTAACTAAAGTACTTCAATTACAGAGTTTCGGAGGTGTGTATGCGCCCATGTTACTCATTTATAGTAGCAATAAGGAAGAAATGTGTGGTACCTTGAAGAGTAATTAAAGTTGTTATTCTTTAAGTTGCCACAAGACACTTTCTTATTTTAATTATTCAGTTAGTGCCTAGTATTATGTCTGCCCACTGATTTGGGATATCTCTGAAACCAATATATTGTTTCCTTTCTGTTCCTCAATGCTTCTCCAATGCTATTCATCAAACACTATTGCTTGAGCCCAGGGGTGGGTTCTAACTTACATTGCCGCCGGTTCGCTTCCTCCTGCACCGCGTGGCTGCGCGCATGCGCATGCGCAGTGCCAAAAATCAGCAAAAAATCCCAAAAAAATCCCCAAAAAAATTCCCCCAAAAAGATGGCGGCGTCCACGGACCGGCACCTATAGAACTGGTGCAGACCAGGAGGAACCCACCTCTGCTTGAGCCCTTTCTCCTACAGGTGTTACTTCCTCCTACTATTTTATTACTGCCAAAACATTCCTCAGTGTATCATTAGAAGTACTGGCTAGAAAACTGTGTGGCTCTCCAAAAGCATCAGAGGGGGAAAACAGGCAAAATTTGAAAGCAGCTTTCCCAAGTGCTCAATGCATAGCGACCGAATGCCAAGCTGGTTGAAAATTTTAGGCTCTGCAGAGTGCCAGGATGTGAAACAGGTTTTGAGAAAGTAAACAACTGTCTTATTTCAGGAAAGAATTAAAGCTGAGGAGAGGGATAATTGAAGGAGAATGAAAAGCAGGAGAGGATAATTTCCATTTTTATGAGAAGCACCATCACTATTAACTGGGTATCAGTTCATTTATTATAGTATTTCTGTACGTGAAAGAGAATACGATCAAGTGTATGATAGGTAGTCCTCAACTTGCAATCATTTGTTTAGTGATCTTTCGAAGTTACAACGGCACTGAAAAAGGTGACTTATGAGTATTTTTCACACTTTTGACCATTGTAGCATCCCCATGGTCATGTGATCAAAATTTAGATGCTTGGCAACTGGTTCATATTTATGACGGTTGCAGTGTCCCGGGGTCATGTGATCACCTTTTGCGACCTTCTGACAAGCAAAGTCAATTCACTTAACAACTGCGGTATTAACTTAGCAACTGCAGAGATTCACTTAACAATTGCGACAAGAAAGGTCGTAAAATGGGGCAAAATTCACTTAACAAATTCTCTCTTAGCGTCATAAATTTTGGGGTCAATTGTGGTCATAAGTTGAGGACTAACTGTATTAGCAGAGATGTCTGCAAGGGCATAAAACACGGGTATCCAACCTTGCAGCATTAAGATTTGAGGACTTCAACTCCCAGAATTCCCCAAAGTTGGTATAGAAGAAATCAAGATGGTGGCTGTGACCATGGGATTGAAGCCCCCCCCCCCCTTTATGTGTATCACACAGAAGCCATGTGAAAAATGGCTGGGCTTCAATCCCACAACCACAGCTGCCTTCTTGACTTTTTTGACACACACACACACACACAGATCATTGTGGAATGATCTATGAAATATCCTCTGTCCTGAAAATCCCATGCAAACAGAATCCTAATATAGAAAGGAGGAAAAATTCTGCCCAGTAATAATTGCTGTGTTATTTTATGGTTTAATTTGTGCTTTTCCTGTGTATATTCATGTTTTCCCATGTATACATGGAAAAACTCTGAAAGTCACGCCTCTTACCCAGGATTACATGAATGGCTCTTGTGAGCCCAGCCACCTGTGCTTCGGTGGGCCCCACCTGCCATAAAAAATAATAATGGGATATTATAATGTATATAATGGAATAATGGAAACTTGTATTTTTATCTGATTTTCAACATTTTCTTTGCGTTTGTACAGAGAAATGGGAACAGTATGTAGTAGAGGCATTATTTTGTAACAGCGATCTGTTGTTGCCAATTATGTCTGCCACCTCTGATTAAAGATACTAAATTTTAGTATTCACACTATGCTTATCGATTATGAATAAGTTGGTTGGTTGGAAGTTCACATTTTGGGCCCAAAATGTAAACGTTACTTGCCTGTCTTATTAAAAAGCATAATTATAAGTAGATATTTAAAAAGCATGAAAATCAATAACTTAATTTTTATCTTTAATAAAAAAAAGTAATAAAAGATGGGTGCCTGGTGTCTATTGTGCCTAAAAGAGATGTTGGTCCTGTTCCCATCAGCAGTTTGTGAAAGTGCTGTTTAACAGCTCAAGTATAGTGCTGTAGTAGCTAAGTTTTTAACCATGAAGGGGCTACTTTGAATACGATCTCTTCTATCTATTATAGTTGACTGAAACCTTCCGTTTTACTTTTTATTTTATTTATTTATTTATTTTGTCAAGTACATATTTGATAATATACATAAGTATAACATGCTGCGAAAAATCCTTTAACATAAAGCAACTCCTGCACTTAACATTAGCAAACTAATTCAGGTTTTATGATGTAGTAATTTTTTGTATCACTATTGGTGATATTTACTATTTATTTATACAGATAAATGCTTGACCCTTGCTTATTTGTCTAAAGAAATTCCTATATTTGCATATATTCACCGCATTGGTGAAACATTACAAATCTTAAAAACAGACGTGAAATAAGGAGATCTGCAAGAGAAGGTTATAAAGAATGTTTCCATTTAGCAAATCAAGGAGAAATTTCCTGACAATTAGAACAATTAATCCGTGGAACAGCTTGCCTCCAGAAATTGTGAATGCTCCAACAGTGGAAATTTTTAAGAAGATATTGGATAACCATTTGTCTGAAGTGGTGTAGGGTTTCCTGCCTAAGCAGGGGGTTGGACTAGAAGACCTCCAAGGTCCCTTCCAACTCTGTTATTCTATTCTAAAAGGGAACATTTGGACAGGGATGGTAAGCACGCTGGTGCGCTTATGCACGCCCCTTACTTAGTCTCAGCTCTCCAACAACATCTCAGTATAAATAACATTATCTTTCATTCCATAATTACTACAAAGATATATGTGTGTGTGTGTGTGTGTATAATATATATTATATATATATTATATATTTTTATTATATTCTCTCTCTATATGTGTGTGTGTGTGTGTGTGTGTGTGTGTGTGTGTGTGTGTGTGTGTGTGTGTGTGTGTGTGTATTTCATTATATTGGCTGGTTTCCAGGCCACCTACAATTGAAGTCAAGCAAACAAAAAACACAAACCAAATCATACAATGAAACTATCAAGTTAAATCCAACATACTGTAGATTAATTCTATCAGAATAAGAACACAATAATCCATCACTGTCAGAGGAAGCTAACATAATAGTTCTGATCAGTCTTGAGATAAAGTAAATTACCGTACTTTGGCTTTAAAAAAAAAGACATGCACTCAAAGCTTTTTACAAAAGCATCGTAATTAGTACTAATTCATTCTCCGACCTATGTAGAACCAGGAAGACTATGCAAGCAATATGTCATCCCAGGGGTGGGTTCTAACTTACCTCGCTGCCAGTTCGCTTCCTCCTGCACGCGTGGCAAAAAAACAAAGCCGAAAAACAGATGCTGACCTCATGCACAGTGCCGGAATTTGGCTTCTGCGCATGCTCAGAAGGAAAAAAAATTCAAAAATTCAAAAAAATTCAAAAAAAAGATGGCAGCGCCCACGGACTGGCACCAACCGATCCGGTTCGGTGACATCATTGTGACGTCACCAGTGGGTCGCTACCAGTACGGGCGAACCAGTCCGAACCGGGCGGAACCCACCCCTTTGTCATCCGTAGAAAAGATGTTACTCTATAAATGTTGAGGGAAACAAGAGGACCACAGAAGCTTGTCACCTATTCATTTAAATTCTCCTGTAAACTGTCAATTACTTTGTATTTGTAAAACAATATATGGACTGTACAGCCTGTAAAGCTTTCCAGCAGGCATCTGGAGCTGAATCAGGAGGACACATCTTTCTGTAAATGCTTGTTTTAATGTGATACCATGCTGATTTTCCACAGCTGTTCCATTTGCACAAACCTATCCAAGAAAATTGTCTCCATAAGGTTCTTATTGCCTGTTTTTCAGGACAAGGGGTGGGGTCTAGAGTTAATATTGATGGCTTGGCATCTATTTATCTTGCTTTTCATGAGTTATTTAATAATGGGTCAAAAGCAATAAGGAGTGTGAACCATCCTTCATTGGAAAAGACAACTGGTTAAGTAAGTTCTTATTTCCATACATTTACATGGATCAAGGATTGCAACATTTATTTAGCTATGCAATTTATCCTTGCTTCAGTCCAGAGGGACTCTAGGAGTTTAAAGATCATTTTTAAATAACCTAATGAAAACAATAACAACATTAAAACACAACTATAGCATCATAACATATTACACTATTTCCTTAAGTACTACCTCTAGCACTCATTGCTCTATAGCAGGGATGTCAAACTGGCGGCTTGTGGGTTGGATGCGTCACACGCAGGCCACACCCACCCCAGCTGCGCAAAGGCAAAACACATAGTGATATGTCACATGACACAATCGAGTTTGACACCTGTGCTCCATAGCTATTCCTGAAAGGCCCTCCAGAAAACCCAGGTTTTCACTAACCTCTGGAAGATCCTAAGAGTGGGAACCAGCCTCACCTCAGGGAGTTGGTCCAGGGCCAGAAAATGGGAATTTCCACAAAAAATGCTTGCTACTTCATTTTTAGGCAGCCCTATAGAGTTTCCTTGAGGTAAGATAGACAGCCTATAAATGTTATGAATAAATAATAGAATAGAATAGAATTCTTTATTGGCCAAGTGTGATTGGACACACAAGGAATTTGTCTTTGGTGCATATGCTCTCAGTGTACATAAAAGAAAAGATACATTTGTCAAGAATCATGAGGTACAACACTTAATGATTATCATAGGGTACAAATAAGCAATCAGAAAACAATCAATATTAATATAAATTGTAAGGATACAAGCAACAAGTTACAGTTATACAGGCATAAGTGGGAGGAGATGGGTGATAGGAACGATGAGAAGACTAATAGTAATAGTAATGCAGCCTTAGTGAATAGTTTGACAGCGATGAGGGAATTATTTGTTTAGCAGAGTGATGGCGTTCGGGAAAAAACTGTTCTTGTGTCTAGTTGTCTTGGTGTGCAGTGCTCTATAGCATCGTTTTGAGGGTAGGAGTTGAAGCAATTTATGTCCAGGATGAGATAAATAAGTAAATAAATCCATGTTTGTGACTTATCTAATCATCTTAGAAATGGTCTTCTTTATTAAATAATATTGCAGGAGAGGTACAGGAGAGATTAGTGAGAACACAAACTGGAATCCAGTGTCTCAGATCTCACCACAGATGCATAAATATAAGTATTTAAAAAATCTGGAATATATGGGTTTCACGGGGTCTCCTCAGAACAATTTATGGGACTAATACAGTAAATTTATTCTGCATACAGCTTCCTAATGTTTTCATTCTTCTCACCAGAACTTCCTAATCAAAATAAAGATCCATGTTCAAATGAAGGCTTTCTTCCGTTATTTCTCTGTGGTAGATAACAAGATGTGTAACAGTTGAGCCCCTCTCTTGATAAGTATACCTGAATTGGCTGACAGCACAAACAACTTGATAATTTCAGTCACAATCATAGTTGTTCCAGACCACTATTTTCTATCCAGCAGATTGGAACTGAATACCAGTTTGAAATTCAAGATTTTTGCACAGCTCTAACCAACCTTTGCGTAGAATTCAATGTCTTTGCTTTCTTCCTCTTGCTTTAGACTTGAAAGTTATCTTGCAGTGCTAAATGGAACTATTTAAAGCTCTTCTTTACTGCTGGGCTAAAAAAAAGTCTAGACTAGGGGTGTCCAACCTTGGCAACTTTAAGACTTGTGGACTTCAGTTCCCAGAATTCCCGTCAGGCATGCTTGAAATCCACAGGTCCTAAAGTTGCCCAATTGGACACCTCTCTTATACCATAAAACAGTGAGGGCGAACCTTTTTAGGTTCGCGTGCCAAATGGGGGGTGCGCGCTAGCGCGCGCTCGCATGCCCACACCCATTCCCTCCCCCCACGCATGCGCACACCCCCCATGCTGCCCCCTGCGCATGCGCACACACCCCCACCCCCGCGCAAAGGCCTTACCGGAGCCTGGGACGATGAAACGGGCAAACCGGAAGTTCGGAAAAATGCACTTCTGGTTTGTCAGTTTCGTTTTTTGCATTCCGGGGCTTCAGGGAGCTTCCCTGAACCCTCCGGAGTGCAAAAAACAGCTCACCGGCAAACCGGAAGTGCGTTTTTCCGCACTTCCAGTTTGCCGGTGGGCAACGCTCTCGTGCCCTCCGCTATGGCTCCGCGTGCCACCTGTGGCACGCGTGCCATAGGTTCGCCATCACGGCCATAAAACATGTAGCCTTAGTGCATAATCACATCAGATTTCTGAAAATGAACAACACTTGACATTTAGAATATTTTTTTGCATGGGCTGCTCCTCTGCGCTACCAGTTTAATTACTTACCCAATAATTCCAGGATAAATCAGCCACTTTACCTTCCCTTTTGGCCAAAGGTAACTTGAGAATCTGCAATCATGTTTTTTAATTTGTCCTTTTATAAAACCGGATGGCATTTCCCGGATCTTCTTTAGCATCTGCCATCATATCATGTTCTATTAACATATTCCTGTCCTACTTTTTCCTTCTCCTCCCTATTTTCCAGTTTCTCGTCTATGCTGGGTCAGAGCCATTTAGGTGAGTCAAGTTTTGCTTAATGTTCACATTTACATCCTGTGTCTCATTCAATCTAAACTTTTACTCCTGGTAACTGAACTATCTGAGCTGAATCTTTATCCTATCCCTTGAGTTAAAACAAAAAACAAAATTAGATCATTATCTACGGTAGATGGAAATTGTGGGGATTGTGTGGAAGAATTTGATGGAAAGCTGAGCACTTTAATAATTATGAATTGCAAGGATGGAATCCTGTATCCTTCAGACATTTGTGTTGTCTGTTGTTTTGTTGCGAGTAGTCAAGCTGTCCTCAGAAACATCAGGAAGGTCACGTTATCTATCCCTTGATAATGTCCTTTCTGGGAAAGCAAATTGTCTTGCAGAGACAAAAACAAACCTGCCCCAGCTTTTCAATGGTGGCACCGTCCCTTTAAATCAGCGGTCACCAACTGGTGATCTGTGTACCACTGGTGGTCCGCGAGAAAATTTTGGTGGTCCGCAGAAATTTTGCATTTTTTTATATTGCACTAAATCAGGGGTCCTCAAACTACAGCCCCTAGGCCAGATATGTGCAATGAACATTAGTGTTGCTGCAGAGTCTCTCCCTTCAGGGTCTTTTTGTGCTGGTCAGAGGGTGGGAGAAATTCCGACTTGGGGTCTGCTTCAGCCTCCTGGTGCGAGGCTTTGGGCAAAGGCTGGAGGGAAGTGCCGCTGGTGGCAAAGACCCGGAGGGCCTTGTTCCAGTGGGACAGCATCATGGCCTTGAACTGGCTGACCATCTCAGCCCACTGAGCCTCCAGGCGCCGGTACCTGGCCTTGCACTCCTGCAGGTCTTCCCTCTGCTTGGAAAGCCTATGCTCGTAGTCCTCAGTGAGGTGCTTCTGCTGAGCCTCCTTCTCGGTCAGATCCAATTTGAACTGAGCCAGCTGTTTTGCCAACTCTTTCTTGTAGTGGCTGCTTAGCTCCAACAACTGCTTCCTGTTGGGGCCCTAAGGAGCCCGGGTGAGCAGGAGAAGAGTGGGTGGGAGGGGAGGGGCGAGAAGAGGCTGATGAGGCACCCCTTGATGCGAGTGACATCAAGTTGGCCATGCCCACCCAGTCACATGACCACTACCCATGCCCACCCAGCCGGTCATTAGGCAGATCATATTAGTGGTCCGCGGGATTTAAAATTATGAATTTAGTAATCCCTGAGGTCCGAAAGGTGGTGACCCCTGCTTTAAAACATGTTCAGGAAAGTTTCCCTTTCAACTTCTCTTGCTTCTTCTACTCATTAAAAGCACTTATGGGAAATCTCTTGACATTGATTTCCTACTTGGTCCATTATGCTTTTTCCATAGACTCCAAGCTCTCATCCAGAACCAAACAGATGGATGAAGACTTCAGCCTCCAACAGACTGCAGGTAGTCCAGAGGTGGGTTCCTGCCGGAGCTGCCCGGTACACAGCTCCGGTAGGGAGTGGCCAATTGCGCAATTTGCACGCGACCACTCCGGAGCCCTCTCTGCCGGTCCACCGCGCATGTCACCATTTTTTCCATTGATTTGGGGTCGATTTTGCTTCTGCGCATGCACGGAAGCAAAATTGTGCCAAAATCTCACGCGCGTGCACGTCCCCTCGCAAGATTTTGGGTCAATTTTGTTTCCACGCATGCGCAGAAGCAAAATCACGCAAGGGGGTGTGCGCCCGAAGCGAGAGCGCACATGCCTGAAGCATGGAGATGCGCGCACAGTGCACCGGCACCAGTAAGAGAGCAACCCACCACTGAGGTAATCCCTTCTTTTTATCTCTTCCCTCCAACTCCACAAAAGTGTCTTTGTGGAAGAAAAGAGCTATCTCCCTGATGCTGTGATATGCATGAAAATGTCAGAAAAGGCACATGTTCAGGTCTTTTGAGACCAGGCCAGAGTTCACTTCTGTCAGATTGACTGCTGGGCAGCTGAATGAGAAGTACATCAACATCATCGCCTATCTAACAAAATGAAACTCAGTGTAGGGGAAAGTAAGATACTGGTACAAATTAGGTGAAACTTGGTTCAATAGCAGTAACTGCAAGATGAATCTTGGGAGTGCTAGTGGACAATCACTTAAATATGAGCCAGCAGTGTACTGCAAACGTCAAAAAAGCCAGTGCAGTCCTAAGTTGCATTAACAGAGGGATAGAATCAAGATCACATGAAGTATTAGTTCTACTTTATAAGACATTGGTAAGACTACACTTGCAATATTGCATCCAGTTTTCTTCACAATATAAAAAAATGTTGAGAGTCTGGAAAGAGTAGAGAGAAGAGCAACAAATATGAGGGTGAGAGAGGCTAGAACAGTTGCAGGAATTGGACATGTCTAGTCTAGTGAAAAGGACTAGAGGTGATATGATAGCAGTGTTACAATATTTGAAGGGCTGCCACAAAGAAGAGAGGGTCAACCTATCTATCAAAGCACCAGAAGGCAAGACAAGAACCAATGGTTGGAAACTAACCAAGGAGAGAAGCAACCTAGAGCTAAGGAGAAAATTCCTGACAATGAGAATAAGCCAGTGGAATGGCTTACCTTCAGAAGTTGTGGGTACTCCGTCATTGGAGGCTTTTAAAAAGACACTAGACAGCCATTTGTCTGAAATGGTGTAGTGCAGTGGTTCTCAACCTTCCTAATGCTGCAACCCTTTAATACAGTTCATGTTGTGGTGACCCCCAACCATAAAATAATAAAATTATTAGGAAACTCAGGGGTGGGTTCTAACTTACCTCGCTGCCGGTTTGCTTCCTCCTGCGCTGTGTGGCCGCGCCTTGTAGGCACGCGTGCGCTTTGCATGCGGTGCCGGATTTTTTAAAAAAAAAAATTGCAAAAAAAAAGGCGAAAACAAGATGGCGATGCATGCACAGTGCCAGAAATTTGGCTTCTGCGCATGCTCAGAAGTTCCCATGGTAGATATTTTTTTTGCAGTAATCCATTTGCATGTGGGTGAACCCGCCTGGAGACGGATAGAGGAGCGGTGTCTCGGTTCCTAAGACCATCGGAAATATGTGTTTTCCGATGGTCTTAGGCGACCCCTGTGAAAGGGTCATTCGACCCCCAAAGGGGTCGTGACCCACAGGTTAAGAACCGCTGGTGTAGTGTCTCCTGCTTGAGCAGGGGTTTTGACAAGAAGGTCCATTCCAACTCTTGTTATTGTTTGATCAGCTTCAGCAAGGACAGACTTTCTACCGATCAGGGTGCTATTCCTATGGGTGATAGCAAACCCTCAACCTTATACCTGAGCTGTTCCTACTCTGACAGCCAGAGGGGAGACCTAGCAATATGACCATGTTCATCAATGCATGTGTTTCAGTGCAGTATGTAAACAAAGCTTTTAGAAATTACTTGTGGAGCTTTAGACTTTAGGTATAGAGAGAATGTTGAGTATATTATAGATATATTCACATAATAGCTGCTATATTCAGGCTTTCCCATTTTAACCAATAAATGGTATGGGATATGCAAAATATTTCCCATTCAAAAAAATTCAATTTCCAGTACAAAAAAGCTCCATCCCAAAGTGGAAAGCAAGTTTCATATACTACAATATGAAACAAGCTATTTTAGTCATTTTTAAAAATTTATGTCAGGCTCCCAAATTAACCGAATCAGGCCATTTTGTTCTCTTACCAGCTTTTGCAGGAAGCTTTAGTATAAAGCGAAAAGGCGAAATCGACAGAACAATTTCTTTTAAGGCTTTTTCTGACCCAACATCCATTTCACAACAAGATAAAATGAGGAGGCTCAGTTACAATTGTCAAGTCAGCTACTTCTCACGAGAAGGGGAAAAAAAAAACCACCAACCACTTACAAGAAAATGCCAATTTCACTAGAGCAAACAGGAGACATTTGGAGAAATATAGCACAACTACCGTTTTTAAAAAATCAGTGTTGCATCCAGGTTTATGCTTTCTTAAAAAGTTTTTCTGCTGACAGTACAGATTCTTCCTTCACATAGCTCAAAATCTATTTTGATGGCTCCTCCAAACATTAAGGTTAGATTTTGACAGCTGGGAAGGGGAGGGGGGAGAGAAAGGGAAAAGCTGTTTCATTAGTAGTCTGCTACAGCAAGATGACGACTTCCACCCCATGTAAAACACACCAAATATGTACACACACTGGCTATAGCCGTGATGGCGAACCTACGGCACGTGTGACAGAGGTGGCACGCAGAGCCCTCTCTGTGGGCACACGCGCGGCGGCCAGCTGTTCTTCCGGGTTCCAGCGCGCGCATGCATGCTGGCCAGCTGGTCTTCACTCAAAGACCAGCTGGCTGGCGCGCGTGCCGAAACCCAGAAGACAGCAGCTAGCTGGTGCACATGTGCACGATGGAACCCAGAAGAGCAGCTGGCTGCCCGCGCATGTGCACCGGCCAGCTGCTCTCTTCCGGGTTCTGGTGTGCTCCAGTTTCGGCACTCAGTGCTGAAAAGGTTAGCCATCACTGGCCTATATTAATCTCTCTTTGCAGAAAGCTCTTTGCCCAACTATTGCCTCCCAAGGATTTGGTCAATTGTCCCTCCTTGGTTCTTGGGGGGGGGGGGAGAAATTAACTCCCTCAGAACGGGTTCGCAATTTGGGTGTCCTCCTAGACCCACAGCTAAAATTGGAGCAACATCTTTCAGCTGTGGCTAGGGGGACCTTTGCACAGGTTCGCCTGGTGCACCAATTGCGACCCTACTTGGAGAGGGAGGCTCTACTCACAGTCACTCACGCCCTTATCACCTCACGGCTGGATTACTGCAATGCGCTCTACATGGGGCTACCCTTGAAGAGTATCCGGAGACTGCAATTGGTGCAAAATGCAGCTGCGCGAGCTGTGGTGGGTATGCCTAGATACAGTCACGTAACACCTATCCTCCACCAGCTGCATTGGCTGCCCATTAGTCTCCAGACCCAATTTAAGGTGTTGGTTTTGACCTTTAAAGCCCTACATGGCTCAGGGCCAGGTTATCTGCGGGACCACATCCTGCCGCATACCTCCCTATGATTGGTTAGGGCCCACAGAGTTGGTCTCCTCCAGGTCCCATCGACCAAGCAATGCCGGTTGGCGGGGCTGAGGGGGAGAGCCTTCTCTGTGGGAGCTCCCTCCCTTTGGAACCAACTCCCTCCAGAGATCAGGACTATCCCCACCCTGCTGGCCTTCCGTAAAGCAATAAAAACTTGGCTCTTCCGGCAGGCGGGGTGAAAGTGAGACCAATCAGATTATATTTGGGTCTTCCCCCTGGTCATGAATGTTGGTTGTTTTTTTAACTTTTATAATTTTTAACTGCTATGTGATTTTATATTTCAATAATGGATTTAACATGTTGTTAGCCGCCCAGAGTCCTCTGGGAGTTGGGCGGCATACAAATCTATTTAAATAAATAAATAAACTCCATTTATCTCATAAATATGTGCTCGGCTTAGTCTTTTGTACAGCACGTTTTAAAGGAAAATGCTGGCCAAAGACATTTTTGCAAATAAAGATTAGCAGAGAAGACTAACTGACATTTCACCTGCATATCCCAACTCTCCTGTTTTTGATTTTGTTTTAAATAAGAGGCAGTAGCAGTCCAATGATTCAAGCTTTAAGCTTTTTTTTTCTCAGAATGAGTTATGGGAATAGTGAAATCCCAACCCCATTATTCAAATTTCTATGATGTGGAAAAGTGAGATTTCTAGAGCAGGTTCCTCCCAGCTATATGGTTTTATAAAATATTGTTTTTGTTTAGTTAGATTCTGGGTAATTAGAAAAGAGTGCAGTACTATTCTCTAAGCCCCAAGGGAGTTTATTAGGCATTAGTTGTTGCATAGCGCCATCTAGTGGCTCTGTCCCAAGTTTGAAGCACAATCAATTACGGCCTTTATGAGCAATAACTATTCTGCAGCAAGTTATAAAGTCTCCATGGAAAGTCATTATAAACAAGTTGTTTCCAATTACAGCACACAATTACTCAGGCACCCATTTTTAATGCCCAGAGTGATAAGTTCTTTATACGATATTTATACATGATGAATACTCAACAGGTTTTCTTTTTTTTTAAATCCCAATTTTGCAGCATGTGCAGCTAGAAATCTACAATGTGCTTTTTAAGAGTACGTTTGCAATTGACAGCATAAGCCAGGGCTGATGGAACTGTTCTGCCCCACAGCTCTGAAATGCAATCCTACGAGTCACACACCAAGAAACCTACTACTAAGAGCTGAAGTGGTGCAGTGGTTAAATGCTGCGACTGCAGGCTGACTGCTAGTTCAGCAGTTCAGCTGTTCAAATCTCACTAGGCTCAAGGTTGACTCAGCCTTCCATCCTTCCGAGGTGGGTAAAATGAGGACCCAGATTGTTGGGGGCAATATGCTGAATTCTGTAAACCGCTTAGAGAAAGCACTATGAAGCGGTATATAAGTCTAAGTGCTATTGCTATTGCTATTACTATGTACTACGTTTCTTTTATATGAAAAGTTCCTTTTAGGCCAATTTGAAACAAGGGAATCTTTTAAATACCGTATCTTCACGTCATTAAGGAGACACAACATTGCCAGGAAAAGCCTTTTCCGTTATTTGAGTGGTTAATTCCTTTCACTTCGTCATAAAAATGCACACGCAATGGGCAAATATACCTGTACTTTTACATGAAAGTAAAGTAGTTCAGTCATTTTTTTTGTACAAAGGCACGCTATTTACAACATTCATTACACACAATATAAATGTAAACATTTTTCAATAAAATTATGTTGCAATGACTGCAAATTCCGTATGTATTTTGGGAGGTTTTTCTTTCCTTCTTAGAAATCAGTGGTTTAAGTGCCATGCTAGGATCTCAGTTAGGACATACAAGCCATAATATCACATGCAATTTGACATAATAGCCTGGGGACGGAACAAATGTATGGATTAGACTTCATATCAAAGCAACTCTATATGGCACGGTATGATATAGGAGCCTTACATGCAATCAACTAAATCAAATATATGCTGACTTTCAGTGAGAAAGCGCTATAAATTCACGATTCAGCAGTACTTGCACAATTTGCACACCACCATAATCACAATTGAAGGAACTTGGCTTCACAATGGAACAAGAAAGGCTAGGATGAAGATACAGCACATTAGCCTAGAGATGATGTTCAGGTTAAAAACAAATAGATCTGTAAAATAATTTTGCAGATTACTTTCTACTATGCCTTTAGACATAGTCTTTCTCCATTGTATTGTATCTGCATTTTATGTTGTGGGTCCAAAGTTTAGAACTTGGACAAGAATTGGGGTGTTGTTGTTGTTGTTGTTGTTGTTGTTTTTGGTACCTTTTCTCAGATCCATACCATTAAGAACATCCTATTCTATAGACATACTAAATTCCACAAATCTGTTTCTGTTCAATTCAGTTCAGTTCCACACAATGTGGTACACAGGTAAACCCAATCCTTAATTTCCCCTTCAAATACTATCGGCATGAATCAACAAACGAGAAATGAAAGGCTGAGATTATCCATAATTCTGATAGGTTTTTAAACTGATTGCTGCCTTTTCAGAAGGATATGGTAAAGCTTATTTTATAAAATATGGCATAGCTTGCTGTCTATGGAGATTCTCAGTCATCCAGATCATGGTTGTCCCAAAGGTTCTTTTTCAAGAGGCAAATGGACTTTCTGGTTCTTCTTTGAAGACGTTTCACTTCTCATTCAAGTAGCTTCTTGGAGAAGAAGTGAAACGTCTTCAAAGAAAAACCAAAAAAGTCCAGTTGCCTCTTGAAAAAGAACCTTTGGGATATGGTATAGCTTATTTTATAAAATAGAAGAAATGCATGTGACAGCCTCTAGGGCAGTGGTTCTCAACCTTCCTAATGCCGCGACCCGCACCCCGCCACCGCGATCCTACCGCGACCCACCCCATTTGAGTTCTTTTACCCTCTGCACATGCGTAAAGCGTTCTGCGCATGCGCAGAGGGTAAAAGAACCCAAATGGCGGCGTCCGGGCAAAGTCTCCCGACCCCTGTGAAAAGGTCGTTCGACCCCCAAAGGGGCCGCGACCCCCAGGTTGAGAACCGCTGCTCTAGGGAATATACATTAAACATAACATGGTGGTTTTTCCTAAACAGAACAGCAATATAATTATTTCAACATCGAGCTAATAGCGCTTGGTCCAAGTTAAAACATTATCACTTCAATTTTTTAGAGCGATGGACAGCTTCTACCTAAGTGGTGGGCTGGTAAATGGTTCATTTTCCTGCTGTATAACTGTAATTTTAGAAGATTAGAAGTTATGCCAGAGGTCAGATAGTTCACCATGATTGCTTCATACTGTCTTTCATTAACAGTAATTTTCTTCAGCCACACTGGATTCGGTTACTCTCAACGTTGGCCACTTCATTATAAAGTGGTCAATTTTTCTTTCCAGTGTTATCATGTTGGCAGGTCATTTGGACACATGCTATTTTCCTCAGCAGTATCGGTCCATTCCTCATTTTGGTAGGCTGAAAGGAACAGGTTTTCTAACTGTGTCAGGAATTCTTCAGCAATGAAGCTATTGGCTACACTGTCCAGAGTCTTCCTCATGCACTCCAAAAGCTAGTTTTAAGATGGAAGAATAAAGACAAAAATAATGTCAGAGTTGCTGAAATAACATTTAGGAATTATGGGGTAGCAGGGAGAGCAAATATACATTTATTATGATTATTTAACCAAAACCTATTAAGACCTTATGTCCAAGTTTATTTACACACACTCACAAATATATATCACACACGCTACCTACAAATAGCTATCACAGATTCAATAAATTGCTTTTCTGCAGTGAACATTCTTCATGACAAATAGCCAGTTTGTTAATGTAGTTGTACTTCAAATTCTGCTAGAGGTATTATATGTGATTATATCTGAAATATGTAAAACATTACCCAATGCAAATATTCTATATATAGAAAGCCATATCGATAGCTTTGCAAACACGTCTCTTCAATCCAAGAAATGTGTTCTGTGCTTCTCTGCCCTTTTTTCCACTGAACTGAGGTAAATGTTGTGAGACTTGTTAAAATGAGAGTTGCAGCACTAATGCTTCTTATTACATCATTTATCTATCAAAGTTTACATAAGAATTTCTTGAAATAATGAGTCCAAATTCACTATGCAGCATGTTATAGTCCAGTGATGGCGAACCTATGGCACACATGCCACAGGTGGCACGCGGAGCCATATCTGCCGGCACGTGAGCCGTTGCCCTAGCTCAACTCCAGCATGCATGTGCGTGCCAGCCAGCTGATTTTTGGCTCGTGTGGAGGCTCTGTGAGGGCATTTTAGGTTTCCAGAGGGCCTCCGAGGGGATGTTTTCGCCCTCCCCAGGCTCCAGGGAAGCCTCTGGAGCCTGGGGAGGGCGAAAAACGGGCCTACCAGGCCCACCGGAAGTCGGGAAATGGGCCATTTCCGGCCTCCAGAGGGCCTCCGCGGGGGCGGGAGAGGCCGTTTTCACCCTCCCCAGGCATTGAATTATGGGTGTGGGCACTCACACATGCGTGACAGCGCGCGCGCACGCGTTTTTGGCACCCGAGGGAAAAAAGGTTCGCCATCACTGTTATAGTCTATGTGGAGTTTGAATTGGCGCGGGGGGGCGGGGGCTGGTTGATGATTGGAGGCTTTTTGGGGAATAGTGACTGATGTCTGGAAATGGTGCTAACCCTATTTTGATTGGTCCACGTTATCAATCTATTGTATGGTGTGAATTAGCCACTTGAATGAACGGTAGAGTATATTTAGTTCCATTGATTCAAATAAAGGAACCATCAACTAATTTATGGAATTAGATATAATCTACCACTTGCTCCTCACTTTTCAACTGTTGCATAGAGGAAGCTTGCTGGAGTCACAAGTGAAATATCTGTTAAAAAAAAAAACTAGGATCTCCCTAAGCCTGTAGAACCTCAACTAGAAGTATGTAAAATTCATGTAATTATCAACAGATCATTGTAAACAAAATCATGTCGACTACAACTGATGGGAAAAGGTAACAGTGAGAAGACTCAGTGTGGAAATATTCATTTCTACAAGGACTCATCTGTTGAGGTAGAATTCTGACCATTTTAAGCTATTTAAGGTTTTATACATCTTGATGAAAATCAAGAAAGCCAGGCCCTAGATTTCTGAAGACAAGTTTAATTTACTAAGAGAATTATATTTTTTCAAACTTTCATTTATTTCAGTATTTTATCAGAATAAGTTGTTTGGGAGCCTCCGCAAAGAAATGGTAAATATATGCAAATACGTAACCACTAATTCACAGATTTTTAGCACAATTTCTCTCATATTTAACAGGTTGGATCCAGATTTAGATACACTTAACACACACGACCGAAACTAATGCCATTAGTTGTCACACTTAGAACAAATATATTGAAATCAGAATCCAACTCAAGATTTCTACAGTAATTAAGCACAATTATGCTGCCTGAAATTTCAGGTGAGAAACGAAGAATTTTATAATGATTACCTTCTGCAAACACGTTAGATCTGAATCTCTATGGAAGATTTTATCCATGGGCACACAACTATTGAATGAAACATGGCAAGACAATGTCAGAGGATACATAAAAGTGCTTTTTATTGAAATACATACTAATTTGGACTAACTTGAAAGATTCCAAAATGCAAGCAGCTACACACCTATGAGACAGTCTGTATTTTTCAATTATCCACTGTGTTTTTTCTAATACTATCTCCCACTGAGGCTCTTCCAACATTTGTTGCACTTCAAACTTGTATGGCAGGCCTGTAAGCCATTAAAACATATATCACATTATTCATAATAATATACAAGAAATGCTGCTCTCTTTGATTTAAACTTTATTGTTCACCTCCCTTTATTTGCACTGACAAAAAATGCACAACACTAGTTTATAACATCAAGACCTTGATCTAATTATCTTAATTACAGACCAAATTAGCTTAAGTTCTAAAATCAGGTTCAAATCTGTGTCAAATTGCTCATTTAATTGCTTGTCCATAGTATAATTGAGCAGAAAATGCATGCCTTGTTAATTTCAAAAATGAGATGTATTATACAAACTATAAAGCCATTTGATTAAAACTGGAAACATTCGACATCTTGGATACTCAAACCTTTAATTATTGAAATTGATATTAATTTCTTTTCCTCCCCTCTTTCTATCACAGATAATCCTATACTCCAATTTATACAAACTTCAATTGTCTTCATGCTTTGGATATCAATTTGCAAAGGATTATTGATAATATCAAGAGATTAAAGGCTAGATACAGATTTTATAAATCCACAGGCAAATTCTCTTATTGCTTAGCTTTTCCAATTTAACCAGGCTGCTCTGCTGATAATATTTTTAAGAACTGGGTTTAACTAAATTACTCAAACCCCCAAATCTACTTTCTACAATTTTCCTGTACACAGGCATTTCAGATATTTAGACAACCATATGTTCATTTATCTAGATTCTAGACCAGGGGTGGCCAAACTATGGTTCATTGAGGGCCTGTGGACTTCAACTCCCAGAATTCCTGAGCTAGCCATGCATGCATGGCTGGCTCAGGAATTCTGGGAGTTGAAGTCCACAGGTCCTCAAAGAACCATAGTTTGGCCACCCCTGTTCTAGACCATTAAAGACAAAAAGATAATTTATATACTGTACTAGTTACTGAATGTAGTCAAGCAGATGCTATCAACCATCTGACAGTCTGTGAACTTCAGACTGAATCGGAGTTCTACCATTCTAGTACAAACAAGAAACAACTTCGGGTGTCAGGCACAAGGGTAATAATGCAGACCCTCCCCCTTTGTTAAGTATGCTTTTTAAAAAAATACCCAAATCGAACAATATAATATAATCTTGCACATTTTTTGCCTCCCATAAGTGTTATGGGGAAATGTTCAATTCTGTTAGTTAGGATCATTTTTAAAATATTTTTTAAATGTGTAATTTCAGTTTGGGGTGTATAGATGTCTCCTAGGAATGTTATGACCACTGACGTGCCTATAAATGCTGCATTGCCAATCGCAAGGCTGAACAACTGGGTCTAGTATAATTGCAACACGATCCAGATGTTAATTAAATACTCTTAAAATTGATTATCTACTTCAAATTTTCCGTTTCCATGGGCATTTTTGAGACGTTGGGGAGCTGGTCTACAATAAAGGCTGGTATTTAGGTAGGGGAAGCCTTACTTACTCCAACCCCCAAAGCTTGCTTCACTATAAATGCAAACGCAGGTCACAGATTCCTGTAACACTAGCCCCTTGGTGCTTAGATTCAAATTCATTAATTAACGTTCAGTTTGTAAAAACTAGCTTATACTTTTCTTCCCCACCCCCAAGGTTTCTAATTAAGCATAGCTGAATTATAATGACTCTTTCTCTTATCTCTCCAAAGCCTGCTTTTAAAACACATTGAAATAGAACCTATAACAGAGAGGATTATTTTAAAAACAACTTACGGTAGGATCCATCTGAACTAGTCTCATCACTAATCACAAGACAAGTGATCTGAGAATATGGAAGAGGATTATTTCGATTGTAAGGACTTATAATCATTCCAACAAACATTGAGCCACCTCTGGAAAAATAGCTCTGGAGAAAAATAAGAATGCAATAAACAAAAATATGTACTTTTCCTTCTCTGCATAGAATCAATCAGAATGCAAACGTATCAATAACAGTGGTATATCGTGGTTTTATTATCCCAAGTTGTATATGGCTAATAAATAAGCAGCATTATTTCCAACAGTTATAAGTTCTAACCCTTTTATTCAACAGGGAGATATTACCTGGTATTTTGCCTGGGTATCAATATCACGTAGGGAAGGATTAGGGTCAAAGGCAGGATGAGAATGGTACCATCCAATGATACTGTAACCTCTAGCAGCAAGTATCTCTGATGCTTGAGTTTGAGATACTGGATCCATTTCACACTGCAAGCCTGTACTAAGGCTATTGCAGGGTTCTGCTGCACAGACCTGTAAGTTAACAAATATGCAGGATTTAATGGGGATGCTACAGTTGAACGGGTTTTTTTTATTCTGAAGAACATGTTCTATTTTAAAATGGACATCTGAATTCCAAATGTACAGTGATCAAGCTCTTAAGCAGATGCTCATAAATGGATACTTTAATATACTCTGGTTCAATTTAGTCCACTGTAACTCATTTCTTGTACTCAAAAGTTTGTCAGTGTATGAGAGTTCATGACCTGGAATAGACATGGTAACAGGTCAGCCAATGGGGACTGTTTGGTGACCCAGATGGCTCGGAGCCTGGGCGTAGCTTAGCTTGACTGATTTGTATATAAGAGTTGCTTTGTCCTTGCAATATAGCCTCTGTATTATATAGCTTCTGTGATTATATTGATTCTGTGCTTCTGGGTTCTGAGTTCAGGTTCTGGCTTCTGCTACATGGGTATTGTATACGTGCATCATGATTTATATCATTGTATATAAAGAAGTTCGTTATATAAATTAATCCTGCTGAATTCTTTACGTGTGTGCTGGTTGGATTGCTGCAAACTCTAACAAAGTTGTATCCCAAATTATTCTCTGAAGTAATAACAGAACTGTTTCCCTGTTTCTCTATTTCCCTAGAGGAGACATAGGAAAGCATCCCCATAGTGACTTAGTGTGATGTCTAGAATTCATAACAAATTGGTAAAAGCCCTTTTAAAATTAAAAATAAATATGGTACTTACTTCAACTATTCCATCAGCTTCAGAGTATCTTCCACCTAGCAAACCAATTACTTCTGCCATTGAAACATGAGCATGCTAAAAATACAGGAAAATAATAAAATTCATAAAATTTTATAAATAAAATGAATAAAAATTCAACAATCATTCGTAAAATGTTGGCAATCTTTGCCCATTCTCATTCTCTCCTCATCAGATTTAGAAAAGAAAAATTCAGGTAGTATTATAAAGATTGGGACACTTTATCCCAACTACCGTGTTTCCCCGAAGAGAAGACCCTGTCTTATATTTTTTTGAACCCTGAAATAAGTGCTTGGCCTTATTGCCATGCACTCAAAAGCCCGATTGGGCTTATTATCAGGGGATGACTTATTTTGGGGGAAACAGGGTATTTTCATAAGTATTGTGCTTAGAGACATTAGAAGCCTATGTGATAATGCTCTATGAAAGTTACTGTCTCTTGAATTGTTACAAATGGGAAAATTTGTACATGAGAAGTTGCTGTCTTGACTAAGCTCCGCAGAGAGAGAAAGGTATACTGAGATGGAGTTTTATTTAGCAATAGCAATAGCATTTAGACTTATATACCGCTTCATAGTGCTTTACAGCCCTCTCTAAGCGGTTTACAGAGTTCAGCATATTGCCCCCAACAATCTGGGTCCTCATTTTACCGACCTCGGAAGGATGGAAGGCTGAGTCAACCTTGAGCCGGTGAGATTTGAACAGCTGAACTGCTGAACTGCAGTGCTGCATTTTAACCACTGTGCCACCTCGGCTCTATTTATTGCCCCTATTTATTGTCCCTAATTGATAAACAAGTAAAACAAGCAGGAAAATATGTTAGAATATGAAGCTTATATGAGATATGTCATATGTAGAAATGTAAAATTTCCAAAAATTTTGAAGCTCGTAAAAAAACCCAGTTTTTTTCCCCTTTTTTGGGGGGGGGTGAATGGAAATTTTCGTAAAAATTGAAAAAAATGCTACATTAGCACTTTTTCGTCTTTTTAAGATTGAAAATCATTCTGTTACTTTAGGAACATAAAATATGACTATGGACAATTTGACTTGGCATAAAATTATCACAACTAGCATATTAAAAATATAGTGTAGCCAAACAATTATCACAAACAGAACTTACTTTTTAATAATATTTATTTGTAACAAAGGGAGCAACAATCTCCTGAACTGCTTACTAGTTTATGTGGAACAGCCAAAAAGCCTCCACAAAACAATTTTCAAAACCAAAAGTAACAATTTTTCATATTTCCTCTCCACAGTATTAAATAAAAATAAAAATAAAAACCCCATTCTCATAAAAAGAATTGAAGATGGGGGAAGTGTTAAGAAGAGAGTGGGACTAAGTTTCAATGGACATTTAATCAGAATCATTTTCTGAGCTGAAATTGTCAGTATCCGTCTCTGCTTCTGCAGCTACTCTTTTTTGTCCATCATCACAATTAGGAACTTTTAAAAACTGAAGGTTTGCCCGGATCGAAACAAGCTTCTCTACCCTTTCACATGTCAGTTTATTTCTTGACTTAGTGTGAGTGTTTCCAAATATAGACCAGATTCTTTCACATGCTGCAGAAGATGAAGGTATCTGGAGAAGGCGAGAAGCAATAGGAGTCAGAGGCTGTGTTGTGCAAAGACCTTGCCACCATGTTGCAGGAGGAATATGTTTGGCAGAATCCCAGATTGCATTCCTGGACCAAATCCCTGAAGATATTCTATATTCTGCAACATTTGAAAGTACCTTCCCAACATCAAGTCCTAAATGTGATGCTTGTTTTGTGATCCAGTCAAATGCAGTAGCAGTGTTATCATCATCACTTATGTTTGCATTGGAGGGTTCAGTTTGTTACCTAGGACTTGCTTGTCCTCACTGTGCACAGAAATTAGAATAATCTGATATCATACATTTTTTTAGAAATGATTTGGAAAATATTTGAACACCCTGTCTTAAAATATTTTATTCATCATGTTAAAATAAAATATTCCACAATGTTTTTTTTTCAATTTTTCCAATTTTTTGGAAAAAACAAAAAAGCCTTCAGGAAAAAAACTGGGTTTTTTCCAAATTTTTCCGGTTTTTTTCCAGGCCTTCACATCTCTAGATATGTAAGATGTCATATAAAGTACATATATTTGAGACAAACTTATTTGCAGGAATAATTATGATGTTCTCTCAGAATCATCAAAACATCATTATTTTTTAATATAACTGCCAATAAAAACAAAAATGGGCCATTTCCACTATAAATCCGTATTAAGAATCTTAAACATGTAGTAAAATGCATACATTTAACCATGATAGCAGAATCCGTTTCAGTTACATCAAGCATTAGTTAATTAATATGCATTTATAATACACCAAAAAGATTGCAATTTTATTTAATCATGACTTAAATCTTTATTTTAACTAATTTAAAGCCATTTTGTAAGGTATTTCAATAGAACAGGCCTTACCAAATCCATAATCAGAAGTGCTTCTGCAGATACTGTCACTTTGAATGGCTCCTGAAAAGATAAAACTTATAAGAAAAGTTTGCTTAAGGAGACTAAAACATGTTCATCTTTCCTAAATCATACTTACTGGTTTTTCTTCTGTGTAGGAACAGCAAGGGATCAGCTGAAAGGGATCAAATGAACTATAGAGTGAAAAAAGAAATACCTTAAATTGCAAAATTAATGGAAAGAAAACATTTAAATGCTGCATAATTTCTTCATTTTTTTAGTTTTAATTCCAATATCTCAAGTGTTCATGATTGGTTCAAATAAGCACTTTTATATATAAGAAAAAAATTCCATGGGAATATTTCAATCTTTTTACTGCAGCGTGGACTTTATAGAATGAATTTAACTCAAATACTAATCTTAAATTCTTCTGACAAGAAATTTCCAAACCTAAAATCTCACCCGTCAATTTTTTTCCAGAGAGATTCTACAAATTAAAAAAAAAAAAACCTTTTGGTGTGTCTTTGTCCTTTAAATGCTTTTGATAGTTTATATTTCTGATCTTCTCTCCTCTTTGCTAGCTCCTCAGCAGAGAGATGCTAAAAACAAAACATATGCATTAGGTAAACCACCTAATACCGAGCGTTAAACATACTTGGGCTCAAAGAAATCAGTGAGCGGGAGAATGCTTAATTTAGATGTCCCACTAGCCAATGCTAACAGCTGCTACCACAATTAAACTAGCATTATGCCAAATGCACTTACATAAGGGTCAGGAACGCACAAATCCCCTCTACAGAAGTCAAAACAATTTCTCTCAGTAAAAAGAATGAACATTCTGCATTTTCCCAATGGTAGACTGCATAAGGACATTTTTAAATATTAAAATATACTGTTCTGCCAAGTATGTCTGCTTTAGTTTTAGTCTGTCCTTATTTATGGTCAATTCAAGATGGCATATGTAACTAAGGTTCCCATTTCCTATTTTTCACACAGCAACAAACCTGTGAGATAGGTTGGGCTAAAAGAGAGTGACCAGTCCAAAGACATCTAGCTGGCTTTCATGCCTATGGGAGCGCTAGAACTCCAAAACACCTGGTCTATAGCCCAGCACTTAACCCACAATATCAAACTGGGTCTCGATGGCACTTTGATCTGTTTCTCCATAGGCTATCTAATTCTTGGCTAAGAAAACTGGATAATCATAATCAAGAAGATCAAAGCATTCAACTAGCTCAGTAATAGGGCGTTCAAAGGAAGCTTACAGATATAATAAGATGGCCACAACTCTTAATTTCTTATGAGGTATATGATCTCATAACACAAAAATCCCATACCTGATTTTAATAGTTAAATGCCATGTTCAATATTTTAATGGTTAAATGAAAAATATTCCCTTTACTGAACTCTAACTTTTAAGGGGCTAGAAGTCTATAGCCCCTAAGTATTATTCTAAACCACCCGCCTGGAAAAAAACCCCAGAAAAATTGGAGGAAAGAGAGTTTTTTTCCAAACGGCTTTGGAAAAAACTCAGCTTTTCCCAATTTTTCTGGTTTTTTCCCAGGCCTTCCCAACTCTACCCTCACCCAGCCCCCAAAGTTGGAGTGATATTCTAACAATCAAGAGGGGCATTCAACATCCTTTCCATCAACCTCCGGACATGGAAAGACCCACCTGGAGGCATGGCTACAACTGGTCCAAGTGTGTTCCAGGAAAGGGTATCCTCCTAGCTATATACGTACTCAAGCAGGAGTCTAAAATGTTATTACCTCAAACGTCTGTCCTTCCAAATCTCTGGCGTCGCACCAGTTTCCCCATGGGTCCCTCACTCGTCGCCTCCTCGTACGCTGTAGCAAACAGAAATGCACTCACACGTCTATTCAAGTGCACCAAGGGCAGCAAAGATCTCTTCATAATTTATGAAGGACCGTCACAAAAATATTGCAATGTACAGTGATCCGGATTGCCACTCTCCTTGCCAGCTGATGAATATAGATGACACATGAACTTTAGCTGACCCAATCTGACCCATTTCTCCTCTTTCCAGCCTCGTTTCCTAATTCTGCATGCAACGATGCAATGCAGAAGAAAATTACAGACAACTCCTACAGCAACTGCGGATGAAGGGGCTGGAAAAAAACATGCCAGAATCCATGCTGGGCCTCTTTTCCCTCTCTAGCTATTCTTTCCAATCTAGCATTGGGGGGGAAAGTATGTAAATAGGCTCAAGTATCTGCCGCCTATTTAGTCAAGCTAGTCAATTCTTAAGATTTGTACCAACTGAGATAATGTTAAAAAGAGAAGCCAAGAAAAGAAAAAACAGCTTTGAAAATGGGTTGGATTTAGCAGGAGACTGCAGAGAAAAAAACTCCAGAAAAACAATTGGGCAACCATGCAGAATGTTGGTAGTTGCTTCATTCTAAGCCAGTGTTTCCCAACCTTGGCAACTTGAAGATATCTGGACTTCAACTTCCAGAATTCCCCAGCCAGCGAATGCTGGCTGGGGGATTCTGGGAGTTGAAGTTCAGATATCTTCAAGTTGCCAAGGTTGGGAAACACTGTTCTAAGCCCTCCCTCCAGTCATGTGATGACAAATTGAGCTGCTTTTAAAGGCCTGGGAGAAAAAATCGGCAGGCTTTCTCTCATTTGTTTTACCTTGTATTTATATAACCTCACTTTTTGCTCATAATCAACTGCATCGCTTAGCGATGGAAATTCTGGTTCCAATTACCATCATTAAGCGAGGACTAGCTGTATAGTGCATTAACTAGTAGCTTCAGTTTTTGCGAACGATAGTAATTTCCTTTTCCTCAGCCTCCAAATTTAAATACATCGACTTGAAAACGAATAACCACTATTATATACCTGCCCAATGATCTAGTTGAGAGCAATATATAATTTAACAAAATCTCTGCAAAAATAGCATCATGGGTAGAAGGCCAATATATAATTTATGAAGTCAAAGAAATCTCAGCACTGTGTCAAAAAAAATGTATTCAAGTTTGCATTCCTACAAATATGATTCTCAAACAAACGCAGTAGGGAGAGAATGAGGGAAAAATAACCCAAAGAATCATGAACACATGAGCCTGTTTTCCATCTCACCATAGATTGTAGACGTTGCACAAGCTGATATGCGTCAACAGCATCCTTGCCTTCCCTGGGCCGTACTTTGTCAACTGTTTGCGGTCTATTATACACAGCTTGCTCTGTAAAGGTGAAGAGATGTTGCCCTTCAGTCTTCACTTTAGACAGATGCTCAAAAAATAACTAACCCCAGGGTCAAAACCAAACATCTGATGACAATATTAACTTCCCACTTATTTTAATTCTATCATTCAAGTTAAAATTTCCACGCAATCACGAGGTTTATGTGACTAAATAGAGCATCACTTCCAAAATAAACTAATAAACAATCAATTTGCTCATTTACTGTATATACTCTTTAGAATAGCAAAGCCTTGTAAAGCATGCTGGACTAAGAATTGTTATAAGTTACATAAACAATGCTACCTACGTAGGAGCATACAAAAGGGAAGCCAAGATTTAGAGATATTAAAATATAGCTAGGTATTACACAACATTAAGGAAAATAATAAAATAAACTTTTGGATCCGTCTCTAACCTACTATAGAGTATAGGCATCAGATCCAGTTAGGTCCACAAACCTAACTGAAGGGGGAAAGAAACAGCAACCAATTGTGTTCTTTTAAAAAAATGCTTCATTCAGACTGCAAATTTTAGACACATAATTTTTTTTACATTCAAGTAGATCCTTATGCATAGCTTACAGAGTTAAATCATGCACTCTACAGATTAAGCAGCCAATACCAATTAAGTTGACCAAGATATTGACTCTACTGTTATTTTTCTTCTGGTGACATTATTACAAGATGTCATAATAAAACCCAATACATTTAGGATTCATATACTTCCTCTTCCATATATTGCACTGAACAATCATTGATTCCCTCATTTGTAAGACAAAGAGACCTACTTCTGGCATCTGAAGTGGGAGTATTTGGGGGGGGGGGAAGCATTTAAGAGGAAAAACCTTGAGCGCCTTTGTTGCCACTGACCACAAAGAAAATTCAGTGAAATTAAAGAACTAATTTATCAAAAGATACTAATTTGTTTCCAATGTCTTACACAGGGATAAAGTTGTTTTATTTCATTTTCTGGCACACTATTCATAGAATATTTATTATCAACTAACAACCTGACCTCCTCATATAGAATCCAAATCAATTATGCATACACTCAGAACTCCTGATGAAACTTCACTTAGTTTTTAACTGGCCTTCAGCCCACAAAAGCTACCGCCATAATTAAATAGGATTGATACAAAAAGCTGTGCTGTTGTTTTACCACAAAGGACAGAGTGTAGCAGAAAAATACAAATTTGAGGTAATGAAAAAAGAGAGAAAGAGAAAGATCATGAGTTCTTGATTCTCTAAGATTGGCAACTGACCTCCAACCACAATAAGCATATTTTTAAAATGCTGTTTCTAATCTTTATTCTCTTTCCACCTCAAGTCTACCAGCGCTTTCTAAACGCAAAGGTTCAGTAGAATTTTCTGTCTTTGGTAGATTGTGAGCTGCTTTGGAGACTCTTCTAAAAAACAAAGGATACAGACGTAAATCTAATGAAAGAATCTTCTTTTTACCACAGCCAAAGTTAATTGCTCCTATTAATTCCAGGTACGTATGTATTCGTCCAATGCAGTTGACATCACCGCAATTCTTCAGCCCTGGACGTACCGATGTCTTGTTCAGGTATTTTGGTTTGATTCTTTCCCTAAAAACAAGTGGAATCACAATTAAAAAATATAGATTTGACGTACCTAAACGTATCTCATAATTTGGGGAGATGGGGGTGGCAGTCATGAAAGCTATGGGATGGTTGCCATTCGTCTAGAGAATTTCTATTGAAGCGATACAAAGCGGAGAAAGCCAGCTGGTGACCTGGGATGGACATTCTCTCTCAGCCCAGCCCTACTTTATAGGGTAAATGATGTGGGCAAAATAGGAGTTAGACAATTACAGTATTTTTCGGAGTATAAGATGCACCTTTCCCCCGCCCCCAAAAGAGGCTGAAAATTTGGGTGTATCTTTATACTCGGAATGTAGCTTTTTCAAAACTTTTTTCCCCAGCCCTAATGAGGTGCTAATGATCTTCCCCTACTCCCTCTGAAAAAGATTTTTTCAGCCCTAACGAGGTGCTAACGATCTTCCCTGCTTGCAGGATTTTTTCATTCCTACTTCCTCAGAAGTTTTTTCCCAGCCCTAAGTCTTTGCAGGCTTGTTTTCATTGCTATTCCCTCCGAAAAAGGGTTTTTTTCAGCCCTAACCAGGGGATAAAATAATGTGCTGAAGCTGACCAGACTAAGGACACTAGCCAGATGAATACTTGGTAGGTAGATTTTTTCCCCCTATTTTCCTCCCCAAAAACTAAGGTGCGTCTTATACTCCAGTGCGTCTTATACTCCGAAAACTACGGTAGGTAAGTTTGCTGCCTTGAGTTACATATGAAGACAGGATAAATACACAATAACAATAGTATTTCTGTAACCACCATATAAGATAGATCGGGCAGCAAGAGAATGATTGGCCTTAAGTTTGCCAGTAATATCTCAGTTGTAGATCTGACTGCTCTAGTTTTGCAAATAACTGGAAGTTATCAGGGTGCACAAATTGGGGGGGCATAGATGGCTAACAAGCCATGTATTGTAAATGGACACTACATAACAGTGCAAGCTTATCAAAAATACACAAACTCTTAATTACACGAAACATGTCTGTTGCATACCCTATCACCGATGGCATTCTTTTCACCAACACGGAGCGTGCATTGATCCGATCCCCTTAAAAACAGCACATTTATTGTCCAAAGGAAGTGAGCTTCCGGTTCATCAAATATGCTTACCATTGGTCCAAAATATAATTTCTAATTTTCAAATAGCGCTCAGGTGTTTTGGCTTGACGCCCGACAAAAAATTCTGGAATCGCTTGCTTTTCTTCTTCCAATATAATGCCTCTATCTATTGCTATTTCTTGATCTGGTGACTTAAGCTCCTCTGTATCCATCCGATTTTCCTCTCCAAGGTGTTCAGAAGAAAGGAAATGAATGCCGCTGTCAATTATGTCCTTTTGTTCTTCACAAAGCTCCGGGCTAGGAAACCAGTCGGGACTTTCAGAAGACCCTGTTCCATCACACTTCTGATTCTCTGTTTTTATAGTCCGATGCTCTTCATTCTCAGAGCAGGAGACTACAGTTTCATCTGCGCTTTGCTCTGGCTTTGTAACGTCCTGGGTTAAGAGAACAGCAGACATGTGTTGGGCAGAATCCAAAACCGGTTCTGTCCAATTGCTTTGCTCGGATGGGCTTTTTGGAGCATCTAATATCTCAGACTTTCCAGATTCTTGCTGATGTGCACAGGATAAAAGTTCATCCATTTCATCTGTAATGTCTACTTCCTCATCATCTGATAATTTTTCAATTTTCACTGCGTTTAAATTAGGGTCCGCTCGACCTCTTAAGTGCTCTGGTGCCCATGTCACCTTCTTCCTTTCAACAGCCTCACTGCTTTGTGGAAGAGGAGCACCGATGTGCGGTTGCTGCTGTTTCACTTTTTCTACACCATCACTTTTTGCCTGGTTACATTAAGAAGAGTTAAGCATTGCGTGACTAAATTTAAAAAAAAAATCAAAACAAAAGAGAATACTAGTTAAGACAAATAAATAGAACCAGCTACATCTCAGTGTTGCCCCGTTCTCCAGTTAAAAACAATTCCAATTAGGAGTAAGTCAGTGTTTTCATCTTGTGTTAGATTACCGTATTTTTTGGAGTATACCTTTTCCCCCCCTTAAAAGCGGCTGAAAATTTGGGTGCATCTTATACTCCGAATGGAGTTTTTACTCCCTCCAAAGAAGTTTTTTTTCCAGCCCTAAGTCTTTGCAGGCTTGTTTTCATTGCTACTCCCTCCGAAAAAGGTTTTTTCTGCCCTAACAAGGTGCTAAGTATCTTCGCGGCTTGCAGGATTTTTTCATTGTTACTCCCTCCGAAGAAGTTTTTTTTCCAGCCCTAAGTCTTTGCAGGCTTGTTTTCATTGCTAATCCCTCCAAAAAAGTTTTTTTCAGCCCTAACCAGGGGATAAAATAATGTGCTGAAGCTGACCAGACTAAGGACGCTAGCCAGATGAATACCTGGTAGGTAGATTTTTTTCCCTATTTTCCTCCCACAAAACTAAGGTGTGTCTTATACTCTGGTGCATCTTATACTCCAAAAAATACGGTATATAATTGCTCCTATATGCAAAATGGGGGGAGGGGGGAAAGGACACAAAAACTCAACCAGGTGTTCTCAAAATTTCAACAGAGAATTTGGGCATTTGGAAGAATTTGAAGATGCATGAGTGATAGTCTACTTGTGTGATGCTATATTTCACTCAGTGGCTCAATTAATAATATTTAAAAGGGAAGCTGGACACTGGATAGATTTGATCAATTTATTTCTTATAGCTAACCATTTACTATTTGTCATTCCTGTCAAGTAAAACTTATTTCTAATTTACCTTGTTCTTAAAGTATTGTCTGGCATAGCTCTTTACTTGAAGAACGTTGCGACTTCCAATCATCATAGCAATTTTTGTCCATCTTCTGCCAAATTTAGCCTAGCAAAAACATAAATATAAATTCAGAGGTGGGAATACAGAAAAGATAGCAATTTATCTAAACATGGCTACTGTCAGGGACTGTAATGGTATGTGGCAATGACCTTGGAAGACAGGAGGAAGAGCTTCAGCCTAGAAAACAGTCTGATAAAGTTTGAAGGAGGAGGGGACTGTAAAAACACCTCAGAAGGGACCCACTCTGGTTCTCAGGAGAGTAAAACTGAGGGGGTACTTTCAGACTTGCAAAATTTTGTTAATGAAACCTTACAATAAAAATAGATCTGATACTACTGACTGTCCTTCTTGATTGACTACCTCTCATGGCTAACAGTTATAGAGGTGGTCCTCCTTTAGCGGCTAACTCATTTAGCAACCATTTGCAGTTACAATAATGACGGAAAAAATTGTGACCTGTCCTCACATTCAGACCTTTGTAGTTCTAAAAAGCAAAGGAGAGTTGAAGTAAGATCATAAGCTGCAGTTGCAGTTTTACGTAATAGCCCAGTTGTTAATCCCAATTGTGGTTGCTAAATGAGGACTACCTGTACTGCCAAATAGGTACTATGGTCGCACTCTGAAATATCATGGAGACCCAAATTGAATCACGGTACTTCCTTGTCAAATAACATTTTTAGAATTTAATTTAAAATACACTCTTCTGGCAATCTACAGAATGGCATGATAACTTTGCTAACAGAACAGTCTAAGGAATTTAGAGGAATAGTTTTCAAGCTCAGATGTGTAAGTCCTTATTAGGAAGCTAAACCCAGATTATATCTTACTCTCAGAAGGTAAGAGTTTTCCATCTTCCTTCTCAAATTTGCTGTAAATGATTGGGATTTTTGGCAATAGTATGAGAATCAGTACAAGGAATTGCATTTCCCTGGTAAAGCATCTTAGAATCCCTACTGGCTTGCAAAGGTTATCTTATCTTATTCAACACAGAATGTTTTAATGTTAAGGCTGAAGGATGGCTGATTATCACCAAAATTGCAGTAAATGATCCAAGTAGAATTACAGATAGTCCTCAATTTATAACCATTCTTTTAGGGTCTGTTCGAAGTTACAGCAGCATTGAAAAAGTGACTTTTTTCATTCTTATGACTTTTGCAGCATCCCCATGGTCATGTGATCAAAATTAGGATGCTTGGCATCCTTATATTTATGATGGTTGCAGTGTTACAGGGTCATGCGATCAACTTTTGTGACCTTCTGACAAGCAGTCAACAGGGAAGCAAGATTCACTTAACAACCATGTTACTAACAACTGCAGTGGCTCACTCAACAACTGTGGCAAGAAAGATCATAAAATGAGGCAAAACTCACTTAACAACTGTTTGGCATAGCAAAGGATTTTGGGGCTCAATTGTGGTTATACGTCAAGGACCACCTGTACTTTCTTGTTCCTTTTTAAACCATTATGCAATATGGTTGTATTTTAAAACTGTTTATGTTAAATTATAGCATAATATTTACCAGTCCTTCTTCAAACTTTTCCTTTTCTTCTGTTGTCCACTTCAGTGAACTAGTTGCTGATTTTGTAGGTGAACGAAGCCTATCAGAAAGCAAAATGCTTGATTTCATACACATGCACTTAAATAACAGGATGTAAAAGAAAACTTTTTATAATCAACTGCCTTTACAAAAAATACTTAAAAGCATGTCACATGTCTGAAAAGTAAACATTTCTTAAACAAGGGTTTGGGTTCAAGATAAAAGACTCTGTGACTTGCAGTATCTTGCATATAGATTTCCTATCACTCCACCATTCTGTTTTGGGAGTTGTTAATGTATGGATGATATTAAAAATCTTTTGCCCTGATAGAAGGGTCTTACCAGCAAGATATAATCTTGGATCCAATCCAATATGAATGCAAGAAATTCAATTATTTCAAAGTGTTTATAAACAACACAACAAATTCTACAAGCATAAAACAACAATTTTCAACTTAGGTTTAGCATCAGAAGTACATACATGATTTTTGTTTCTTTCTTGTGTGGACTATGAAGTAAAAAAAAGAAAAATAAATGTTACTTAATATTCTACATTTAGCAGACATTTGTAAAGTTATCTTTATTATGTAGATTTTTAAAAAGTTTTCCAGTATTCTGATTACTTTCAGCTATTATTTTCAGTTTTAATTTTTATACCTTGTAGAATGAAAATATGTTTTAAAATATTAAATTCTTGCTTTAAAAAAGTAAGTGTGTTCAGAAAGAACATTAAAGAACACTAGTGGCCCATCACAGTTTTACACAGTAAATTTTACCTTTTTGTACATTTTTTATCATTTTCCTTCGGCTCATGCCAATTTTTTTCTGGAAGAGATTTGCTAGACAAGTAATATCTGAAATATATTAAGGACTTCAGAAAGTACAGCATTGTGAGAGAAAATTTTTCACAGGAATGTTTGGGCAGTTATTTATTAAAAGCAATGTCACTGAAACCCAATCAATGTGCATAAGTTGTAACACTCATGAAGTATTGTAAACACCACATATTGCACAACACTTGGTTAATGAAGAAAAATAATCCCACAAGTATTTAATCAGATTTAATTGAAAGCTTAATGTGCTTATGATTATAACTGAAACAAAAAAAGAACATAGATAAGACACATAAAATTTCTCTGTACCACCACCCACATTCAGTGAAATTAGAATAATTTTATAATTTTATAATAATTTAATAATTTTACTTTCAGACTTCTTTCCTGCAGAAGAAATAATAAAGCACAAAAACTGGTGGTAGACAAAACAATCACAGTA
This sequence comes from Diadophis punctatus similis, assembly GCA_023053685.1. NCBI lineage: Eukaryota > Metazoa > Chordata > Lepidosauria > Squamata > Dipsadidae > Diadophis > Diadophis punctatus. The sequence goes on from JALIGW010000003.1 coordinate 60,534,009, forward strand.
CATAAGCCAAGTTCTTCCTCTTCACACAGGACAACTTAGTTTATTCAAATAAGTATGTCATATTTATCTATGAAAAGAAGCCTTCATGTTTTATGTCCTTGTAAGTCTAATCAACAAGGACATAAATAATAATCATCTTTTTCCACAGAGGATTAGGAGACTTGTTGGCAAAAGAAAGTATCTTGGGAAATAGGTATGAGGAACAAATTGTTACAAAACCAGACATAATCGTTAATAGCTGCCTTCTGATTATAAATCTGCATTACAGCTCTTTTTCTCACTTTTTAGTAGGAAAAGGATACTCTTCTTCCAGAAGCATCTTCTCAATGACAGCCTTGTTTTCTTCACTAATTGTACTATCAAGACTCCAAGGCTAAGAGAAGAAATAGCAGTTATACCACATTAATTTTCATACCAAGAGTGGTATGAAGAGAAAGAGGAATCCTCTGAGATGCAAAGTGAAAAAATAGGCGTATTTGGAGGAAAACTCAGAAAACCTGAGGTAAAACTTGGTTTTAAAAAATAATATAAATTAGTAAAATCTCGTCATTTCCTTAGAAACCCAAAAAGGAACAGGGGCAACAATTATAATAAGCATGCCTCAAAAAGGAAAAGACGTATACATAAACATACTGCACATAACTAGCTATGTCATACTTGTTCCCAGGCTTAAATATTGTTCATGAACACTGCATGTAATATTTCCTTTCTGCCTATGGTAGTTCATACACCAAAGTACATGGAAATTGAAACACATCAAAAAAAACATTTGTCCCAAAATATATTCTTCCATTATTTATTTATTTATTTATAATTAAATTTATATACCGCCCTTCTCCAGGGGACTCAGGGCGGTGAACAGCCAAGTAAAAACACAATATAAGCATTAAAATATATATACATTTAAAAGAAAATATTAGATGTGGCCCTGATTTAAGACAATACAATTAAAATTTGGTAAAATCTTAAAAACCCCAAAAACTTTTTCACGCCAGCCCGGCTTGATAAAAATAGTACGTCTTGAGGGCACGGCGGAAGGTGGCCAGGTCATGAATAGTTCTTAAATCTAGAGGGAGCTGGTTCCAGAGGGTGGGTACTCCCACAGAGAAGGCCCTTCCCCTGGGTATTATATTCTGTAGTTTACTTACAAGAACCACATCTGTTCTCCATGTGGAATCAAGGTAGTGATCTTGGAGTAAACTGGATGATGGATATTGATAACTTCTGAAACAAAAAGCCAAAGAATAAATATTATCACAGGCATGGTATTTTAACACTTTCTAAATGTCATATAATATTGCCCTGCCCTTGATCTTACCCATTTGTCTTTACAAGAACATATGGATTAACAAATACTGTAGAAGAACAGGCTGAACTAGAGAGCTGGGTTAAACGTTGCCATAAGAGATCCCAAGTCCAGCTCCCTCTTGAATTCTGTTGATCCTGATCTAATGTCAAGTTAGCTTTGATCATTAGTTGACTAGATTATCATGTATAGGTAGCAATAATAAACTCTTCTATGTTTTGGACTCAACAAATGCTCCTGGGTATTTGCCCCTGACAAGTACTGGAAAAATTATTTTATAGTAAATATCTATAATTCCCTATCCCATGAGATAAACAGTGAAACATTCAGTTATTGTTGCAGCAGTATGCCATATTTAGGACCATCTGATCTAAAGAACCAGTGATTGGAAAAGATCGTCCATAAAAATATCAGTCCTTTGCACAGTGTATCAAAATGAAAAGTTAACTGTACTGTTTAGAAGCTTAAAATAATAAAATAAAATAATTTTAAAGATAGGAACAATTCAAATGATTGTTGGAAAACAACGAAGTACGGAAGTAGAACAAAAGGTATGACAGTCTATTAAAAAGTCTATGAAAAGGGAAATTATTTTCACAGAGATGAAAAGTAATCTATGATCCATGAGATGCTGATAAACAACAGATAAGGAAACAAGGTAAGATTTTATCAATTATTTCTGAATTTATCAGTCCTTACAGCTTCTAAACAACCGTCAAAATTTGTATGAGTAAAGCATTTTCATCCTTCACACCCTCCAAAGAAGTCTATAGATATTCAATTTCACCATTATCTCTGTCACACTGAAAGATTACTGGGAAGAACCTAAGTAGCAAGCACAGACACAGATTTAATTTAATTTAACAGTTATAATTTTAAGAAGCTCATCAAGCACAGCTTATACTGTAATGCTATGTGAAAATAACCTTGGGAAGCAGCAGGAGGCCGCCTAGTCTGGTGAATAATATCTGATTCTGAAGGAGATTTTAACTATTGAGAGAGTAAAAGTGAAGGAAGGGAAGGGGTACATTCAGACTTGCAGGATTCTGTTGATGCAACCTTACAATAAAGATAAAGCTGGTACTCTAAGCTGTGCTTCTTGTCTGGACAACATATGCAAAGTTTACAAATAGTTAAAGATGCCATGAACTGTAACCGATAAATGTCTGAAGGCACTAGGCTGCCACAATTTACAAATACACTCACTCCTTCCAATGCTGAGATGCTTATCTCGCTGTTTGCAAAAAATAATCGGCTTTATTTGGGTAAATATACGAGAATAGCCGGGGAGCGTAAGGGATGGTGCGTCCCCCACCCCATTATCTTTGTCCCCTCGCAATCATAAAAGAACAGAATAGATAAATTAACTTATAAGTCTGCTTTACCTGACCGCGCAAGCACGAGTGTGGAAGACCGACGGAATGAAACATCGTCCCAGAAGACGAGCCTGAAGCCCTAGACCAGTGTTTCTCACCTTTGGCAACTTTAAGACGTATGGACTTCAACTCCCAGGATTCCCGGGCCTGCATGGCTGGCTGTAGAATTCTGGGAGTTGCAGTCCACAAAATTTAAAATGGCCAAGGTTGAGAAACACTGGGTCTTAGATCCAGGGCAGTGGCACGACTGATTTCTACCAGCCCCCGCCATGGAAAAAGGATCTTGGCGAACGGCATTGCACGATGCCGCGGCATTGCGTTCCAAAACAGAACCATCTTCCCGATTGCCAGGTGGCAGCCCAAAGCTCGCCCTCTCTTACCCTGCCTGCGCTTCCGCAGCAGGTCCCACCGTCGAGTCTCCCTCGACATCGACATCTAACTCTTCCACAGCCTCCATACTGGCACCTCCACCGGATATCGGGGCGATGACACAGGAAGGGAGTCAAATGTGGGCTGGCGCGTCTTCCGCCCTGGAACTCGGGCCTGGATGACGTTGCAGGAGGCGGCCTCAAGATCCGCGCATGCCCGAAAGGCGACCGGCGCCCCGTGCTTCCGCCCTTAGTTGGTTGTGGTGAAGGAAAACGTGATTGGGCTGGAAAGGTGCTGTGGAAAGACCCAGTGTGGCGAGAGAAAGAGCTGTAGGAAGAAAAATCCAGTCCGGTTCCAATCCGGGAGAAAAAGAATAAAATGGAGACTGGCTGATTGGAAAGAAGGTCTCTGTTTATTTAGATGCCAGAAACTTCAGTGACAGCAGCAAATGTTCCTGGAGTGGGTGGATGGTTTTTATAGGGTTCTGAGATAATAATAATAATAATAATAATAATAATAATAATAATAATAATAATAATAATAATAATAATAATAATAATAATAATAATAATAATAATAATAATAATAATAATAATAATAATAATAATAATAAATTTACTTCTAAAAAGAGGGTGAAAACTTGGGTGCGTCTTATACACCGAATGCAGCCCCACCCACCCAGCCACACCCACCCTTTGGCCTCTGTCTTCCAGCAATTTACCTGCTTGCAGGAAAGAGGGAAGAGCCTGTAAAGCCAAGCAAGTCAGTAGCAGTTTCCCGATCTACAGCTAATTAGGTTTGCCACTGGGAAAATGAAAGTGAAACTAACTACAAAGAGGCAAATAGCTGGGAGAGTGTCACTGTGTGATTTATTGTCAGTTGTATGTATATGCAGGGAGCTGCATCCCTATCTAATATAATGGTACATTCCTGAGCACATGATTGATATATTCTTGTACGCATGTGTGCATTCCAAAATCTCCATTCCTTCCTTCTTACTTGACTAAAGTGACCAGATTTTTTTTTTAAGCGGGACACCGACGGGGGGCGGGGCCGCCTGGACGCCGGGTTTTGCCCTCTGCGCATGCGCAGAACGCTGCGCATGCGCAGAGGGCAAAAGATCGCTAATGTCGTTTCACAAGAGCCGTTCGCGTGCAGGGCAGTTTATAAATAGCGGCCGCCAGGTAGGGAGCCGGCCGGGGTTGCGCAGGGCTGGGGGAGGCTCGCTAGCCCGGCAGCTCCGGCCGCAGGAAAGAGCGGGGGGGTGCTGTACTAGGAAGGGCCAGCAGTCGCCGCCGCCTGAGGGGGCCACCCCCCCGCCCGCCCGCCCGCTTCGCTGCAGGGGACGCTGCACCAGATCCCGAGTCGCGCCGGCTCTCCCGCGGCCACGATGCCCGCCGACCTGATGGAGAAGAGCTCCTCCTCGCCAGCGGCGGCCATCCCGGCCAGCGCCGGAGGAGTCAACGCAGGACGCCCGCCCGCCGCCCACGGCCGGCCCGAGCTGAGAGGCCTGCTGCTGCTGCTGCTGCGGCTGGGCCCCCAGTCCCGGCGGCGGGAAGGCTGCGGCGGCGGCCCCAGCCTGCTGAGCCAGCGCCGGCCCGAGGGTCATGGATGCGACTCCTTTGCTCGGGCCGCCCCGCCCACCGCGACGCCGGCCTTTTCGAGAGGGCGGGGGGGCCCGAGCGAAGGAGTCGCATCCATGACCCTCGGGCCGGCGCTGGCTCAGCAGGCTGGGGCCGCCGCCGCAGCCTTCCCGCCGCCGGGACTGGGGGCCCAGCCGCAGCAGCAGCAGCAGCAGGCCTCTCAGCTCGGGCCGGCCGTGGGCGGCGGGCGGGTGTCCTGCGTTGACTCCTCCGGCGCTGGCCGGGATGGCCGCCGCGGGCGAGGAGGAGCTCTTCTCCATCAGGTCGGCGGGCATCGTGGCCGCGGGAGAGCCAGCGCGACTCGGGATCCGGTGCAGCGTCCCCTGCAGCGAAGCGGGCGGGCGGGCGGGCGGGGGGGGTGGCCCCCTCAGGCGGCGGCGACTGCTGGCCCTTCCCAGTACGGCACCCCCCCGCTCTTTCCTGCGGCCGGAGCTGCCGGGCTAGCGAGCCTCCCCCAGCCCTGCGCAACCCCGGCCGGCTCCCTACCTGGCGGCCGCTATTTATAAACTGCCCTGCACGCGAACGGCTCTTGTGAAACTTGCCAAACTTGTGAAGAGCCCTTGCAAAGCCGTGCCCGCCGAAAATTGTATTTGTCTTTCGCCCCCCATGAGCCGCGGCCGGCCGTCCCTGCAGGGGAGAGCCCGCCCCCCAGCCCTCCCTCGCCCCTTTCAAAAAATCGGGACTTTTTAGAGGACGGGCGGGACGCGGGACAAATCATTAAAAAGCGGGTCTGTCCCGCCAAAATCGGGACGTCTGGTCACCTTATACTTGACTCTTGACTGGGAGAGTCGCATTTTATAGCAGAGATGTAAACAATGAGATTTTATTGTTTTTGTACCGAAATAAATATTTTAATTAGACTTTTAAACTCCAGCTTTATTTCTAATGTCTGAATTCCGGGAGAAAGATCAAACATCGCCTCTGTGAGATTAATTCTCACTCCGACAGAGAGATATGCAGATTTTTATTTTTTGCTGAACTGGATGGAAGGGGGTAAGTGAATAACTATAAATGTCTGTAGAATGTTCAAATTATTAGACTTATTTTTTAAAGACTGCTTTATTATTGTTCTAGAGGCTCTAGAGCTTTGTTAGCTTTGCTGGCTGTGGAATTCTGGGAGTTGACGTCCACAAGTCTTAAAGTTGCCAAGGTTGGAGATCCCTGTAAATCTAGACAACTTAACAAAATAAAGAAGGTTTTTAAAATAAATGCTTGCTCTGAAGAGGCCCAATGCTATTGTATCTTCTTTTAAATAGAGAATAATGTATACTTCCAGAAATTTTAATTAATTTTAACAGCTCTGTACAAGTATAGTATGAAATGTAACAGTGTCCTGTTTAGTATTAGAGTTTAGTTACCTTGGAGTAGATCTATTTAAATAATTGGGAAGAGTTAGTGTGTTACTACATTTAAGAAAACTTTCTGGCATAATGTACATTTCTCCAATTCTTTGCTATTTCTATGGGTCAGGCATACATGCACAGAAATACACAGCAAGCAGTGTATATCATCTGTGCTGTTTGCTGTTTGCCAAATTGCTTGGAGGCAGAGGCATTTTTCCCTTGTTTTCCTCCCCCAAAACTAAGGTGCGTCTTATACTCCGAAAAATACGGTAGGTCTGTGAATCACTTATTCATGTGGTTGTAAAGACATTTTCAAGGCATTCCATTAGACTGGAGCGGCAAGATGCCGCTGTAGAAGACAGCGTTCCTTTAAAATAAGGCTGCCAGATCTGGGCTGCAAAAGACTGCATATTCTGAATCTCTGCTTCCACCTAGGGGTCTTTCTGATTTTTTATACTCCTAAAAGGCATTCCTGGTTCACCAGTTGAGAATATCTTCCAAACTGAGTACAATTTATGACCACAATTGAGCCCAAAATTTATGTTGCTAAGAGAAACATTTTATAAGTGAGTTTTGCCCCATTTTAGGACCTTTCTTGCCACAGTTGTTAAGTGAATCACTGCAGTTAAGTTAGTATGATGGTTGTTAAGTGAATCTGGATTCCTCATTTACTTTGCTTGTCAGGAGGTCGCAAAAGTTGATCACATGGCCCTGGAACACTGCAACTGCCATAAATATGAATCAGTTGCCAAGCATCTGAATTTTGACCATGGGGACATTGCAATGGTCATAAGTGTGAAAAATGGTCATAATTCACTTTTTTCAGTGCTGTTGTAACTTTGAACAGTCACTAAAGGAACTGCTGTAAGTCAAGGGCTACTGTACCTGAGTCATGACCCCCATGAAGGATTCCTACACAGAGGATGAAGAGGAACCAGGAAGGATCTTGGAGATCGAGGGGTTCTGAGACAAACAGAGCAGTATTGTTTAGTGGGAAACTGCAGCCAAGTTCCTCTAAGCCAGCGATTCCCAACCTGGGGGTCGGGACCCCTTTGGGGGTCAAACAACCATTTCCCAGGGGTCGCCCCGGCATCCTCAGCTCCCCCCCCTGCCACAAGCCTGGCCATATCGCACCCCACAACCCGCGCCCACCCCGCGCCCCACCCCGCTGCCGCCATTTGGGTTCTTTTACTGTCTGCGCATGCGCAGCACGCTTTGCGCATACTCAGAGGGTAAAAGAACCCAAATGGCGGAGGCGGGGTGGGTCACGGTGGGGGCGCGGGGGTGGGGCATGGGTCGCAGCATTAGGAAGGTTGGGAACCACTGCTCTAAGCAACCTCCAAGTTCACTAGAGCAACAGAGGGTGAAAAACCAGACAGCAGAAAGCTCCAGAAGGAAAGGCTACAGAAAAAGTCTCTGGGGGGGGGGGGAACCAGGAATCAGTTTGTTCCTGAATAGACAGGCAGTCTGAATTGGATCAGGGCAGAGGTGGGTTCCTGCCGGAGCTGCCTGGTGCGCAGCTCCGGTAGGGAGCGGCGGATTGCGCAACCGCTCCGGAGCCCTCTCTGCCGGTCCATCGTGCACGTCGCCATTTTTTCCCGGTGATTTTGGGTCGATTTTGCTTCTGCTCATGCGCGGAAGCAAAATTGCGCCGAAATCTCACGAGGGGACGCGCGAGAAAGAGAGATTTTGGCAAGATTTTGCTTCTGCGCATGCACGGAAGCAAAATCGCGCTGAAATCTCATGCACGCACGTCCCCTTGCGAGATTTTGGCACGATTTTGCTTCTGCGCATGCGCAGAAGCAAAATCTTACAAGGGGGCATGCGCGTGTAGCGAGCACGCGCGCACCCAAAGCGTGGAGATGCGCACGCAGCGCACCGGCACCGGTAAGGCAGCAACCCGCCACTGGATCAGGGCCACCAATTAATTTAGAGCAGGGCAGTTTGAAATGATCTAGTGTACTATTAACAAAATCCTTGCCTTCTGTGTTTCAGTGATCGGTTGTTAGAATCCTTGCCTTATTTACCTGGACCTAGAACTGATTTGTACTCCAGTTTTGTTCTTTCTTTGTCCTCATGTATTAGGAACTGTTTTATTACTGAAGCCCTGGAGCTGAGTTGAGCAGCTACCCACCCATTCTTACATTTTCATAAACCTGTACTGATGAAAAAAATGCTGTCCTCGTTGTGAATCCTTCTCTAATCTCTGTCTAAATCACAGGAGACACCTGCATTTCCTTCAAGTTTATGAGTGACAAAACCTAGTAGATTTTAAAGGGCCACGATGCTGCCCTTGAATGCTGCAAGAATAAGGGAGACAAAATATTCTGTTTACACTGGTACAGCAAAGGACACTTCAAACCTCTCTCCCAGGTAAAGGATGAGCTGCAGGCAATATCATGGGGACACAGCAGGAGGGAAAAGTAACATTGCCAAGCCAGGTAACTCCATCTCAATGCCATTTGTATTACGGTCTGGCATTTTGAACCAGAGGTCTCTGACTGTGCTTCTAAGCTGATCTCAAGCTCAGAGAGCTGATTTTGAAAGATCAGCTCACCTGAAAACTGACTGGTGTTGGGTGCCTGCATGATATAGAAGGACAGGGCCAGCTCTCTCTTGCTGCTTTACCATGCAGCTGCTTTCCTTATCTCTGGACGCCTTATAACACATTTCACATTTTTTTTTCAAAAGAGTGCAAAATCTGTGTTCAAATGGAACCCAATTAATTTTATTTATCAAATTTAGAGCCCTCCTAACTCCTTTTCAGGGTGATTCTATTCTGTGCATATTGCACAAACCCATCTCCGACAGTGGTGGGATTTGATTTTTTTTTACTACCGGTTCTGTGGGCGTGGCTTGGTAACCGTGGCTTGGTGGGCGTGGCAGGGGAAGGATACTGTAAAATCTCCATTCCCTCCCCACTCCAGGGAAAGGTTACTGCAAAATCCCCATTTCCTCCCGATCAGCTGGGACTCAGGAGGCAGAGAATAGATGGAGGCGGGGCCAGTCAGAGGTGTTATTTACCGGTTCTCCGAACTACTCAAAATTTCCACTACCGGTTCAACAGAACTGGTCAGAACCTGCTGGAACCAACCTCTGATCTCCCACCTCTGAAGCATGCAAAAGCCCAGGTCTGCTGGGACATGTGGCTCTTTCAAAGTCCACAAGTTGCCCTGTCTAATGGGCCAGTAGGTTTATGGATTTGGAGATTTTTTTAAAATGGATTTCTCTTTTCATTTGCCACTTCTCCCAAACCATGGGATTAGAGATCCCAGTGAAAGAGCTCTCTTATTCCTCTGGTCGCACAAGCAAAAGGAAGAAAGTTCTGACGTGGTTACATTCTTCTTCACCCAAGCAGAGGGCAGTATGCCGTAGCCCATTAAATTTCCACTCACCTTTGCCTGTGCGGTTTAGTGACTGGCAGGCAGCTAAGAAGCAGTGAAGGCAGCAAATTAAAGGGGCTTTCCAAACTCTTTACCGTACTTAGCAGGGCCAACATATTATGAAGCTCAATTGGAAGGATAATTAGTTCCATTAACTTTAGTGAAAGTACTTACAAGCAAGATTGTAGTAACAAACATGCTCTGTTGTACTTGAAAAGCTTTTAAAAGTGTTGGTAAATCTGCAACAGTCAATCATATGCATAAAATTGTTCTATTAAACTAAAGCACTCACATGTAGCTATAGCCAAAGTTCTGAAGTACTGTGTCCTGAACTAAGAATTTGTGCTTTAACTGAATAAGAGTTTAGGCTGGTAATACGTTTCATTAAAAGCTCAGAGACTATCATAGTTCAGAGCTATGGCATCTGCGTTGAAGTAGCCAAGTCCAAAAACACTAGAGAATTCCTGGAAGTCTGCCACTAGAACAAACCAGCCACCAAGAAGCACGTAGATATGCAGTAAACAACATCTACATACTATTCAAAAGACACAATCAAAAAGCCAAAAAGGAAAACAAAAAGACCAAAGCACCTCCCCACCAGTAATCAATACCCAGATGAGCAGTGATTAACATCAAGATTAACTAACAATCAAGAAGCAAACAATGCCCCAATGAAGGAACTGTCAAACAAGCTAACAGTAAACAACAGTCCAGTCAAGGAATCACCAAGACCACTCCCACCTAAGCTGACACGGCAAGCCACTAGAACCGTGATGGCAAACCTATGGCACGCGTGCCCAAAGTGGCACACAAAGCCATGTCGCCCGGCACGTGCAGCCTTGCTTGTTTGTCTTCTGGGTTTCTGGTGCACATGCACGCGCGATGATCAGCTGTCCTTTGCGCACTCGGCAGTGCTGAAAACCAGTGTGCGCAGGCGCGCTGGCCAGCTGATTGTCAGGTGTGATTGCGCGCCAGAACCTGGAAGATCGGCTTTTCCGGAGCGTGATCCCTTCGCGCGCACAGCAGTGCCAAAAACCAGCTTGCGCATGCACGGCAGCCAGCTGATCATCGGGCGCGCATGCGCGCTAGAACCCAGACATTCGGCTTTTCCGCAGCGTGGCCCCGACAAGCGCGCATGCACGACGTTTCCAAGGTTCGTCATCACTGCACTAGAATATAAAATGAGAGCAAACCTCACTCCCTACTAACACCGATGATGCTATCTACTGTATTTTTCGGAGTATAAGACGCACTCCCCCCCTAAAAGAGACTGGAAATGTTGGTGCGTCTTATACACAGAATACAGCCATTTTTGGACTCCCGAAGCCCCGCCCCACAGAAAAACGGGTGTGCAGAGGGTTTGGGAGTTCTGCAAAGTGTTCCTGGGGGCTGGGGGAGGGCAAAAATGCACCCGTTTGTGCAAAAAACAGCCCGTTTTTCACACAAACGGGGTGCACAGAGGGTTTGGGAGGTCTGCAGAGTGCTCCTGGGGGCTGTGGGAGGGTAAAAACCTTTTTTTTCTTACTTACCTCTTAGAAATCTTGGTGCGTCATATACACCGGTACGTCTTATAGTCCGAAAAATATGGTAGTGTGGTAATGAAATGTTTGCAAGAAAACAATCAAGCTCAGAGAACACCAAGGACCCCACAGTTGAAGATTTTTACCAGCAGTCTTCTGAAAATTACTTAGAAGAATATACAGGTAATCCTCGACTTGCGGCCACAATTGAGCCCAAAATTTATGTGGCTAAGTGAGACAGTTGTTAAGTGAATTTTGCTCCATTTTACAACCTTTCTTGCCAGAGTTGTTCTGTGAATCACTACAGTTGTTAAGTTAACGTGGTTGTTAGGTGATTCTGACTCCCACATTGACTTTGCTTGTCAGAAGGTAGCAAAAGGTGATCACATAACCCCGGGGTACTGCAGCGGTCATAAATATGAATCTATTGCCATGCATCCAAATTTTGATCACATGACATTGGGGATGCTACAATGGTTGCAAGTGTAAAAGAAAACCATAAGTCATTCTTGTCAGTGCTGAAAACGGTCACTAAATGAACTGTTGTAAGTCGAGGACTACCTGTACAGGGTTTTATTTCCATGTAAATCATTCCAAGTTAGGGTGTAAAATAAGAGGCATTCTTGTCCTAAAGAAAAGAGAAATTAAGTAATATTTCCTCAATTGCCTGAAAACTTGATGTAAAACTTCCTGAGTTTGTCAACGATAAGAGTGTGTGTAACACATATGTGTAATAAATTACAATACAGAGGGAGTAGGAGGCACCATCAGTACAATTTGGCTTTATTAAGAACAAGTTTCAAAACACAGAATATAATAATGTTTCCATTATAAAAAATGCATGCCAATGCTTTATGTTTAAACTATCAAACGCATTCCGTTACGGTTTCTGGATTCTAAACAAAAGAATATTGATCTAACACAGTAGTGTAGTAACTAGCTTCCAGGTTTACTTTGGATCTTATCCATTTATGTGTTAATATGTTTAGTAATAAAATTTTATCTTATGCTATACTTGGTGCTAACATCAACACATTTTTATAGGAATACAGCCAGGTAATATCTATATTTCATTGCTGAATATAGGGTAGTTACAAGCTCTATAGTGTAAGCAGTCTTATTTATTTATTCTAAAGCCAATAACCTCACTTTCACCTCTCCGAAAATTGGATCCCTGAAGCAGCTATTGTCCATTCGAAAACAACAACGACATATCAACAGAAATAAAATGGGTCAGTGCATATAAATCAAGAGAAATGAAATTAATGATTGCAATAATTTTAGAGCTAGATCAAAACCCTAAGCAAGAAGTGAGCAAAACCAAGCCTGGCTGAAGAAGAACACAGGCTAGAAGGAAGAAAATGTCTTAAATTCCTACAGCATAGCATTTTGCAGATTTGTTACTACTATCACAAAACAAGTTGCCTCTAGCTGCTCTACAGAAGGCAACTTAGTCCAGGGGTCCCCAAACTTGGCAACTTTAAGACTTGTGGACTTCAACTCCCAGAATTCTCCAGCCAGCATAACTTGTGGACTTCAACTTCCAAAATTCTCCAGCCAGCTATGCTGGCTGGAGAATTCTGGGAGTTCAAGTCCACAAGTCTTAAAGTTGCTACGTTTGAAGACCTCTGACTTAGTCTATGGAATGATACACGTAAACATTGTAGAGGATAACGTCAGTATTTTTTAATGTAATCTGCTTAGAACACAGTTGCTATTCTAGAAAAATGTCTATCTTTAACATAATTTTAACTGTGTCTGGAGTTGTGAGTCAGATTGTGCAAATAAATAGGTCAGAAGGTTTTTTTAAGGTTGCTCCCCAGATCAAATTTACAATCCTCCTTCCACTGCCACCTGGGCATATTTAATTCCCCCCCCCCTATCAAAAGAGGCAGTTAAAGATAAAACAGGAATGCTTCATTCCTGCAGTGAAAAGCCATTTATTTATTTATTTATTTATTTATTTATTTATTTATTTATTTATTTATTTATTTATTTATTTATTTATTTATTTACTTACTTACTTACTTACTTACTTACTTACTTACTTACTTACTTACTTACCTACTTACTTACTTACTTACTTACTTACTTACTTACTTACTTATTTTGTTCAATTTTTATGCCGCCCAACTCCCAAAGGGACTCTGGGCGGCTTACAGCAAAGAGAAACATGTGAATGAACAAAACCATAAAATACATATAAAAATTAAAAAACTATCAAACATATCATGGGGTGGCCGTTTAAAATCATTCTCCACGGTCCCTATCCCCAGGCCTGCCGGAAGAGCCAGGTCTTAATGGCTTTGCGAAAGGCCAGTAAAGCGGGAATGTTCCGGATCTCCGGAGGTAGTTGGTTCCACAGAGTCGGGGCCACCCCAGAGAAGGCTTTCCCTCGCGGTCCTGCCAACTGACATTGTCTAGCTGACGGGACCTGAAGGAGACCAACTCTGTGGGATCTCACCGGTCGCTGGGAGGTATGTGGTAGTAGCCACTCCCGTAAATATCCTGGCCCAGTGCCATGTAGGGCTTTAAAAGTAATAACCAACACCTTAAATTGTGACCGGAGAATTGTGATTGACTGAGAAGATGGCATAGTCTGGTGAGCATAATCTATGAGCCTAAACATCTGGAGGACATCAGGTTGGGGCAAACTATATACATTAATTAGATCTTTCACTGGATCTCCTAAGTTAAATGTAGAAGATGTATCTATAATACCCTCTTTGCAAATCTACCTTATCAGTAACATTTTCTTTTTCAAAAGATTAACAATTTGAGCTTGGTGCTCAGTGACACTGGATTCTGCTACTTGCAGTGGGGTCTTCTTCAAGCTATTAGTAGCCTGCAAATTTGCTTTCTCTCCTGCAGACCAGTTGAGCAGTGCTCTTACAGAATCAAAATGACCAGCTTTGCAGGCACAGTGCAGTGAGGTATCTTTATTGTTGTCTAAGGCATTAATAGCTGAGCCGTTGCTCAACAAAAAATCTATCAGATTGCTGTGTCCATGTTCTGCTGCAAGATGCAATAGTGTCTTTCTCCAAATATTTTTGTCATTGATATTTTTATTATTGCCAGCCACCAAAAGTTCTTTTAATATCTCCACATTCCCACTGATAGCTGCATAATGCATTGGTGTGCAGCCATCCATGTCTTTGCTTGCAACTCTAGACTTTTTAGCTAACAGGGCTTTTACTGCATAAAGATGGCCTCCCAAAGTTGCAAAATGAAGTGGACTCTTTTTCTCTTTATCTGTTGCATTTGGATCGGCCTTGAAATTCAGAAGCAGCTCCACCATTGCAGGATTCCCCATTTCAGCTGCAAGATGAAGAGGTGTCTTTGATCGCTTATTCTTGAGGTGGACATTGGCTTTATGTTGCAACAGCTTTAGAGCCACGTCAGTGTGACCTTTGTCACTTGCCACGTGCAGTGGCGTGAACAGGTCTGTGGTGACCGCATCAATTTTAGCTCCTCCTTCAATTAATAGGTCAACTAACGCTCCTCTATTGTATATTGCAGCAACATGGAGGGGCGTTTGATTTCCTTGAGCTGTGATGTTAGGATCTATTCCCTTCTGCAGAAGCATCTGTGCAATGGAAAAGGCCCCAGCTTCAACCGCTAGGTGTAAGGGGCTACTTAAGTCAGGGGCCTTGTCCTTGAAGCTGGCCCCCTTCTCAATAAGAACTTTGGCTGACTTAATCTTTCCCGTTTTACATGCCACAAGCAATGGTGTGTACTGCTCTTCATTACGGACATTAATGTCTGTACCTCTCTCAATTAAAGCCACCACAATGCCATGCAGATCTTTTTCTATAGCTTTAAACAGGGTTGATACCATTGATTCAGATGATAATTCTTTGGCGTATTCCAGCAATAATTTGAAGAGCGATTGGTTGTTGCTATTAAAGGCCGCTTCAATTATGCTGGAGTCCACTTTGGCTCCGCCTTCCAACAACACCTTGACAGTCTTCTCATGTCCCTGAGATACAGCGTAGCTCAAGGCCGTCTTGCCTCTGTCATCCCTGGCATCGACCAAAGCGCCATTTTTCAAAAGGACTTGAACCAGGTCACTATCATCCTTGAGAGCAGCCATGTGCAGGAAGTTGTGCTGATTCCTGTGCCGTCTCGCCTCTTCTTCTAAGATGTTCTTTAGGACACGTGTGTGCTGGTTCCGGTTGGCCAAGTGAAGGGGAGTTTTGCCTTCCTGATCCAAACTGTACATGTTGGCCCCAGCTTGGAGCAGTCTGTTCACTGCTTTATCGTGACCTTTCTCAGCAGCTCTGTGCAGTGGGGTTCTTCCTTTGTTATCCTTGACCTCTAGTTTGGCACCTTTGCTGATTAAATAGTCAATTATTTCTGTGTGCCCATGAGCTGCAGCAATATGTAACAGAGTCTCATTTGCAGAGTTCGTTGCATTCACATTACTCGGGTTTAAGGCATTTTCCAGATCGGAAAGAATTCCTTTCCTCACCAAATCAAAGACCGTAGGGACATTGTCTAGAGACTGTCTTGCTGCCAACGTGGATTTTGATTTAGGTTTATCATAAATCATCTTTTTTGGCTTAATAGATCTAGGGCTATCTTTTTTCCCTTGATGTGAAGCCTTGTCCTTTTGAATCAATCCTTTATCTTTTTCAAGGAGATACCCTATCAGTTGTCTTCTGGCATCTCCAATTTTCTCATTCACATCACTCACATAATTCCTTATATTGCTATATAAATGGGGCTCTACCTCTTTCAAGCAGGGATAAAAAAAAAGTCTGCAAGCTCGCTCACCTTGAGAAGCCAAGATATCCAAAACGCGGGAGTTCTTTGCCATTCGTGTTCTATAATAGGATAAAATCATTTTCTTTTCAGATGTAAGGACACCTTTTTCTATCAGCCAATCCAGAAGGTGATCAGGGTTTTTTATGCCTTCCACAAGTTCATTCTTTTTCATTTTCAGTACTTCTGTGGCATATGGATTTGTGAACAAGTTAGAATACATTCTGTCTTTAGATAACTACCATACACTGAAGCTTTTGAAGTTCATCATTTACTGTAATTGTAGCTCATTGAGGTTTATGCCAACAAATATTGCGGTGGCTCAGCTGGAAAAATCAGGAACAGACTTTCCTTCCTGCAAATAACATAAACTCTTCACCTTTCACTGTTCAGTGCCATTGATTCTTTTTTTTTTCTGTTGCTCAATAACAAAGTTGACAAATATAAAAGAAAAACCCACAAAAACCAAAATACAGTCCAATTTAAAAAGTATTCCAGATATTCCGTACACCAATACGCTGTAACAAAAATCTGTGTCTCAGAATTTGTATCTAAGCGCTTGATGAAATAGAAATATTTTTCATTATTTGCCATAAGAACCATCTGTCAAAATGTCGGTAACTACTGTAACCAGCAGGCTGTTTACTGTTGCTATGAAACTGGACTTTTTGTAACGTTGAGATAAAATAGTAAGCACTGAGTTGATTAAACAAAGGCGTTTCATGCTGTGTTCAATAAATGTATTGCTATATTACTAACAAAAGTAAGCCAAGTAGGATTTTTTTAGCAAGAAGTGTTACACACACACACACACACACACACACACACACACACACACACACACACACACTGTGTCTCTATGTTTCTGTGTAAATAATTTTTTCCACATTTTAGTAAAGAACATATCACTTGGGGAAAGTTAAAATTCAAGTTTAGAAAACAGACTAATTTAACAATGTAGGCATTTTGATTAAAATGATTTGGGAATATTATAATGATGGCATCTGATAAATAGCAGGTTAAAACAATCCTATCAGTAATTACAGGAGAGAAGATAGATTGAACGTGATGTTACAATAGTAGAATAACTTAGGGGTGAAATTCAAAATTTTTCCCTACCGGTTCTGTGGGCATGACAGGAGAAGGATACTGCAAAATCCCCATTCCCTCCCTACTCCTGGGGGAAGGATGCTGCAAAATCTCCATTCCCTCCCTACTCCTGGGGGAAGGATACTGCAAAATCCCCATTCCCTCCCTACTCCTGGGGGAAGGATGCTGCAAAATCTCCATTCCCACCCCACTCTGGGGCCAGCCAGAGGTGGTATTTACCAGTTCTCCCAACTACTCAAAATTTCCTCTACCGGTTCTCCAGAACCTGTCAGAACCTGCTGAACTTCACCCCTGGATAACTGTTATAGCTATAGATAGCTCCTATATGTCCCCAACCTCTTCTAACAATGTAGAAATGTCAGAAATTCTTTACCTGGCATTGTATATACCTAAAACTATCTTGATGAGGATTGATACCCACCTATCATTTGCACCCACGAGAACTGAAAAACTTACATTCCATTAACAATATTTCCTGTACTGTCAGTTCCTGGGTTAAGAACTTCTGACTTATGGGCACCTTGTTCTTATGAACAGGCTACCTATTACTAAAAATGGTGGATGGCATTCCTAAGGTGACCAGACGTCCCGCTTTTGGCGGGACAGACAAGCGTGTGTCCCGCGTCCCGCATTCTTTTCAAAAAGTCCCGCTTTTTTGAAAAGAATGCCGGAACAGCGGGACGTCTGGTCACCATAAAAGGGGAAGCAAAAGAGAGGTACCGGAAGCAAGTCGGGCGGAATTCCAGCGAGGCGGCTGCCTGCTGGGGAGAGGGGGAAGGGGGGCTGCTCCTCCTCTCCTTCCCCTGCCCCATCCCTAGCCCCGCCCTCGGAGGCGGTGCTGCTGTTGGGATGCTGCTGTTGGGAGGGGTGAGGGACGAGGAGCCGTCGCCGCTGCTGTCGCCGGTTTGAGCTCACGAGCAGCCCCTCCGGTAGCGCAAACAGCCCTTCCTCGTCCCCCTCCCCTTCCTTCCCCCCGTCGTCTCGCTGCCACCGTTGCCCTGGGGCCGGGCGGGCGACCGGGAGACCGCGGGGCTTGGATGCCTGGAGCTCGCGACAGGTAAGCTGCCGGCTGCCTCCTTTCCCCGTCTCCCGCCTCCCGTTCATCGCTTGCCAGCCCGGCCCCAGGGCAGCTCCCGAAAGGGAGGCGGGAGGCGAGGAAAGGCCTCCCGAAGGGGAGGCAGGCTCCCAAAAGGCTGCCGGCTCCCGAAGGGGAGGCGGGAGACCTTTCCTCGCCTCCCGCCTTCCCTCCGGGAGCTGGCAGCCCTTCGGGAGCCCGCCTCCCCTTCGGGAGGCCTTTCCTCGCCTCCCGCCTCCCCTTCGGCCGGGCTGGCAAGCAACGAACGGGAGGCGGGAGACGGGGAAAGGAGGCAGCCGGCAGCTTACCTGTCGCGAGCTCCAGGCATCCAAGCGACCTCCCCCCCCACCTGGATGCCGACATTTGCTGTGTTTTGCCCTCTGTGCATGCGCAGCGTTCTGCGCATGCGCAGAGGGCAAAACAAATGGCGGTGCCCAGGCGGGCCCGCCCCCCCCATCCAGCTTAAAAAAAAATCTGGTCACTTTAGGCATTCCTCTTCCTTGAACCGATGAATCACTGAAGCCGCACAATGTTTTCAAGAACCATTGAAGCCTTGCGTTTTTAATATACAATATTATATTAAATATAATATTGTATATTATATTTAATATAATATTTAATATAATATAATATAATATTCAGCAGTTCATGAAAACATTGTGTGTGTTCAGCGGTTCATCAGCTGAAGAAAGGAGAATACCATCCACCATTTTGGGTAATAGGCAGTCTGTTCATGAGTTCCAACTTACTTACATACAAAATCGAATTAAAGACAGACTTAGGAACGGATCCAGGGACTTCCTGTACATCATGCAGAAAGATGCTACAGCATCTTCGATCCATCGCCTCTATTGACCATGGCAGCAATGATTTCATCACTGACAGGTCCCTATTATTTGTCTAGGAAGCAGTGTAAATCGACAACCACGATTTTGAAGCCAAACACACACATGCAGGAAGGAAGGTCTTCTATAACACAGGGAACAGCAGATAATTTACAACTTGGCAGGCTGAAGGAATCACTTAAACAGAGCGATCAAACATTTTTAGCAACAGCTCACTATTTAGAGTGCCATGTGCATTTAGTCGTGAAACGAGTGAAAACAGAAGGAAGATATTTGCTGAGGTTTTTTTTTTAAATAAAGTATTACACAGACATGGTGAATTGGGTGGTTGAAACTATGCTAGAATTGAAGCTTTTTCTTTATAGGTCTGTATGCGACTAAAAAGGAGGAAAATAGGTGTGAATGTGAATATGTTTTGAAAAGCGATATAATGAGTTATTTGGCTTTGTGCATCTGATTGAAATGTACCCAAGACATTTTGTTTGTTTAAACTAGTAATACTGGCCCAGTTACTGGGACAGCAAGTTAATCACTACAGTACTTGAAAGGAGAAGACGAGTGTTTCAAATTAATTGTTTAGTCTTCCTATCTGGCTTTGAAGGTCTCTGTGCTTTGAAGCTTTCAAGGTTTTGGATTCCAAGATGAAATTGCTCCTTAATGTAACAGCTTGCTTTCAAAAACAGCATACTTAGGCAGTGCAACATTTGTTTGACATGGTTTCCCCCCCTTCATCTGGGAGAACAAAATATGAATGATCTTTTTAAGGCAAATCTTACATTAGCTTCTTGCCATTTATGGCTGGATGTTTTTACTAAACCCAGAAGAGGTCACTGTTTCTCTTTTGAGCCTCTCTTTCAGCCAGGCTTGGAAGTAGTTTTAAAGTATTTAGAGACCTGGAACCTGTTAAAATGGGGCATGCCATGCAACTGAATGATTTCCAATATCTTCATTATATTCTCCAGGGAATCCGGCTTAACATAACAGCTGGATTGGATGAACATAAATATATCAGTAGTGAGGGAAGTTGTGTTATTAATGTTTCCCAGCATGCATTTTAATTTGAGATTTAGCCATTGAAGCACAACATGTATTTAAATTGTTGCCTGGTCTTTTATTGAAAACATTCGACATCTTTGTTACAAGCTAGGCAGCAGCTTGGCCTGGAATTGAGATGTTGGATGTTTTCATTTTACATGGAACCTTTTGGAGAATGCCTTGCTTGAAGGACTATGGACTTATCCTGTTATTAAAAGGCTATAAATAGGCTCATTTGACTGGGCTTGTCCCAGTTTTAAACGTCAACTCAGGTGTCCCTGGTTTAAAAAAAAATCAAAAATCAAAAATTAGGGCTGCACAAACTGGAAAAACCAGCAAATGCTCAGCTTTGTCTGTGCAAATCTGCTAATCATGAGCATTGTGCCCCCTTGATTGGTTGAAAGTATGACATGCATAGCTGTAAGCACTTGAGTGATGAACATATATTTTATCCAATTGAAAAGCTTGAATTTTTTTTGGCATAATGAACACCATTCTTGTGCTCTGATTTTCCTATGTAGGTAGTTCTCAACTTGCGGCCACAACTGTTGTTATGTGAGACATTTGTTAAGTGAGTTTTGCCCCATTTTACAACCTTTCTTGCCACAGTTGTTAAGTGAATCACTGCAGTTGATAAGTAACCCAGTTGTTAAGCGAATCCGGCTTCCCCATTACCTTTGCTTGTCAGAGGGTCGCAAAAGGTGTTCACATGACCTTGGGACACAGCAGTGGTCATAAGTATGAACTACTTGCCAAGCATCTGATTTTTTTAAAAAATAAATTTTATTAATTTTCAAATTTTTCTTTAAAATGACAATTGCAAAAATTCTTTAAGCAATTCTACATTGTTACAGAGTTTGACTTTTGTTAGAGTATTAATGCATTACAATCACATTTCATTTATCATAATTACAAATACATTTGTATTTACATATTTACATATTGCAATACTATTTTAGCTATCTCTTTTCTTTTTTCTAAGTTCAATCCATTGATACCATTTTTCCCATATATAATAGTCCGACTCTTTTTGGGCCCGTAATTCTATTGTAAGTCTGTCCATTTCAGCACATTCATAGATTTTTTTTAATTATTATACTTTCTACAGGAACTTCTGAGTTTTTCCAAAAGTGTGCAAACACTATCCTGGCTGGGGTAGTAATATGTAGTATTAAATATTTGATATTTTTGTTGTGATCTTTTTTAAATATTCCCAAGAGGAGAAGCTCTGGTGTGAATTCTATTGTTACTTTGTTACTTTCCTGCATCCATTTATGTATTTTGATCCAAAATCTTTTCGTTTCGGGACACAGTGGTCATAAGTATGAACTAGTTGCCAAGCATCTAATTTTTGATCATACAATCATGGGGATGCTACAAAGGTTGTAACTGTGAAAAACGATCGTAAGTCACTTTTTTCAGTGCCGTTGTAACTGTCATTAAATGAACTGTTGTAATTTGAGGACTACCTGTATTTGTACGATCTGCCTCCATGTTATTTAAAAATAATTTCAGTTATTAAAATGCATTTTGTGCTAACAGGGAGCAACATGAGGTTCCTAGACTAAATGGAGACTTCTGGCTTTCAGCTCCTCCTTGTTGCTGTAGTGTCACTGCATCCACGTGTCACTTGTTGGGCCTGCCTCAGGCATAGGTGCTTCTGTTGTTGTTAAGGTTGTTAAGAGAACCAGTTTGGTCTAGTGGTTAAGGCACCAGGCTAGAAAGTGGGAGACTGTGAGTTCTAGTCTCATTACTGGCATGAAAGCTGGCTGGGTGACCTTTGGGCCAATCGCTCTCAGCCCAACACACCTCACGGGGTTATTGTGAGGAAAATAGGAGGAGGGAGGAGTATTATGTACATTCGCCATCTTGAGTTATTTATCAAAATAATAAAGGTGGGATAAAAATTGAATAGATAATAACAAATTAGAATGTCACTACATTGCAATCATTGTTCTTAAATTTATTTGAAAATAAATCTCACTGGATTATGGTTTAACTGAGGCTAGGCTTTTTTTTTTTACTACTTTGTTTTTTTCACCACCAATGTCATATCAGCATCCCTGTGTAATTTAATTAATTTAATTTAATTTAATGGATTTGTATGCCACCCAACTCCCTAGGGACTCTGGGCGGCTCACAACATATTCAGATCCATTTCAACAATATAAATACAATAAAATACAATAATTAAAAACATATAAACATATAAAAGTTAAAAGAGTATCGTCTCGCTTTCACCCCGCCTGCCGGAAGAGCCAGGTTTTTATTGCTTTCCGGAAGGCCAGCAGGGTGGGGATAGTCCTGATCTCCGGGGGAAGCTGGTTCCACAGGGAGGGAGCTCCCACAGAGAAGGCCCTCCCCCTCGGCCCCACCAACCGACATTGTTTGGTTGATGGGACCTGGAGGAGGCCGACTCTGTGGGCCCTGACCGGTCGTAGGGAGGTATGCGGCAGGATGCGGTCCCGAAGGTAACCTGGCCCTGAGCCATGTAGGGCTTTAAAGGTAACAACCAACACCTTAAATTGGATCCGGAGACTAATGGGCAACCAATGCAGCTGGCGGAGAATTGGTGTTACGTGGGTGCATCTGGGTGCACCCACCACAGCTCGCGCAGCTGCATTTTGCACCAATTGCAGTCGCCGGACACTCTTCAAGGGTAGCCCCATGTAGAGCGCATTGCAGTAATCCAGCCGTGAGGTGATGAGGGCATGAGTGACTGTGAGAAGTGCCTCCCTCTCCAAGTAGGGTCGCAATTGGTGCACAAGACGTACTTGTGCAAAGGTCCCCCTAGCCACAGCTGAAAGATGTTGCTCCAATTTTAGCTGTGGATCTAGGAGGACACCCTTATCTCTCTAATTTCATACATCCTTCACGATGTTATACTTAGCTTTATTTCGTATTTAATGTTTACTTCTTTGGAAGAAAGCTTCTTTAAAATCACAGCACTCATTTACACAGACATTGTTAAGACAGCTTGCTAACATTTAAAACAAATTTAGGGAAGAGTTTTAGGTCTTTTCCCCAATTAAATGTATTAAGATTGCTACTTAAAATTGTGTTACATTGATATTAGTATATTATTTAACAAACACAGTCACCTTTTACAGGCATATCCAGAAATAATTCCCTCAGTGTCTTTACATAATACAAACTGTGGTTCTTTGAGGACCTGTGGACTTCAACTCCCAGAATTCCTGAGCCAGCCATGCATGCGTGGCTGGCTCAGGAATTCTGGGAGTTGAAGTCCACAGGTCCTCAAAGAGCCATAGTTTGCCCACCCCTGCACTAGGCCAAGTGTGAAACTGACTACCAGTAATCAAACCAACCATTTGGTGACAGACAGCATGGTAAATCAAGGCCAGTTATGGATGGTTTACATATCATCTTTCATATAGAACAGTATCACGATAATTTTTATGATGCTGTTTGGTGATACTTTATTTTTCTTTTAAAAATATTTTTGATTCTTTTTATTTTTAACTAGATGACTTGATTTTAGTACCATCATGGGCAACCTAGGGGAAAGCTGTATCTCCCTCTACTCTAGAGGTGCTCAACCTTGGCAACCAGTGGACTTCAATTCCCAGGATTCCAAAGCCAGCATGAGTGGCTGGGGAATTCTGGGAGTTGAAGTCCACAAGTCTTAAAGTTGCCAAGGTTGGATACCCCTGCTCTACTCCATTCCATCCCCCACATACTGAAAGGATGAAAAAAAAGTGAGACAACGCTACATCTGCAAAGGTCCCATTTTGAAGCTACTTCTCCCTTCCATTTCTCTAACAGGAAGTTGAAGGGTCTGAGAAGCAAAACCCTGGATTTATTTATTTATTTTGTGAGATTTATATACCGCCTCACAGTGCAAGCAAAACGATTCACCAAACGGCAAAGATTGCAAAACTCCACAGGGTGGGAAAATACATTTCCTCCTACTGGACCCAGCATACTCCGGATGGTCTATGTTCACACACTAACTCAAAAAAGGACAGACCTTTCTATAATTGTGTCCAACTTCTTTTAATGTGTGGCCACTTTTGTTGTTTGCCTATTCTGCCGTCTTGCTGTCAAATAAACTTTACTTCTACTACAGTCAATTGTCCTGAGATCTTTGGGGAAATCCTGCTCAGAATTAAAACACAAAATCTTCTAACAAGGGAGAAGTTTATTTATTTATTTTTTATAAGAGTTCTTATAGGCCGCCCAATCCCGTGGGACTCAGGGCGGCTTACAACAGAGATTAGAACTACACATTAAAATAGCATCTAAAAACATCATGTTACAATTTAAAAAACCATTCATACATGGGGGAGTCGTCTCTTCACCTCGCCTGCCGGAAGAGCCATGTTTTTACTGCCTTGCGGAAGGCCAGTAGGGTGGGGATAGTCCGGATCTCTGGCGGCAGTTGGTTCCAGAGAGATGGGGCTCCCACAGAGAAAGCCCTCCCCCGTGGGCCCACCAGCCGGCATTGTTTGGCAGACGGGACCCGGAGGAGGCCCTCTCTGTGGGACCTAACTGGTCGTAGGGAGGAACAAACAACATGTTGGATCATTTAGATTAGTATACCCAAAACAAGCTGTTTTTATATTTTGTAAGGCACTTTTCCTTAATCAAAGTTTGACTCATGGTCTAAATCTCGTTATCACGTTCACTGTTACTCCACATTACAGGTACCGTATTTTTCGGACTATAAGACGCACCAGTGTATAAGACGCACCAAGATTTCAAAGAGGTAAGTAAGAAAAAAACCTTTTTGTCCCCCCCAGCCCCCAGGAGCACTCTGCAAGCCTCCCAAACCCTCTGCTCACCCCTTTTTTTTTTTGCAATAATGTACCTGTTTTTCACCTGTTTTTGCAAAAAACGGGGCACGCAGAGGGTTTGGGAAGCCTGCAGAGTACTCCTGGGGGCTGGGGGAGGGCAAAAATGCCCCCATTTTTGTGGAAAATGGCCCATTTTTCACCCTTTTTTTGCAAAAATAGGGTGCACAGAGAGTTTGGGAGGTCTGCAGAGTGCTCCTGGGGGCTGGGGGAAGGCAAAAATGCCCCTGTTTTTGTGAAAAATGGCCCGTTTTTCACCCTTTTTTGCAAGAATGAGGTGCACAGAGGGTTTGGGAGGCCTGCAGAGTGCTCCTAGGGACTGGGGGAAGGCAAAACCACAATTTTTGCAAAAAAATGGCCCATTTTTCACCCTTTTTTGCAAAAACAGGGGTGTTTTTGCCTTCCCCCAGCTCCCAGGAGCACTCTGCCTCCCAAACCGTCTGCGCACCCCATTTTTGTGAAAAACGGGCCCATTTTTCGCAAAAATGGGACGTGGGGGTGGGGCTTCAGGAGGCCAAAAATGGCTGTATTCAGCGTATAAGACGCACCGACATTTCCACCTTTTTTTAGGTTGAAAAAAGGTGCGTCTTATACTCCGAAAAATACGGTAATCCTCGACTTACAACCACATTTGAGCCCAAAATTTCTGTTCCTGAACCGAGTCCCTCTTTACAACCTTTTTGCAAAAATTATTAAGTGAATCACTGCAGTTGTTAAGTGGATCATGTGGGCTGTTAAGCGAATCTGGCTTCCCCCGTTGACTTTGCTCGTCGGAAGCCAGCTAAGAAAGTTACACGTACAAATGGTGATCACATGATTGCAGGTCAGTGCAACCATCATAAATAAATGCCCATTTCCAAGCACCCAATTTTGATCACGTGACCTTGGGGATCCTACAATGATGGTAAGTGTGAAAAATGGTGGCTTAAGCCCTATCCTCTGGATGCTAGATGTTGGTAAGGTATTTGGGCTTCTGCCAGGTTTGCTACCTTGCTCTTCTTTCTTTTTCTTTTGTTCCAGTTATAATATCCATCCATCTCACCATCCAAAGCGACTCTGGATATTAGGGTATTGTGATCTGCTGTTTCTATTTTATCATATTTATACTGTCATTTATCATTTTTGTACTGTCTGGTATATTGTGAGGTACCCAGGATAATTTGGAGTAAAGGAGGCATCAACTTGAATTAAAAACAATAAACAAAACAGGTCACTCAGTCCAATGAGACTAATTTCCCAATAAATGTAAAATTTATATAAACATATATAAAATATATGACCCTGACCTGATGTAATCTCCTTATCACAAGACCGATCAGAAGACTCACTGATGACCCACACCTGACCTATCACAAGACCCATTATAAAAACCTCACTTGACATATCTACATCTAAAGCCCTTATAAGCAGAACACTGACATCCCCTAAACCAGCGGTTCCCAACCTTCCTAATGCTGCAACCTGCGCCCCCCCACCGCACCCCACCGCGCCGCCGCCATTTGGGTTCTTTTATCCTCTGCACATGCACGAAGCATTCTGTGTATGCGCAGAGGGTAAAAGAACCCAAATGGAGGCGTCCGGGCAAAGTCTCCAGATCCGGGCGAGGTCTCTGCTCGCTCGGTGTGTTGCCTCTGGGAGCTTTTCAAGCCTCGTCGCAAAAGGTGTGCGTGACTTCGGCAGGACCGGGACAGGCGGCTGCCCGGAGAGAGCCATCCCCCTTGCAGAGTCTCTCCCGTCTAACTGTAGCATTCGAGGCGAAGCCGCGAAGGGGGTGGCTCTGTCCGGGCAGCCGCCTGTCCCGGCCCCGCCAAAGTTGCACATGCCTTTCGCGACGGGGCTTGAAAAGCTCCCAGAGGCAACACGCCAGGGGTGAAATGCTCCCAGTTCGCTCTTGCCTGTCGGTCATTGCAGAGCCGGTGGCGGTGGTGGCGTGGGGCTTCCCCTGCCTGCCTGGACGCCATTTGTGTTCTTTTGCCCTCTGTGCATGCGCAAAGCGTTCTGCATGCGCAGAGGGCAAAAGAACTCAAATGGCGGCGTCCAAGCGGGCGGGGGAAGCCCCGTGCTGCGACCGCCACCGGCTCCATCGGCTCTGCAACAACTGACAGGCAAGAGCGAACTGGGAGCATTTCACCCCTGCAAACACACGAAGCGAGTGGAGACCTCCCCCGGATCTGGAGACTTCGCCCGGATGCCGCCATTTGGGTTCTTTTACCCTCTGCGCATGCGCAGAACGCTTTGCGCATGTGCAGAGGGTAAAAGAACCCAAATGGCGGCAGTGGGGACGTGGGTTGTGGGGCGCAATATCATGGCCAGGCTTGTGGCAGTGGGGGGGAGCTGAGGATGCCGGGGCGACCCCTGGAAAATGGTCATTCGACCCCCAAAGGGGTCACGACCCCCAGGTTGGGAACCGCTGCCCTAAACTCTGCTAAAAATGTTACCTAGCCTTGTAATGAAACGTTTGAAAACTAACCCACAATCTTGGAGAATGAACCTTCACCCTTATTCTACACCTGAGCTACAGATATTCGCCACCATTGCAAATATAAAATTGCAATTCAAGTCATGAGTGGCAACTTCTATCTCCTTTTCTATCCATCAATCAGAGGTTGCACCACATGTGCATGTTGATGTGATCAGGGGTGCCTCGTTCGCAATAAGTGTCACATGCTGTCTCTCTTGGATGTCCCTGCTTTTCTCAAACAAGGACAGACTTAAGAGACAGGCAGAGTGGAGGGAAAATGCCTTCTCACAGTTCTCTATTAGGCAGTTAGCTGATCATAAATAATGTAAACCGTTTTCCTATCATATTGGCCAGCATTATAAGTATATTATTAGTTTGAAGTTATTTGTGGGACAATATATAAACATCAGTACCCTTTTCATCAATCATTTTCATATAGTGATTGCAATCAGATCTGTGCATGAAAATGTACGTATTGCCTTATATTAAAAAGATAACATCAGCTTCAAGTCAGCCTTCACTCTGATGACTTCACTGATGCATTTAGTAGCTTTCCTGACAACAGCATGGAAGTATTTGTCATGGCTTTCTTCTGGGAAAGTCTTTTGACTTCCCAGTCATGTTATTCAACAAATAATATATCAGCAATGTAGACAAGGTGGAAGAGATGCGTCTAAATGCCCTTCTTCACCATGCCACACGCCCACTCCTGCAGTTTTTCTTTTCTCCATCAAATTCCCTTCTGTGGATTGTGCTTGGATGGAATGATGATAGAAGAGTCTCAAAAAGATGTAAATTAGTTTTTTAACAGATTAATAGAGTTGGAAGGGACCTTGTAGGTTATCTAGTCGAAAACCACCACCCCCCGCTCAAGCAGGAGACCCTACACCAGGGGTAGGCAAAGTTGGCTCTTCTATGACTCGTGGACTTCAACTCCCAGACTTTCTGAGCCAATCATGCTAGCTCAGGAATTCTGGGAGTTGAAGTCCACGAGTCATAGAAGAGCCAACTTTGCCTACCCCTGCCCTACACCATTTCTGACAAATGGCAGTCCAATCCCTTCTTGAAAGTCTCAAGTGATGAAGCTCTCACAACATCTGAAGGCAAGCTGTTCCATTGGTTGATTGTTCTCACTGTCAGAAAGTTCCTCCTTATTTCTAGGTTGAATCTCTCCTTGATCAGTTTCCATCCATTATTCCTTGTCTGGCCTTCAGGTGCTTTGGAAAATAGCTTGACCCCCTCATCTCTGTGGCAGCCCCTCGAGAATTGGAACACTGCTATCATGTCTCCCCTGGTCCTTCTCTTCTCTAGACTATCCATGCTCATAGTTGCTATAGTTGCTTGGTAAAGAGCCAAGACTATAGTTGCTTGGTAAAGAGCCAGTTTGGTGTAGTGGTTAAGGCATCAGGCTTGAAACTGGGAGACAATGAATTCTTGTACCGCCTAAGGGACAAAGCTACTGGGGAGACCTTGGGCCAGTCACTCTTCTCAGCCCCAGGAAGGAAGCAATGGCAAACGGGCGTGCATAAGTGCACCACTGTGCCTACCATCCCTGTCCTACTGTCCTATTGTCCTCTTTTATCGTTACTTTTTACTTATGTTTATACAAACTACCACTATCCTATACATGTTTGACAAATAAATAAATAAATAAATAAATAAATAAATAAATAAATAAATAAATAAATAAATAAATAAATAAATAAATAAATAAATAAATAAATAAATAAATAAAATAAACCACTTGCCAAGAAATCTGCAGGGTCTAGTCCAGGCAATCACCAGAAATAAAAAGCTGACTCAAAGGCATACCCAGAAGTTGCTTAGGGAAGACTTTGCCCAGGAGAAGGAGACCTCTGGTTGTGCAGGTCTAAGATTTCCCATGACTCCCCTCATACGTATGAATCATCCCATCCATTTTGCTTCTATTAAGACAGATGATTGATGTTTGGAGAGAAAGGGCAGCAGACTTGTGGGACGATTATGAAAATAATGTTTGATATCAGAAGGCAGACTTTGCTTTCTATTTTTGAAAAGAGATGCAAAACATCTCCTGTTTCCTAGGACAGGGGTCTCCAACCGTGGCAACTTTAAGCCTGGTGGACTTCAACTCCCAGAATTCCCCAGCCAGTAAAGTTGGCTGGGGAATTCTGGGAGTTGAAGTCCGCCAGGCTTAAAGTTGCCAAGGTTGGAGACCCCTGTCCTAGGATGCCTCCTATTAGCCACAGAGCTCCAGCCAAATTCATTTTACAGATCCTTGCTGAAACAGTCTCATTTACAATATTATTTAAAAAATGAATTATGCAAAATATATTTTCCTTTGGTATAATTTGGCAGCTGCAACCGAAAAGGTCTTCATTTGTTCCCAAGCACCACATTTTCAATAAGAAAAAGAAAGTTTTTTCTTCAATAAGAAAAAGAAAATTGCAGCCAGTGAGTTAGGAAAATTCATGTGAAATCAGGTTATTTATATGATGTCCTAGGTCAGGGCTATTTGAGCTTTAAATATTAATATTTGTATTTCAGATGGAAGCAAACAAACTTACGGTAAGTCAGTTGTGGCAGGTATAATCTCAACTGTTTTCAAAATAAAGGTTTCAAAATAAATTATTGTGATTTCTGCTAAAACCAAAAAAAAAAAGGCATAGTTATGTTATATTCCCTGATCCCACCACCATCGGAGTAAAGGAATAATGCTTGATCATTGTACTTCCCAAACTGCAAATCTGCTATTGAAGAAAAAGTGAGGAGATGAATGCAGCTTTAAAAAAAAACCCAATAAAAATCCTGGATTAAACAGCTGTGTCAATACCAAAATGATGCTTTGCCAATTTGATAGATCCATTGCCAAATCTAGAACAGGTGCTGTATAAGGTACTGGGGAGAAGAATAAGAAGGACTCTTATAGAAATAATGATAAATATCCTTTTGGACTCTAATATTGGCGGCAAAGAACATCTTACAGAATGGACATAGAGCAGAATGGCTGCTGGATAAGCAGGAGAGAGATTGAAGTTCTCAGGATTTGAAATGACCATCTGGAAATCAAGTAGCCAGATCAACCAGTGATGGCCATGCTCCATTTAGGTTCTCAGGTTAGGACTTAGTTATAAATCTTCACCCTGCTACTTTACGCAGCTTGATTAGGCTGCTAGGTTTAAGCCAGGGCTAGATAAACATCCTTGAAAACAGAGAGAAACCACTTAAATGATTGTTGCTGCCAGTCTGAATAAGTTGCATTTCCCATAACACTTGCTGGTGCTTCCTACTTTCCCTTATTTCAGCAAGCTCTGTGCCCTGTGCTGCTTCGTCTTGAAGCCAAGCAGTGGTTGGCTATTGACATACCTAACATTTCTACCTTAAGTACTGCTGGCTCCTGTCTTCCTATTCATACTACTAAATACAAAGAGTAGAAAATAGAAAGTAGATTCTGGGAAGCTGATGGACAAGTATCAACCTGTTGAGATTAGTCTGTCATCCCCTGGATATTCAGAAGTGAGCAACTCCGCAGACGTGATGAGGATAGGATTGCAATCACCCTCATATTCTTAGACCAAAGGAAGGAACAGCCACTCGCTTCGTGACTGGAAACACCGTGGCAGTTTTCAAGTATCCTATGCAGATCCATTGAGTTAAATCCCCAGTGGCAGCTTTTGTCAACCTGACACCCAGCCTGCTTGGCCAAGAACAGTCACGAGCCGCTAGCAAACACGTTGGCATTTTTCTTTTGGCTGCTGTTTCATCCCTGCAAGGGTGAAATTTGGGTTTGGAGAGAGCTGAGGTGACTTATGCAGAAATAAGTCACTTCAAATCACTTCAAAAATAAAAATGTCAACGATAAACTTCACCTTTTTGTTGGGTGATTTTTTTTCAGGAGGTGCCCAGAAAGTAAAGCTGAAGGATTTGGCATACTGAAGGCTGAATCGGTTTCAAGAATCTGAAAATGGAGAAAGAGATCATAACACACTTGGCAAAAGGGTCAGGCTCTCTCCTTTCCAGTTTCAGCTGAAGATTTCTCTCTGTTTTTCAGTCAAAATTAAAGCTTTCTTGAATAATTTTTTTTCTTTTCCTGAGGGGTGGGTAAAAAGAAAAATCTTGACTCCTTTAATCCCTTTAGAATCAAATTCTCCTTGGGATTTTTGCAAGGTGTATATTAGAGTCATATTAACTGTTCACGTTTGGTTCCAGAAGATATATCTGAACTTATTTGGACACTTCTAGAGCTTTGCTCTGCACCACATCTAAACCCAGGAAGCACCACAAAATGGATAGATCAACGCGGAATGGGAAGGGCAGGGGGGATATTTATGTTCTCCTCAATTCTGGGATTACCCCAGCTGGAATGTATGCAAGAGACCCCGGATAGCCTCTGGTATAGTTATCCATCTATATCCCCCCACCCACTGTGAGTATTAAGATTTGTAAACTCAGCACATTGGGATGGTGTCAGGTTGGGATAAACAAGGGCTGAAGGATGCCATATCTTCCCCTAGGACAGACCTATCCGGTGCTGGCTATTTAGGCAGGTCAAATAGGAGCAAATATTAAAGCTATGAAACACTTTGGATGCAAATCCAATGCATCTTTTCCCAGGATGGGAAAAATAATAAAGAGCTCTTTCCAAGCACATATGCACATGATTGCACTGTAAAACTAGTGACCAGGATAGGATGGATGGATAAATTGTAAATATTTATCAGATTTATATATACCATCCACCTTTGGTTATATACGAGGGTGAGTCAAAACGTAATGCATTTTCTTTAGGACAGGTATAATTACCAACACAGGAACATATAACATAATCAAAATGAAGCTGGTCCTTTGTGGATCACATCCCTACTTCTCAACATAGTCACCGTTTCTCTCAATAGCAATGTTCCACCTTTGAATGAGAGCATGTATCCCTGTCTCGTAAAATTTTGTTGACTGTTCTTTGAGCCACTTCTTCACTGCAGTTTTCACTTCCTCGTCACTGGAATAATGTTTGCCTCTCAAACCCTCTTTCATGGGGCCGAATACATTGCTATAATCTAAAGTATTGTCCTCAAACACATTTTGTAATCGCCTGTGAATGTTCACAGGGGTTTCCCCCTCAGCAACAAGGAATTCAATCACTGCTCTTTGTTTTTGACGCAACTCCATGGGGGCAGCCATTTTGAATTTTCCTTGCGAGTCTAAAAACCTGAACAGTAAGAAACAAAATATTTCAGAACGTAAATGATATAATCATTCATAACTGGGAAAAATTTCAGGTATTTTTATCAAAAACTTCACCTGAAATAAAGAAAAAGGCATTACTCTTTGACTCACCCTCGTAAATTTGATTAATAAATAAAAACAATGTATCATAGTCCTTCAGGATTTGTATTAAGCATGGGGTTTTCATTTTCTTTGCAATGTCTATCCTTTTTCTCTTCAGTTCTACCATGTTCAATATTATTTTAAAATAATTCCTTAATGATAAGGATAATCCATTCTTTGTTTTCTCTTCCTCTCATTTTGTGATCTTGAGTTCTGGCAGTTAACAGATTGTCCTCGACTTATGACTGCAATTGAACCCAGAATTGTGGTTGTAAGTCATGCCAGTCGTTAAGCAGGTGCCAATTTTTATGACTTTTTGGTGCGGGTTATAAAGCAAATGTAGCGAACCCATTGTCCACAAAACACTTTTTTTTTTGCCAGAAACCAGACATAAAGGATAGTTTTTGACAAAAACCCCCAGTAAATTTCCATCACATGATCATAGGGATGTTACAAATGGCCGTATATGTGGGCTGGTTGCTGAGCCAAAATGTGATCATGTGACCAAGGAGATGGGCGAGGCCTGGCCCGCAGAACTTCGAATCCAGGCCATAAGTAGCCGTGGGTCGTCCATTGTAACTTTGAACAATCACTAATTGAGAACTATCTGTATTTGAAAAATATGCTCTAATTTAAAGAACTTCTGAACTTGAATTACCACTGTATTCCTAATGGCAAATTTATATAACATTTTACTAATTCATGTTGTTCTTGACTTATAACAATTCATTTAGTGACTGTTCAAAATTACAATGGCACTGGAAAAAAGCGATTTATGACCGTTTTCACACTTATGACCATTGCACCATCCACGTGATTAAAATTCAGACGCTTGGCAACTGTTTCATACTTACGACCGTTGCAGTGTCCTGGGGTCATGTGATCGCCTTTTGCAACCTTCTAACAAGTAAAGTCAATGGGGGAGCCAGATTCACTTTACAACTGTGTTACTAACTTAAACAACTGCAGTGATTCATTTAAGAATCACTTGTGGCAAGAAAGGTTGTAAAATGGGGCAAAATTCACTTAACAAATGTTTTTCTTAGCAACAGAAATTTTGGGCTCAGCTGTGGTTGTAAGTCGAGGACTACCTGTAAGTGGTAGCAGTGACTTTACTCATAGAGAAGACAAGGTCAACTATGCATTATTCAGAAAGGGACTCCAAGGCCAGGCATGGTACATGGAATAAAGAAGTACAGCTGTCTCGGATAATGACCTCCAAGAATTTGAATCCAGTTAATGGCACATGTGTGATCACATTTGATTAATTCATAACTTCAGGATCAGGACCAGGGCACAGAAGACAGTAACTGTTGAGAGTAGTCCAATTTTACTTTCTATATTGGTATTAGGAAGTGTGTAACCCCCATAAGACCCAGAAAGTCCCCGTTGATTAAGCTTGAACATGATGCCTGAAGATGCATTTCAAATCCATTGAGCTATGGAAGACTCAAATAAAAGAGACTCACCTTAATAGGTTTGTACGTATTGGGGCATGCAAACTAGGAAATATGACATCAGGTTGAGATCTGGAGTGATGTTGTGGCCCGCCAGCGACTAGCGGAGCTGGCAGCAGATTCGGACAGTGAGGAGGTTGGGGAGGAACATGGGCCAGTCCTGGAGTCTGGGGAAGGCTTGGACGAGTGCTCTGCATCAGAGTCAGAGATGGGGC
This sequence comes from Diadophis punctatus similis, assembly GCA_023053685.1. Classification (NCBI taxonomy): domain Eukaryota; kingdom Metazoa; phylum Chordata; class Lepidosauria; order Squamata; family Dipsadidae; genus Diadophis; species Diadophis punctatus. Next base: position 60,568,029 of record JALIGW010000003.1, read on the forward strand.
CAGGGATGGGGCCAATTGAAATGCTGCCGGTTCGGAAGGGCCGGTCAGTCGTTGCAGAGCAGATGGAGCTGGCGGCGGTCACGGCGCGGGGCTTCTACCACCAGCTTCCCCCGCCTGCCTGGATGCCGCCATTTGAGTCCTTCTATGCTCTGTGCATGCGCAGAACGCTTTGCGCATGCGCAGAGGGCAAAATAACCCAAATAGTGGGTGGGGGAAGCGGGCGGGAGAAGCTCCGTGCTGCGATCGCCGCCAGCTCCATCGGCTCTGCAACAACCGACTGGCCCGCCCGAACCGGCAGCATTTCACCACTGGGCCAGGGCAGTCTGACAGTTATCAGTTGCCTTTGGAGTCAGACATCAGTGAGGCAGACGAACAGCTGGAGCCTGTTCCCAGTATGCGCATGGGCAGAATTGCCAGACGAAGGGAACAGCTGAGGAACAAGGGCCGACTTGGGAGTAAGGCCACAGGTGGACGATGAATGGCCCCTCCCATAGGGAATAAAAGAGGAGCGAACGGGGAGGGGACAATTGCAGAAGACAATTTGTTCGCTTAATTAGTTCATTCCTGCATTCTTGCCAAGTATTGTGGCGTCTGAAAGATATCGGTCTGGCCACTCTCCAAGCCTGATAAAGGTCGGTAATTGTGAACTATCTTGAAAGACTGTGGGAGAGGAAAGACTTTGCTGGAGAGAAATTCACGGTACATTAAATAAAAGAGGTTTTATCGGGGCGAGGAGTCTTCTTTGTGGTTTGGGAAAAGCCTAGGTAAGAACAAGTGAAAAGGAAAATGGAGAGAGGGATTCCCTGGAGAAGCCATATATACAGGGCTGTTTTAGGAACCCTGTGCTATGAACTATCAGGAGGAAGAGAGGATTAACCTTCTCTTCTGTATTTGGAAAACAGCTGCGCTAGGGAAGATTATTTTAATTTAAAAAAAAAACCTTGGGCTGTTTCAAGTTCAAACTGACCTCCCATCACTTAATATTGTCCGGATTATGGTGAGTGACACAACAGGCATTCTGGATGTAATGATCCAAGATTCTAAAACTAAATAAGAGGCCAAAAGACCTCTGGTTGAAACTCTACTCATCTCCCATTAATAATACTGAATTAGGTGGAAAAACAGTCTAACTTGGTATAAACCAGCTTTTTGGAAGGAAGGATGGGGCAGAAGAATACTGTGAATACGAAAACATCAAGATTCCATTCATCCAAAGGGCACAGCAACATGTACATCTTTCATGATGCGACTTCTATGCAATGCAACATAGGAAGTGAGGCACAAACACTACAATTGAATAATGGAAGCAGCAGAGAGTCTTAAAGACTGATTTATTATGGCATAAACTTGGATGGACTGGAGCCCATTCATCAGCTGTAGTCAACAAGAGCTTCAGTCAAGATTTCCTGTTGTTTTAGCTGCAACAGGCTAAGATACCTATTCCCCTGGAAAGGATATAATGATTACAACATGGAGCTGTGTAAAGTTCTCCTGCCATTTTTTGTCCATATATTTTTCAGCCATTGAAAATTGAATTTTAACTTCAGAAATGTTCAACTTTGTCTCAGAGTTTCCCATGCCTTCCTCTCACGCAGTTTACTTATTAACTAATCGTGCTCTTTCATATTTTAAGTCATAAATGCCTCTCAGAGTTTCCCTCACTTATGTACACATACAGATTAACAGAGTTGGAAGGGACCTAGTAGGTCATCTAGTCCAACCCCCTGCTCAAGCAGGAGACCCTACACCATTTCTGACAAATGGCAGTCCAATCTCTTCTTGAAAGTCTCAAGTGATGAAGCTCCCACAACTTCCAAAGGCAAGCTGTTCCATTGGTTGATTGTTCTCACTGTCAGAAAGTTCTTCCTTATTTCTAGGTTGAATCTCTCCTTGATCAGTTTCCATCCATTATTCCTTGTCTGTCCTTCAGGTGCTTTGGAGAATAGCTTGACCCCCTCCTCTCTGTGGCAGCCCCTCAAGTTTTGGAACACTGCTATCATGTCTCCCCTGGTCCTTCTCTTCACTAGACTATCCATGCCCAGTTCTTGCAACCACTCTTCATATATTTTAGTCTCCAATTCCCTGATCATCCTGGTTGCTCTCCTCTGCACTTTTTCTAGAGTCTCAATATCTTTTTTATAGTGTGGTGACCAAAACTGGATGCAATACTCCAGGTGCAGTCTAACTGAGGCTTTATAGACTGGCATTAGTACCTCACTTGATCTAGATTGTATCCCTCTATTAATGCAATTTAGGATTGCATTGGCTTTTTTGGCTGCTGCTGCACACTGCTGGCTCATATTTAGCTGGTTGTCCACTAGGACTCCCAAGATCCCTCTCACAGTCACTGCTATTAAGCCTGGTTTCACCGAGTTTATATGTATACTTTTGGGTTTTTTTTACCTAAGTGTAGGACTTTACTTTTCTTTACATTGAATTTCATTTTGTTAGGGCCCAGCGCTCAAGTCTGTCAAGATCCGTCTGGATCTTGAGCCTATGTTCTAGGATGTTAGCTATTCCTGTAACAGTAACGTGAGCAATCCAGAAAGGACAAAAAACTTTGTCCTAATCTTTTTAGGATATTCCTCCTGGGACATTTTCTTCTTCTGTGGGATCATCATTGAAACCAAACTAATCTTTCAAATGTAACTTTTAAATTCAGAATCATCTTACATTTCTCAGTCTTGCCCTCAGTATTACTGTACTGCCTTTTATGGCTATCAGATCCAGGCTGCAGAAATCCAAATGGCCACTAGATGATGGCAAATAAACACAAAACCTTCCTCTATAATTCAATACTGTGGAAGCTCTCACAAAATGGATACAATAATAGATGTGGCCAATTACAAAACAGCCATTTATCAGAAGGAAGTTGATAAGGTTGCTCCTTGATATCTTCAGTTGCTCCTCACAATGTATTATGAGCACAGTTTGCTTCAATTTCCACCCTCCACACCACATCTGATAGTCACTCATTCAGATGAAAATAGGTTGAAGGAATACTACTCTTCCTTATTTCTTGTGGGTCTTACGTAAGGCTCAGAGGTATTTTTGTAAGAAAGGGCAGCGCTAGACTTAGATATTTGTTCCGAAGCATGCCAGTTTCTAAAGTCCTTTTTAAAAAAAATATTAAAAGAATCTTTTAAAAAATCAGGCGGGCAAGAGATTTAATGGTCATTCCCAACCTATCCACAGAGGTCAGGGAATGAACCTCTTCCAAAATGTTTTGCCTTCCTATCTATGAAATACTGCCTCTTCATTTAAGTTCCATCATCATATTTTTTCCCATAACGTCACTTTTTTGTTACCTAGTCCCCAGAGTGAGCTCCACTAAAATTTAAGATAATTACACTCATGATCTGAAAGAATCTCAGAGATCATTTAACCTGTCAACTTCCTCAGTGCAGGATCTTCTGAAGTATTTCTGTCACATGGCTTTCCAATTTGTGTTTAAAGACCTCTGGTAAAGAGGAACACGTCACTTCATGAGACAAATTATTCCACTGCTTGATAGCTCTTACTATCAGGAAAATCCTTCTAATGTGTAATCTGAGTCTACTTCCTTTTCATTTCCTAGTGTTGGAATTAATCTCCAGGGCAAGATGTTTTTGAACCTTCTCTTGATCTTCTCAAGTGTTAGCCAAACTTCCTAGTTTCATGTCATCTGCAGATGTGATAATCAATTGTCTACCCCTTTATCATAGTTGTTAATAAAAAAATGTTATATAGCACAAGGCCCAGGTCACAGTCCTGTGATATTCCAGTCAAACCTACTCTCCAAACAAATATGGAACTCTCTGAATGCAGTCATCCAGCCATTATGAATTTACCTAACATGTTTATCCGCTAGTCTATCTTTTATCATTTTATTAGAAAATATATCATGAGAAACTCCACTGAATTAGGGTATGATATAGAATGTCAATGGCATTCCCCCAATGCATTAATCTAGTAATTCTGTCAAAAATTAAGATAAGGTTAGCATAACGTGTTTGTGACAAAGCTTGTTAATTGTGGCACTGTATTCAAGTGCTTAAAATATACTGTTTAATAAACCACTGGAGGATCTTGCCCAGTATAAACATGAGGCTGACAGATCTGTAATGTCCTGGACCTTCTCTCTTCCTTTTTTGAATGTAGGGAATTTGTTTCCCATCCAGTCTTCAGTCTCAACTATCTGCCTTTAGGAGTTTTCAAAGATTAGAGGTAGAAGTTCTTCAATCACTTCCTCCAGTTCCTTCAATACCCAGGATGTGGTTTATCTGATTTTGGAGACTTGGATTCATTTAAATTCACTCAGCATTCTTTTATCCTCCTCTTGTCTATCTTAAAATGCAAATCCCTCCTTCCCCCAGTGGCATAATTATTACCAACTAAAGCAGCGTTCTCAACCTGTGGGTTGCGACCCCTTTGGGGATCGAATGATCCTTTCACAGGGGTCACCTAAGACCATCGGAAAACACATATTTCCGATGGTCTTAGGAACCGAGACACCGCTCCTCTATCCGTCTCCAGGCGGGTCCACCCACATGCAAATAGACTACTGCAAAAAAAAAAAAATCTGTCCCATGGATGGGAAACAAATTCCCTACATTCAAAAAAGGAAGAGAGAAGGTCCAGGACATTACAGATCTGTCAGCCTCATGTTTATACTGGGCAAGATCCTCCAGTGGTTTATTAAACAGTATGTTTTAAGCACTTAAATACAGTGCCACAATTAATAAGCTTTGTCACAAGCACGTTATGCTAACCTTATCTTAATTTTTGACAGAATCACTAGATTAATGCATTGGGGGAATGCCATTGACATTCTATATCACACCCTAATTCAGTGGAGTTTCTGAGCATGCGCAGAAGCTGAATTTCCGGCACTGCGCATGCGTCGCCATCTTGTTTTTGGCTTTTTTTTTGCATTTTTTTAAAAAATTGGCACTGCGCATGCATGCGCGCACAAAGCCCTCACGCGCCCACGAGGTGCTGCCACGCAGCGCAGGAGGAAGCGAACCGGCAGCGAGGTAAGTTAGAACCCACCCCTGAGTTTCCTAATAATTTTATTATTTTATGGTTGGGGTCACCACAACATGAGGAACTGTATTAAAGGGTCGCGGCATTAGGAAGGTTGAGAACCACTGAACTAAAGCTTCATCTCCCTTCTCTCAGAAGGAAAGAGACAGACGTAAAGTTATTTTGCCTTCTTCCTATCATCTGTTACTAATTAATCTCTTTCTCCTCATTGCAGACCTACAGCCTCTTTGGGCTTTGTTTGTGTATGTGTGTGTTTCTAGAATAACTGGGGGAAAATCATTTTTGTTGGTTTGGGCATTTGTAACAAGGCAACAAGTCTTCCTTGACTATTTCAGATCATCAGATTAACAGAGTTGGAAAGGACCTTGCAGGTCATCTAGTCCAACCCCCTGCCCAAGCAGGAGACCCTTACATCTGGCTCTACCTAGGATTGAGGTTTAGTCTTTGACACACAATGCGTACAATTTCTGGAGTCTATCTTGCATCTTTCTTTGATTATATGACCCTCATTCCATGTTCTATATATGTCCTTTTTCATTTTGACGTTTTGCAAAGCTGCTACCTAGATGCCTCTCATTTTTCTTTCCGGTAGGAAGTGTTTGTGATTGCACTTTCAGTATCACATTTCTCATCCCTTTCAGACACTTGGTTTCTTCAGGATTATAAGCCATTAGATCAGAAATTCATTCAACCTAAATTCATCAAGATCTACAAATTTGGTAACCCCTTCATTCATCAAGGTCATTGTTTTTTTAAAAAAAAAACATTTTGAATAGCACAAGGCCCAAGAGAGATGCAAATGTCCAAGTTGATATGGAGCCATTTAAGAATACTCTTTGGGTAGCCAATAAAGACTCCATCCAATGGTCACCACAAACACTCAACATTGTGGTTACAATCAGTAAGTTGTAATAAAACATTCACAACAGTAAGCAAATAAAAGAAAATTAACATTAGGCTCAGGTTCTGGTCCTCTATTAAGCATAGATGCTGGCTGGAGTGGCTTTTTTGATCAACAGGGGCGGGTTGTTCTCTTACCTTGCTACCGGAGCCCTGCGCGTGCATCACCACGTTTGGTGCGCATGCGCGCTTGCTATGCACGCGTGCCCCCTCACGCAATTTTGCTTCTGCGCATGCGTGGAAGCAAAATCTCGCCGAAATCTTGCGAGGGGACGCACGCATGCGATTTTGCTTCTGCGCATGCGCGGAAGCAAAATCTCGCCAAAATCACGCGCATGCGCGCGTCCCCTCATGAGATTTTGGCGAGATTTTGCTTCCGCGCATGCGCAGAAGCAAAATAGCCCAAAAATACAGCACCGGTGCGAGTGCGTGCAAACAGCGCCATCTGCTGGCCGCTACCGGTACTGTAGATTGGGCCGCACTGGTAGCAACCCACCTCTGCAACAGATGCTTCAGTAATTACCTTTATGGCCACTTTTGTCTCAAACCTCATTAGTAAGTGGAAGTATTTATATTCTGTTACTGATCTGGGTTACTATTTTAGCCAAATTGAAACAACAGCAACTTTTAACTTGTTTGCTTCCACGATGGAACTAAATTCTGCTTCCTTTAGGACTCCTACGTTAGATTATGACAGATTTAGAAATGGATGCCCTTCTCAAAACAGTGCTGTGAAATTTTTAATCTGCACCTGGGCAGCCACCAGAGGAGAGGTCAACCTAATAACTCATGTGAAGGTCATCACCTTAACAGTTGATGCTGTCCAGCATACATTCCTTCACTACTGCTGCACTACTACATGTAGCATATGGGAACTGGAAGATTTGTTGTCCATCTGGAATGTCAGTCAGTGAGGGCCACAGGTGATATGTACATTCATTTAGCCCAGGAGTGCAATGAAATATTGGTGGGGGGGAGAAGGGCTGTATTTGGCCTTTGAGTTATGTACTAGGGTGGGCACTTTGCAAAGTAGGCAGGGTTAAGACAAGAGGGACAGAGCCAGAACAAAAAAAAATAAATCTGATCAAATCAGAATTATACTTAGAATTAAATATGGTTCATCTCATAACTTTTCATGTATTTAATGATTGGGTCCTTCAATCATACTAAAAATGACCATTTAGGAGCAAGTTTTGGAGGGGTTCAGGCCCTGCTGTGGTTATAAACAGGGATGGGTTCCTACCGGTGCGGTCCAGTGCGCAGTTCCGGTAGGGACCTGTCAATTTTGCAATTTGCGCGCAACTGCTCCGGTGCCATCTTCGCCGGACAGTCGCGCGTGTCGCCATCTTTTTAAAAGAATTGTTTGGCTTTTTTGCTTTTGCGCATGCGCGGAAGCAAAATCTCACCAAAACTGCGCACGCGCCCCCTCACAGGATTTCGGCAAGATTTTGCTTCCGTGCATGCACAGAAGCAAAATCTCACCAAAATTGTGCGAGGGGGCGCACACGCATAGTGCGTGTGCACACACACGAAATGTGGAGATGCGCACGCAGCGCACTGGTATCGGTAAGTAAGCAACCCGCCCCTGGTTATAAAAATATACAGTATATGACTATTTATATCAGACTAAGCATCTCAGATTTTATCCCATGAAACTCTTTCTTCACATGCAGATCTTTCTGATCTATTTGATTCTGGCACTATACAGTATATGGTATATACTTCTTATTTCACCTTCACATAGTCACTAGGATTGGAATTATTGAAGGCTGTTTTATATCAGGTAAAACTAGTTGTCCATCTACCTCAATGTTATGACTGACAATACTTCAGAATTTCAAGCAAATGTTTTTCTCATCATCTGTTTCCCAACCTTTGTAAAAGTAGAGGGTAGAGAATGATCCTGGGCATTTAAATATGCAAAGCATGTGTTCTATGATTGAGCTGCAATCATTCTTATTATGGGCAGTTATTGATTGATTGCCCTCTCCTGCAGCTGGTTTGGATGGCGTGATCATAACTTCACAGCGACATGAGCTACATATAGGGATCAATAATCCCAGGTTTAAAAATCACTGAACAATATTGGCTCAACCTCATTGATTTGCAGTGGGATCAGTGCATATACTGAGTATTTCATGAAAAATATATCACATCCAGTGGTGGGTTGCTACCGGTTCGACCCGATATGGCGAACCGGTAGCGGCGGCGGCAGGAGGTTCCGCCCACCCACTCAGACATCATCAAAAAACACTCTGCGCATGTGCAGAAGCATTGCATGTGCACAAAGCACGCGCCCGTGTGCTCCCATTCCCGAACCGGTAGCAAAGATAAGTAGAACTCATTCCTGATCACATCTATATAAAGGTCCAGATGATACAACAGGAAATACAAACCAGTTTAGAAGTATCATTGATTAATCAAAATTTCTCGGCACTTGTGAGATGTTGCAGATGATACTGTATGCAGTGTGGACTACATATCCTCAAAATGCATTGCTATTCAGCCTGTATCTTCTATTTATCTTTTATTTATCTGTATCTTCATGCTGAATGTGTGATTCAGATGTAAAACTATTCTATGGAATTATTTCTCAAATACCTCTATTAGAAAGAAGATTATAAGAAATCTTCTAGTGATCTTACTAAGTATATCCCTACTTCTGTTTATTATTTGAAATTTCTTCCTCAGTTAGTAAAAGTAGCATATTGTAGATGATTATAGGCTTGATCATTACTCATTATAAAAAGTTAACAGTTTTAAATATTACTGTTTCAAATCAGAGCAAAGTATGTTTTTGTTGTTGTTGTTGGGGCAGAGGCAAAGTTTGCTATTTTATAACTTCCCAAAACATTAATAGGAAAGGGTTTATTTGCTACAATACACAGCATCTCTATTCTTGATTGAGAGCATGCCCAGAGTTTGGTATAAGATGGGCGGCTATATAAATGTTTTAAATAAATAATAAATAATCACTTGAGGCAGGAAGCAACTGACACTCTTCTTTCATATGTTTAATTCCAAGATTTTGAAATGAAAGAAACTCCAAAGGAGTTTTGTTATGAGACATTCTCAAGCAATGTATCTGGGGCATACCATTAAAGAACGGCAGATAGGCTGTTGTTTGATTTTATTTTGGATTTCAGTTTTATTTATTTACTTTGTAGATAAGATTGTTTTGATTTTCCACTTAGCCAACAAAGGTCTTTCTAAAAGGTCCTATGATGTTTTTTCAAATGAGAGGATGTGATCCTTGAACTAAATACACAGCTATGCAGCTTAATCCTTATTTAGGTGATTTGTTCCCCCTGTAATTCTCAATGTTTTATTTCAGTTTTTTTTAATTAATGTAACAAAGCATAAAATACAAAAATATAAAGAAAGATGAAGATTAGATAGGGGAGGAAAAGGGAAAGAGGGAAAAGTGTAGGATAGAGGGGGGGAAAGAAAAAAAAGTATTGATTTCTAACTTTTTTTGGTGCAGTAGAATAAAATAATAACATGAACTACAACTTTTTATTTGTATATAAATAGTATATACAGAGGTGGGTTCCTCATGGTTCGAACCAGTTCACCTGAACTGGTAGCGAGCTGCTGGTGACGTCATGATGATGTCACAGAACCGGTTCAGTTGGTGCCGGTCTGTGGGAGCCGCCATCTTTTTTTTAAATTTTTTTCAGATTTTTTTTTTTTAGATTTTTTTGGGGGGGGATTTTTTCCAGATTTTTTCTTCTTCTGCACATGCGCAGCAGCCAAGTTTCCGGCACTGTGCATGCGGTCGCCATCTTGTTTTCAGCTTTTTAAAAAAAATCTTTTGCCACTGCGCATGCGCACGCGCAAAGCGGGAGGAAGCAAACTGGCAGTGAGGTAAGTTAGAACCCACCCCTGAGTATATACCAGCCATTTCTATAACACCAAACCTATCTAATCAGCAAAATCCAAACTCAAAATTTTATTTTATTTTCATTTCAAGCACAAAGTCCAAAAGCGGTTTCCAAGTAGAAACAAAATTCATTATGTTCTTTTCTTTCCTCAAAGCAGTCAGTTTAGCCACCTCTGCTAACTCCATCAACTTTTGCAGCCATTCATCTATTGTAGGAATCACATTGTCCTTCCATTTTTGTGCATAATGTAATCTTGCTGCCGTCAACTCGTATAAACATCAAAGTTCCATTTTTTCCCCAAGTTCTTTATCTGTTAGGCCTAAAAGAAAAGTCTCCGGTTTTATCTTTATGTTCACTTTTAAGAATCTTCTGTATTAAGATATTTGCAGTTCTCAATGTTTTAGAAGGAACATCTAATTTCTGCAATAGCTCAAAATCTGGAAACCCGGAGAGACGAAAGACCTTCATAACCTTGATGTTTTTATAAACGTATAAACATTCTAGCTCCCTGAGTGTCACTTCTTTGTGGCAACAAAGGGTTGCAACGAGAAATGGACAATAGCTAAGTAGAGAGGAAAAGGTCTCTCTTTTATATCCTAAATATCCTAAATATAAAAATCATGGAAATGCACTGGAGTAATCCCAAAGGTGCTTTTTTCAGGAGGCAACTAGACTTCCTTGTTTTTTCTTTGAAGACCTTTCACTTCTTATCCAAGAAGCTTCTTGGATGGCAGGGAATGGAGGGATTTATATTCCTTACAGATAGCTGATCATTTGCATTCTTTTAGAGGGTCGTTGAGGCCATTTGGAGGTTTATCTGTGTCCTCAGGGTCACTTAAGTAGTGCAAATGGGTGTGGAGCCTTCTTGGCTGCAGGATGTTTTCTGCCCTGTGTCCCTTCCCTGTTGAAGACAGGGGCAGGCTGTTGGGGATGAGTCTGGGTTGCATCTCAAACTGAAGTACAAATGGTTCCTATAATCTGCAACTTTTCTGGAAAATCCGTTTATACTCCCACACCATTTGAAGGGTATTCATCTTAGCACAGCTAAAAGTCTATGAAGATTCTCAGTCAGGCCTCAACCACTCTCTAAAAGAATGTAACCACTGTAACCATTCTCTAAAACAGAGGTCTTCTAACTTGGCAGCTTTAAGACTTGTGGACTTCAACTCCCAGAATTCTCCAGCCAGCTATGCTGGCTGGAGAATTCTGGGAGTTGAAGTCCACAAGTCTTAAAGTTGCCAAGTTTGGGGACCCCTGCTCTAAAAGAATGTAAAACACCAGTCTACAAGGAATATAAATCCTTCCCCACCATCCAGTCAGAGTTGAAGAAGTTTCTTGGATGAGAAGCAAAACTTTTTCAAAGAAAAAACAAGAAAGTCGAAGTTGCCTCCTGAAAATAAAGCACCTCTGGGACAACCATGACCTGGATGACTGAGAATCTCCACAGGCATTGGAGTAATATGAAGAAGTAGAGGAAGAAGTAGAGGAAGACAATGTCGCGACTGAAACACCGCAGGGACAGTACAGGGTAAGAGGTACACAAAATTCAGTCCATAGGTTGTTAGGTATGTAAACACTGAGTTGGATTGTGAATTTACTCCGCATTCTTTTTTCAAAAATCCTAATTTATTTCTCTTTGTAGTTATGCCAGTGTTTCTCAAATTGTGGGGCGTGCCCCCTTGGGGGGGCATGGAGCGATGCCAGGGGGGCACGTGTGACCCCGGGGAACATGCATGGTCCCTCTCGATCAATTCCCCCGGACGGGGAGTGTTTTCCCAGTTGCACGCTGCACCGACCGGAAGAGAAGGCTGCCAGGCGGGGCGGGGCGGCTGCATGGGTTCTTGTTCTCGGCAGGCGCCGCAGTAGCCATGAACAGCGTGGCGAACCTGCTGCTGGACAAGGAGGAGCATCCTCTGCAGCTGGGCGAAAGCTTCTAATGGCACCCTAAAGCCTCCTTCCACACCATTTGCTGTGAGTGCCCGGCAGAGGCGGCGCTTATGGGCCAGGCTGGCGACCCCAAAACATCGGCTTGATTAAGCTGGCCTGGCCCCTAACCACGGTAGCCTATGCCTGCGTAACTGAAAACTGGCTCCACTGAGTTCAGTGTGACTTACTCCCAGGTAAGTGGGTAGAGCAGCCTTCCCCAGCCAATAGTTTGCTTGCAGCTTATAATAAAATAATAATAATAATAAGTAAAATAATAAATATTAACACTAAAATTACATTGGGGCCCAGATCGGAGAGTTGGGGTGTGTGCGAAATGTTTACTTCTTCCTAGGGGGGCCGTAACAGAAAATAATTGAGAAGCACTGAGTTATGTCCACTGCTATTTCTTTTCAGCCAAAGCAAAGACTCTGTTGCACAAGGACACAATGTCACCTGCACCCTGGTGTCACGTACAGCAATTGTTCTTTGAATGAACTAAAGGAGTGGTTTGACTTAAGGAGATCTGCATTTCTGCACTCTGGAATGACAAGGCCGGGAGATAAAAAGTGCCAAAAAGGGCTCTTGAGAGCAATTAAGGGTGTGCTAGGCATACCTTGGAAATATATTTAACAGGCCTTCATGCCAACAATCGGTGCTATTTTTATAGGTGGCAGCCTTTTCTTCTCTCTCTCTCTCTCTTTTTTAAACAAGGCAGGCAATTCAGAAATGTAGGTGTGCCTCAAGTCAGCCACAACTTCAATGAGGCCTTTTTTTTTACAAGAGCTGAGCTGTCTTTAAAACAATGCCACCTTTTAAGGTGCTGAATCTGGAGCTCAGCACATTCTTCTTTATGGAACTGAATTTCTCCAAAGACAGGGGAGTTAAAAAAAAAATCCAACTTGGCTTGCCCAATTTGGTACTTTCCAGATGGACTTCAAAAGAAAGTGAACGCTAAATTCAGGATGACTCCCCGACAGACAAAGAAGTCAGGTGGCAAAGGAGGACTTTTAGCTGAGTTCATAAGTTTATGTAAAAGCTGTTCACTTACTGTCAAACAATTAGTTTCAAGTAAGTAATTATGCTACCTACAAGTTTTCTCAGGAAAAGAAGCAGTGTTTATATTTTGTATTCACAGTTTTGTTTTTAATATGAAGAGTAAATGGTCTGCACTTTAGAACTTCTGAAAAAGTGTATTTATTTATTTATATTCCACCTTTATTATCTTTACCAATAACTCAAGCCGGCGAACACATACAATACTTCTTCATTCTATTTTCTCCACAACAACGACCTTGTGAAGTGGGTTGGGCTGAGAGACAGTTTCTTGCTTGAGCAGGAGGTTGGACTAGAAGATTTCCAGGTCCCTTCCAACTCTGTTATTCTGTTAAAGCGACTGGCCCAAAGTCACCCAGCTGGCTTTCATGGGCTAAGGCACAACTTGAACTCACAGTCTCCGGCTTTCTAGCCTAATGACTAAAATACCAAAGTGCCAATACAGCAGAGCATAGTCTAGGGTTGTCCCATTGATTTCAGGGAGATACATACTTGTTCACTTAATCTATTGCAGGAGTGTCAAACTCGATTTCATTGAGGGCCACATGAGGGTTGTGTTTGACTTCGGGTTGGGGGGGACGTGGCCAGGGTGGGTGTGGCCAGCTTGATGTCACTTGTGTTGGGGGCACCTGTGGTGGCCCAACCGCTCTGCCAGTGAAAACGGGCTCCTGCAACCCTCTGCCAGCAAAAACGGAGCTCAGGAGGACTGCGTGCAGCCCTCACAAGCTCTAGTCTTCAGCTGCAACAGCCTCCTGCAACCGTCTGCCAGTGAAAATGGAGCTCCATTTTTGCTAGCAGAGGCACCGCGGGCCGATCCTTTGCTGTTTCCAGGGCGGTCCCACGGGCCAGATCTAAGCACCCCTAAGCAGGCCTTGAGTTTGACACCTCTGATCTATTGCACGTTTTTTTGTCCCACAAGATCTGGCCTTGTATCATCATCATTATCGCTATCACCTTAGAAGCAGCGAGGTTAAAGCAACATTAACAAGGTTCCAGTGGTGGGATTCAGCCAGTTCGGGCCGGTTCGGGTGAACCGGTAGTTAAATTGCTGGCTAGCCCCGCCCCTTCCTGTCCCGCCTGCAGCCCATTTTTGCTTCCCAGGAGGCTTCAGGGAGGCTTCCTAGGCCCGTTTTCACTTCCCAGGAGGCTTCAGGGAGGCTTCCTAGGCCCGTTTTCGCTTCCCAGGAGGCTTCAGGGAGGCCTCCCATGCCCAAAATGGAGTGCGGGGTGGGGTGGGGGGTGCGGTGCATTCCCCCCATGGCCCATTTTTGCTCCCAGGGGTGGTGCAGGAGGCCACGTGCTGCCTGTCACACCCCTGGCCATGACCGCCCAGTCACATGACCACCAAGCCATGCACACAGAACCGGTAGTAAAAAAATGTGAATCCCACAACTGCAAGATTCTCACATTTCATTGGCACAACAACCCTGAATTATAGACTTATATTTTCCCCCCTCTCGCACCCCTGCCCCTAAAAAAAAGGATTGAACTATACTGGTGCTGCACTGGAGAAGTACACAACTTTTGTCCTGGTCACAAACTTAACAGGGTGGTTTAGACATTCTCTGTCCTGTTGTGCCCCTGGAATATGGCCATAGTAATATTGAACATGATTTATAGAATATATAAAGGTGTTGCTTATATATTCTTGGCCAATTAGATTAGTCTTCACTCTGACAGTAAGCAGCTTTCCAAAATTTGAGCTGGTAGATTTTTCTAGCTTTTTTGAAAGTCTTTGAAGAAGAAATTCACTAATAGGTTTCCTGGGATCTTCAGTTTATAGAGCATATGCCCTATCAGTGAATTATGCACTGTTCCTTCAGGCAAAGATACTCCATTTATGATAGGTCAGGCTTTTAGATCTAAGCCCTGAGTTTTCCTAAAATTTATGGAAAGAATATAATTGAATACTGTATCCTGATATTCATGAAAAACACAGATTTTTATATCTCTCTGCCCTCAAGTGTACCCTACATGGGATTTGGGTATAATCCTTAGGAATTGTTTTGCTGGTATGTGGATGGGAATATTACAGAAGGCCTTTTCCTTTTGCTGGAAGGTAGTTAATTTGGTGTAAGCAACTGTTTCATAGCAGATCACTGAAGCAACTACACAGCTGATCAAGAGTAATAGCCAGAGTACTACCCCTATTCATTCATCTGTTTAAAAGAGAGGTGAGACATAAAGGTTGAAGGCCAACCAGTTGTTCTGAAGTACAGGGTCCTCCTGCTTATATATACAGCCATGATTCTCATTATCACTAGGAATACAGTGCTGGGTGATTCTGTGTGTCTTACCTCATTCAAATTAATTACTTCTTTTGCTGTCATTTCTGACTGCATGGATGTGCAACAAAATACATATTTACAAAATTCTATTTTCCTCACAATAAACAAGGTTGAAGCAACAGTTCCTAGATGTAAGTCTGCTAAATTTCTTTCCAAACAAGATGATAGATAGATAGATAGATAGATAGATAGATAGATAGATAGATAGATAGATAGATAGATACTGTAGATAGATAGATAGATGATAGATAGATAGATAGATAGATAGATAGATAGATAGATAGATAGATAGATAGATAGATAGATAGATAGATAGATAGATAGATAGATAGATAGATAGATAGATATGTGTGTGTGTGTGTGTGTGAGAGAGAGAGAGAGAGAGAGAGAGACAGAGACAGAGACAGAGACAGAGACAGAGAGAGAAATAATTTGTCAGATATACCTGAAGTATACTTTTCAGAATTCCAAGAGCTACAATCCCAGCACATTTGGAAGGTATCTGGTTAGAGGCCAGCATCGATGCCTCCAGGAATATTGCTTTGGGACATTTTATAAGGATAAAATGCCTGTGTTTTCCTTTAAAAATAAGTTATGATTCCTGTTGGTTGGCTGTCCTTCAGCTACTGATTGCTAACTGCCATTGTAGACATCTGATTATTCAATATAATTACAGTTAATTAATCAATGTAAAGATAAGCAAAAAGCGTTGGTTTCTGAAGAACAAAACAACAAGGACAGAGAGAACAGTTCTGTCTAGACAGCCCTGCCCTTATTGTGGAGATTTTCAAGAGTCACATTAAGTATATGCCAGACACGTCACTGTTCTCAAAGGTGGAAGAGCAGCAGAGATTTAACACTGCCAATATATCCAAGGATTTCACTCTCTCAAGAGTACTTCTTTCCTTCCCCCTCCTCCCCACACCCATTTAGTTCACAACTAGTTCAACTCTTTTTCATTTTTATCTCTGCCATATCATGATTGGATTGCCACGACTCCTGCTGAAACTAGTACCAAAATGGGCAGGAGATAGGAGCCACCACACAAACATTTCTGTTGATATATCAGGGCTCCAAATATCCTTCATACTTTAGGGTTGGCCTTCACAAAAAGCTCGGATGGTAGCTGCCTATGTCCCAACTTGAATTTTTTTTCTCGCTAGCATTTTCCTGCAAGTCCAGGTTCTGCTCCCCACCCCCTCCATCATATTGAATCATTGGCTGCAACAGGAATTGATTGACAGCTTCTCGCCTGAACCTGATGTCATGGACTGAGAGAGAGTGACTGCCTCAAAGTCACCCAGCTGGCATTCATGCCGAAGGTGGAACTAGAACTCATGGTCTCCTGGTTTCTAGCCTGCCTTAACCACTAAAACGAAAAACAAAACAAAACTGTATATTATAACAACCCAATTTGTTTTCCTGTTCCACAACTGACAATGCTGGAGCTGGTTAAAAGTTCCCAGTTCTTTACTGAGGCACAAATCTAAAAAGAAGTTCGGTGCATGATTTGATGTCATAAAGTAATTGTGTGGTGCAAAACATTTATTTGTAATTGATATCCAGGACTGTCTTGCATTCACGTGTTTTGTGATAGGTAATTATTAGACATTATTCACTCAGAAGAAGAAATATCTCAATCATAAAACTGGTTTCAGAGTCCTTAAGGAAAGGGCCTTGTGGCCTTTTGAAGACTGACACAGTATTTAGTATAGAACAAACTTCTGTGACACACAATTCATTTTAGCGGACACAGAATTGTTCACTTAACATTGGAAATGAGAGCCATGGTCTTCAAGTTTTGCTGACATTCATCTCCCAATATGACATTGCATTGTTCTGTATTGTATACTGTGCTACACGGTGTTAGCAAGGTTTTCTGGGCTGTATGTGAAGAATCTTACTCTGTATTAGATCTATGTACCTCAGTTCCAGTTCTTGGTTGAATGGACGAGAGGTTTTTTTACATGCCTCCCATCACAATCTGAACATGGGAAATTTTGACAAGCATAATTCCCACAATTAAGTTTTGGAGTACTATAGATTCTTTTTCCCTTATAACTGACCATTTTTACTCCAGAGAAGTAATAGTGAGAACTTCACTGTAACTTCCCTTTTTGGAATTCATTTGACCGCATGGTTCAAAGAAAAGCCATTTTCCAGGTATGTAGGGTTAATGAGAGGATTTGTTTCTGTTTGTTAGAAACTACCTTCAGGGGCATGAATATTCTCCCTAGAAAAAGTCTCTTGTGGGGGATGATTAAAGAAACTCCCTTTAGCCAGAACGTATTCAAAAGATAAATCAGATGTCCCTGAGGACTTAATCTGTTACTGGAGAAGATAGAAACCCATATCTGATCTTTCCAAGCCTTTTCTTTCTTTCTTTTTTCTTTTTTGGCAGTCAATTGGTTGGGAAGCAGAAAATATACTTGCAGAATCCCAGCCTGTTGATGGTATTCATCAGGAAAATGTAATTTGCAAAATAATAATAATAATAATAATAATAATAATAATAATAATAATAATAATAATAATAATAATAATAATAGTAGTAGTAGTAGTAGTAGTAGTAGTAGTAGTTAACCACATGCTTTGTTCTCAGGAAATAGCAGCTTTTGAAACATTTTCAATTCAAGCTTGCCTTATTTATTTATTTATGTATTTATGTGTTTGTTTGTTTATTTATTTATTTATTTATTTATTTATTTATTTATTTATTTATTTATTTATTTATTTATTTATTTATTTATTTATTTATTTATTTATTTATTTGTGAGACTTATATACAGCCTCAAAGTGCAAGCACTCTCTAAGCGGTTTACACTATTAAGCAATGTATATTTTTTTAATATTGCCCCCAGCAATCTGGGTCCTCATTTTACCTACCTCGGAAGGATGGAAGGCTGAGTCAACCTTGAGCTGTTGATATTTGAACAACTGAACTGCTGATCACAGTCAGCTGAAGTAGCCTGCAGTTCTGCACTCTAACTGCTGCGCCACCTCAGCTCAGTCCATTGCAGGCATATTTGAATCTTTGTATTTATAAACCTGTTTTGTGTGGCAGGCTGGAAAGGTTCTTCAGTTTCAGTTGTCAGGACTATCAAGACTAGTGAAACATCTGTGTGTTTGATAACTCATGGTATAACTAAAAACAGTCTGGAAAAGCGGTTAAGCAAATTTATAATGGGAAAGACTATTAGTGGCTAATACTCATGATTGTTTAATATTAACCCCCCCACCCCGGGATGGAATAGGCCTCTCAAGAAATATGAAGAAATGTTTTCTAGTCCAATATACCGAGCAAGGGCATCCAGCCTTGGCAACTTTTAAGACTTCTGGACTTCAACTCTCAGTATGGCTGGCTGGAGAATTCTGGGAGTTGAAGTCCACAAGTCTTTAAGTTGCCAAGATTGGACACCCTTGATATAGAGGGCGCCAGAGTGGGTAAGGTGGAGCCAGGTCTTCCTCTCCTCCACCAACGTTCCTTGTGCATGTTACCATCTTACTAAGGTTTTTTTTTAATCTTTTATCCTCCCACTTCTTGGTTTATGTTTCTTTCTGGGGAACTGGAATCTATTTTATGAAACACAGTTTGTTCAATAAACCATAATGACTCTTTAAGCCATAATGCCTGGTTTCAATATCAGGCTAAACCATAAACCATAAATCACGTCTGAGTTCACACTATCCCCCAAACTAACTGTGCATTATAACTTTGTTTGATCTAACCATGTATTAATCTTTTGTTTTTATTAAAGTGTCAATTTTTTATAGTCAAAGTAATGATTATATTTAAAATGCAAATTTAGCTTGAACAGATTTGTGATTTCATTCAACAAATGCTGATTAAGTGACAGAGTCTTAGCAGTTTGAAAAATTATATCAGGCTTAGTTAGCTCTAGTAGGAGCAGCCAGAAGAATCTTAAGTCATTTAATGAAGAATTCAAAGGGCTAGAAGACCGGTCACTAGAAATAAATGTTATGCCTGAGCATATTGTAGCAAACAGGACTCAGGGCCTGGTTATCCTCAAGATCTGCTCCAAAATAAACTGCTTATCCAATGACATCTGGGAGCAAGGCTTTACTGACGACCATTTTCCCAAAGAATTGCATCTGCATAGATCCCATAGTAAGGACTTGTTAGTGGTGGCACCTCTACTTAAAACAAACTTCCCTCATACTGTATATAAGAATTGTAAGAACTCCCTAATGAAGTTTTGTAAAATGGTGGAAATCTGACTCTGGGGGAGAGGGTTTGTGAGAAGGCAGGATTTAGCATCTTTGCCTTTGGACTAATGCCATTTTACTGTTCTTTTAAACATTTGGTTCATTGCTTCCAACTGGTTGGAGCACAGCAGCAAAGAATACCAGGAATAAGCTCCATGGGGATTTGTTTTTCAGAAATGAAATGCAACTGTAACATAGGATAACATGTCAGATACATGGTAGAATGAACTTTAGTCCGTAACAAGAAATCTGCATACCACTAAAACTTTTGTTTATATAAATTTTAAATGGGCAAAACAATACATCATAGGTCAGTGATGGCAAACCTTTTTTGGCTCGGGTGCCAAAAGGGTGCGCACACGTGTGATAGCATGCACGTGTGTGCCCACACCCATAATGCAATGCCCTTCCTCCCCACGCATGCACACACCCCGCTGCCCCCGCGCATGCACACAACTCCCCGTGCTGCCCCCCCCCCCGTGCATGTACACAGGCCTCACTAAAGCCTCCGGATTTCCGGTAGGCCCAGTGGGCCATTTTTCGCCATCCCCAGGGTTCAGGAAAGCCTCCTGAAGCCTGGGGGCGGCGAAAAACAGCCCAACGGGCCAACCAGAAGATTGGAAATGAACTTCCGGTTGGCCCGTTGGCCTGTTTTTTGCCGTCTCCAGAGTTCAGGAAGCTTTCCTAAAGCTTGGGGAGAGTGAAAACGGCCGAAAAGAAGGCTGAAAAATCAGCTTGCCAGTGCACGCATGCGCGCTGGAGCTGACATAGGGCAACGTGTCCCATGCCCTCAGATATGGCTCTGCGTGCCATCTGTGGCACACATGCCATAGGTTCACCATCACTGTCATAGGGCAACAATTTCTGAACCAAGGTATCTTAAATGTATTGACTTACAGAATGCATCTAAAGTCCGGGACTCACGACTCCTGAGGAAATGAAATTTGAGACAGATGTGGCTGCTTTAGGCTGCTGCTGTGGTCAAATTGCTGCTGTGGTCACATGATCCTCATTTTCAATGTTCTGTGACAGTTTCCCAGCCACTCTTGCAATCCCTTGCTCCTGGTGGGCAGGGAAGGAGGAGGGAGGGAGATTTCTGATGTTCCCTACCATATTCCCACAAGGAGACCCAATGGGGAATGTGTCAGGAAGTCAGAAGTCACTCCTGCTATTACTGCTGTTCCGCCTACCCGTGGTCATTCTGTTTCTCTGTTCAGGTAAGGAAATATCTCCAAAATGATGACCCAACAGGACATGGGTTGTCTAGTGCTAAATAAATGTGTTAGTTTTCCAGTGCTACTTACATTTACAGTTTATTTTTGTTGTGTATCTATACAATCTCTAGAGTTTCTGTTCATTAAAAATAAAGAAATCCAACTGTCCTATTTTTACATTTCTTCTAAAGTTGTTAGTGGTTGTGGTGGTCTGTAATTTTAACAGTTCTTTTATTAACTGAAATTGGTTAACATTTTTCAATTCCTATAACTCAAAGACAGGGGGAAATCTTATTGACTGCATTGCCATCCATCTCAGTTAAGGTATATTCATAAAAACTAAACCATGGATAACTGAACTACTGACACAAATTTATTCAACTCATCAAATCATAAGCTAAGCACATCAACTTGGTTTGCACAATTCATGGGCTTTGTTCACACAATACATTTGCCCAATATTAAATGAGTCATAGATTACTTAACCCCATTTCCTGGGTACGCACAACGCATGAAATCATAAACTAACCACATGGGGGCTGATTTGGACAGGGCTAACTTGTGATTGGCTGGTTCTCTGTCTCAAGCCCAGACACTGAGATGCAAAATGCAATGAGCATAGGCCCACACGGTTAGTTTATGTTTCAACGTATTTTGCAAGTCCAGCTAATAAAGATACAAGGGTCATACCAAACAAGCAAAATCCAGGACCAAGCATCCTCCAAAATGGTCCATTTGTCCTGGGACTCCAAGCAGATTGGCAGAGAGTTGGTGTGTGCTTGAATTTGGGGAAATTCAGTTTTTTTCTTGGCTTAAAAATGCTCGCTGGAATCCTTAAGAATCCCTTCTTTAAATTTGCACTGAACTTCTCCAGTATTTTATTTTTATGTGGATACTGCTATTTGGAAACCAAGTAAAAGAAAAAGGTGAATCAGTGAACAGCCTTTAAAAAAAAGGGTAGAATGCGAAGACATTCCTGGAAATGTCAAGGAGTTTAGAAACACCAAGATTAAATCAGGGCAGTTTGCTCCCGTCCAGAGTGACATGGAATGTTTAGAACTATAAAATCTCTTGCACAACAGAAGTACGCTTGATAGTTAAGAGCTTTACCTTTCCAGGTAGGCTGTTTGTTTTGCTAGTTGGCACTTGTTGGGGAGCAGCAAGACCACACCCGGCTGAGTTTTATGCTTGTTCGGCCCTTTGATTGCCTGTTCCTACAGATGGTCAGAATCAACTTGCTTTCCAACTTGCTTGTGTCAGCACTAGGGACACCCAATAAAATATGCAATCATCCTCGTTAACCCCTTGTTTGACAACTTTTCCTTTAACTACCATTAAATATAGAAGGCAGTCAATTGCCACTATTAATTCAGCCTCTTTTTTAGAAAGATGCAATCATAAAGAAACCACTCTTTTGAAGAAAACTAAAAATTGTTGCATCGTACTACTTAGGAACACTGCATTTCAAATAGTCTAAAACAGTGGTTCTCAACCTTCCTAATGCCGCGCCCTGCGCCCCGCAAGCCACTCCCCCACCGCACCCGCCGCCGCAACCCCCGCCCCGCCACCATTTGGGTTCTTTTACCCTCTGCGCATGCGCACAGAATAAAAGAACCCAAATGGCGGCGTCCGGGTGAAGTCTCCCCCAAAGGGGTCGCGATCCCCAGGTTGAGAACTGCTGGTCTAAAAGCATTTCTTAGTTGCCTTTGGGTGTTTATTTTACCAGATGCACAATAGGCAGAAATTTCGTGGGGAAATCCTGCATAAAGGAATTATCTGTGTTTTTGAAGATGCAATATTCTATAGACCAGGGGTGTCAGACTCACAGCGTCATCACGTGACCTATCATGATTTTTTTTCCCCTTCGCTAAACCGGGCATGGGCGTGGCCAGCATGTGACGCATCCGGCCCGCGGCCTGCGAGTTTGACAGTCCTGCTATAGACCTATTTCCAAAACCACAAAGGAAAGAGCAGAATTTGCTTCTAAGTTCATGCTAACTTATCACTCGGTGAGGAAACTTTTAGAGAGATGGATAGCACCACTGCAAAAACATCGTCTTCTGCAGTTTGACAGTAGAAACCAAGATGCTAAAGTGTTTCCTTAATTCAGCCCCGGAAAAGTTATACCTGATGAACTTGTCATGAAAAGAACAAAAATACTGCCAATCTCATTCCACTCTAAAATGCAGATAAGTGACTAGGGTAGCCTACTCATTTCTTTTTCATCTTCAAATTTACAATTTTGAATGCTTTGAACAATTTTCCAGTATAAATGGAAGTAACTCCAATTGAACTCAGTAGCCAACTAAATTTTCTTGTAAAAGTAAAATCTCTCTGCAGTTGAGGTTAGCTCCTGGTGACAGGGCCACCTGTATGTTTTGTTAGCATTAATGCAGGGTTGGTTCATCTTTTCATCTAGTATTTTTTTATTTTTTTATTCCTAATGTAGGCGATAACCCAAGCTCATCTGCTTATAAGTCCTGCTGAATTCAAGAAAGTTTGTTTCAACATATAACAGAATTGTATCCTACTGTTAAGGAAATATGCCCCAATGCAACTGATGAAGCCTGATTCTAAAGAAACCTGGTTAAGAATAATGTTAATCCTAGATGTCATTGAGACTCTACCATTAAATGTACTGTATTTGAATATAACACATTTAGAAACAAGGACTATGGAACTTACTAAGAAATGCCCAGAGGGTTACAGCTTTGACAAGATTTTCTCATAAACACAGATAACAGTCCTTTCATGTCTTTCTCATAGACATAGATAACATCAGTCTTTCCAGTGAAGTTTATAAGGCAATTGATCTAGCACTGTCGAACTATTAGTCAATTTGGCACATATTATTTTAGGATTAACCCTGGATATGTATTTTGGTGTGTTCAGCTGTGAGGAAGCTTTGTTTGTGGAATTAAGATCATGGCTTTTTTAAAATTACTTTATACTATAAAACCCGCTATTATTAAGAACAACTTCTTTAGTCATTTATGAATTTTACTTCCCAAATTCCAAGGCATGTAATCCAGTTTAAATTATTCTCCCCTCTCATCTGTTGTGAAATAATTTATAGTTTTAAAGAACCATCACCAAAAGAGGGAAAAGAGATTTGTATTTGTTGGAAGATTAATAGAATGGTTTTATTGGACAACAGGCATAGTCCTAAATACTTATGAACAGAGCGCATTTTTTAAAATCAGAGAGATAACCAACAGAAACGTGACAAATTGAAGGCTGCTTTTAAAAACAGTGGTTTCTTCCAAAAGGTTATCAATAATATTTCCTTAAGAAAAAAACATGTTAATTGTGAAATGGCCAGTTAATACTTTTAAAAAAGCTTATTCTACAAGTACGTAGATACAGAATAACTTTACTCCCCCCCCCTTGTTAAAATTGTATCAGTAGCTCTTTGTGGAGCAAACCATACAAGTTTAAAGTCAGATTGGATAGCAGCTCTTTTTTCCTACCACAGGGGGTCACTGAAATGTCTCTTGTATTCCAGTTAAAAGCAGGGATAGGCAAAAAGTAGATTAGAATCTACCAGTAGATCACTAAATTATTTGCAACAGATTGTCAAGCATTTCTGGTGTCCAGGGTTTTTTTCTTAATAATACCACCTCCATAAATTATGCCTTTAAGAGGAAGACAGTTCTTTCTTGAAATAAATCTCTGAATGTGTAATAAGTCTTTGTATCTTTCCCATCCAACATTTGTTAGTAACCTAGGAATATAAATTTGATGCCCTTAGGGGAAAAAACGTACCCACCTGGGAATTAGAACACAAGGAATCTTATGGCACCCTAAAGACCAATAGTTTTATTATAACAGGAGTACCGCAAGACTTTTAAAATGGTTGTTACAGTATGTGAAGATCAAAGAAGAGTTTCTCACTCCTCGCTTCAGTAGAGTTTTAACATTCAACTAGAAGTTGATTCTGTATATGCCTGATTTACAAGTATCTTTTTTTTGTATGTCTGCTCAGCAGTAAGCCCCACTGAATTTAATAAGACTTGCTCCTAGGTTAAGTGTGTGTAGAATTGAAATCTAAATGATACTAATCAAAAGAAAGTGAGTAAGGATTACTGGTGCTTTCTTAAATAAGATCAACCCCTGTCTTTTGTTTCAGAAATAAACATTAAAAAAATTATATATTTTATTACAAATGGAAAAAAAAACTCAAAAGTTGCTAAAAAATCTCTTATTTACAAACAATACTGGGTGGAACCCAAATGAACATAAAAAATAACTTACAAAGTCATGAAGTAGTTTTACTTGACATTAATCAGTTGTCATAAAATAAAAAATATATATGTACATACACAACTCAGACAGGCAGTATAGCTCAGTTTCTGATGTTAGCTTCCCCAAAACACCCTCCCTATTTTTGTTTTTTGTTTTTTTAAAAAGGAGTACTAAGAGAAAGCCATCTACAGTATCTACTGCAGTTTAACTTTTAATACTGAATGATCATTTAATGTTAGGTCCATGCAAGTCTTGGTCAATGTTAAAAAAAAGAGAGAGAAAATGAAAGACGAACACAAGGCATCCATGCCTTATCTGAACTGGAACAGATCAGCTGTTTTGCTGAGTTGTTCTGTCAACTGATACACCACCACCTCACCCAGAAGGCACACCAGTCTCTCCACACATGCATTTGACTCGGGGGTGGCAGTCTGCGGAATCAATGCCTTTCAGCCTTTTCTTTCCACCCACCACAAGTGTGGGTGGGTGGAGGGAGTTCTGCCTCCCAAACACTTTCCTCTCCTTAATTTCTCCCCATCATCCTAAAGTTACTTTTCAGTCTTTTCAAAAAGTTTGCAACTGCTGTGTGAGCATTAGCTGGCATCCACTGTTGACGTGATTCATGACCTTCTGCTTCAGCTGTGCAACCTGCTCTCGCAGCATGTTGGCAGTAGACGCAAGTTCTGAGTTCTGGGCTTTCAAAGTTTTTACTTTTTCTTCCAACCTGGCAATCCGCTCCAACTTCCTTTTCCGGCACTTGGAGGCTGCAATTCGATTTCTCATGCGCTTCCTCTCTGCCTTGATCCTTTCTTGGGATTCCATGTCAATAGGGGACAGGGGAGGAGTCTCCCCGGGCATTTCTGGGACAGTCTGAGGCTCTTCTTTCAGAGCTTGGAGGCGCGGATGCTGCACTGGCATCTGGGGGTTCATATGATGCTGTGGAGGAAAGCCCAGGTTGTTTGCATTGTAGGAAGGCACTGTATTGAGTGCGGTAGGATTGAAGTTACTGAGATTAGCATAGACAGGCGGCTCGCTGTGCATGTTAGCACTGAAGCCACTGTTTCCAGCCATGGAAGAGACAGGGGCCATGCCGGAGTTCGTAGGCGGAGCAGCGGAGGTAACACTCGGCATGGTGTTTTGATTGTGTAGCTCTGCGAGTGCCCTGACAAAGCCTTCAGCGAAACCTTCCTGCTCATCAGTAACATTTTTGGGACAGAGGAACTGGGTTGGGGTCGGAGTGGTAGTGATCAGTCCATTGCCTGACTGAATTATCAGCCTTTCCAGTTCAGGAGAAGCCAGCTTGAGGAGGCCAACATCTGGAGAGGTCAGGATATCAGCATTTTTGTTCCTCAAGTGGGGCTTGAGGTTACTGGAAGGGTCAGCCAGATTGAGAGTCATGTTCTGCTTCAGAACTTTGGGATTATTATATCCATAAGCACCACTTTCTGGCTGCACAAAGGTAGCATTGATGGCATCGTCGTAGAAAGTAGGTTCCATCTTTGCAGTCATAGAATACAGTCCACAAGTTTGTTCACCTATAGCCCAAAAAACAGACCTAGGAAAGGAAGCCGGTTTGTTACAACTTAAAGAAGTTCACAGCTGCCAGAGTTACTAAGTAGGAACAGTTCTTATAACAACACTCTTTCAACAATGAAGACACAGTTCAAAAGTGATCAATTAAAGTCTTACTTTTTTGCAACAAGGCATTGATTCGAGTCCCCAGTTTGGCTAGAAAAAAGTCAGACTCGAACAAACAGAGTTTCACCTCAAAGACCCAGCATGCGCATCACTTCCCGACTGTTGGGAGAGGATGGGGGGGAAGACCCAAATAAAAGTTATTTTTCAAATTCAGAATCCCTTTCTCAGTCCAAGGAAGGAATAATGCTGCCGACACCTTCGGGGGCCTCTTTATCGCTCCGGGCAAGGATGGAATCCAGAAACTTTTTGAGTCCTTTTTTTCTTTCCCTCCTCCGCCCCTTCGCGCTCCTCGTGGGAGTGTCCTGGGTCGGTCTGGAGCGTTTCCGAGTTTCAAACCCACTTGTCTAAGTCCTCTCCTTTCTCGCAGCGGCTGTCAAAAAGCAGGTCACCTGAAGTCCCAGCCAGAAAAGCAAAGAGGGAAAAAAAGTTGCCACAAGTAGATCGCCCCGCTTCTTGTTCACAGAAGCGGAGGGGGGGTTGGTGGAAAAAAAGAAGAGATTCCCACGCTCGGCAACTTCGGGATCTAGACGAGAAGAGCTGAAGCGGGTCCAGGAGGCAAGGCACTCGGGCGCTCCAAAGGAAAGGATGGCCGGGCAAGTTCAGCCTTCGCGCTCCGGCTGTGGGGGATAGCAGCGACCCTGACCCGGACCCGACTTTGTAACAAGGGAGCGCCGGCTCGCTCTCTGAGCGTCAGGTTCTCAGGAATAGCCGCCCGGGCCCTGCTGGCGTCTGGAGCTGAAACTGGCCCTGCTGTGGCCGCTGGGGCTTCTTCTCCTCCTCCTGCCGGACAGGAGCGCTGCCACCGTCGCTTCTCCCGCCGCCACTCAATCCCACTCTGAGCTCTTTCCCAGCGTGGAGCACAACACTTATCAGAGAGCAGTAACCCACTAAAAATAGCCCATGATGTCACCCCGGGGCCTTCCCATTGGCTGCCGCCGCCTCTCAGGGGGAGGAGGGCGGTTGGGCCAGCCTGTTGCAAAGGCGCCCATCTCCATGGCCACCCCACCCCGATAAGTTTCCCGGCCCCTTTTCGCAAGGCATTGTGGGATGAGGTAATGCCTGAGCTCCGTGCAGGGCATTGTGGGCTGACGTATTGTTTTTGAATATCTGGTTACCCGCTTAAGCGCTTTAGCGGTGTTGGAGGAACCGGACAAGGAGGAGGGGAAGGTGTCCTGCAACGGGACATACCAAGCTCGAATAGGAAAGGGGGGGGCGGTGCTCCGAAGCGCCAACTTCAAGACAAGAAGGCTCACTGGAGGAAGAAGCGACCGTCCCCGCCCGCGAAGAAAGCGATGATGTTTTCTTCTTGCTTTTCCCGGAAGAATGTCGCTTGATTCTAAGGCAGGCGGCCAATCAGGAGTCGAAAGACTGAAAAGTAGCTTTCTGATTCCCCTCCCCCCTCCCATCTCACCTCTTTCAATGCTCGGGAATAGAGTCCTCAATGCGGACTCTCGGGTTGAGACAGAGCGGAGGAGGCGGGGGAGGGGTGTGATGGGCTGACGCTCACGTGACCCTCCCCCCCCCCGCCTCTCGCGCCCTCCCCTCCGCCCCCGAGAATCCTGTTGCTCAGCAAAGCGTTTCCCGGGAGGGGGAAATGCGGGGGCGGGAGGGAGAGGTTTGTTGCCGCAGCCTGTTGGTGTTCCCGTGGCTGGGAAGCGAG
This sequence comes from Diadophis punctatus similis, assembly GCA_023053685.1. Taxonomy (NCBI): domain Eukaryota; kingdom Metazoa; phylum Chordata; class Lepidosauria; order Squamata; family Dipsadidae; genus Diadophis; species Diadophis punctatus. Next base: position 60,596,149 of record JALIGW010000003.1, read on the forward strand.
TCCCGCCTGACATCAAAGGCCAGCGCTTCCGAGCCCAACGCTGCGGTGACCACCGGGCTTTTTACGAGTCGGAGGGACTCCCTTTGGAAGCCGCGAGCCTTCCCCTTGCCGCGCCTGGGAGAGCCAGGGCTGAGAGAAAAGCCTTTTATCCTCGCGCGCCGCCCTCCTCTTCCTCCCCCGCGCTTTTTCTGAGGCAAACTTGCCGTAGCCCCCCGGCTGAGGGGTGCCGAGCTTGAAAACCAAAACGGCGCTTCTTCGGGATCGTTTTCCCACCCTGTCCGCGGAGAGAAAAGCGGACGGTGGTCTCCATTTCTTTAAAAATGCTTCCTATGAAGAGGGGACGCCGAGACCCCTCAGTGCCTACTGGAACCACAGCGCGCACCTCTTTGCAAGAGGGAACTTTTTTAAAAAGAAAAAGAAACTTCATTTATTGATGTCCCGTCTTCAATATTTTCACATCTCTTCTCCCGCTTTAGTCTTCAAAAATAAAAATAATAAGTCATGTTTGAGTCAGTTCCCGCCAGGAACTCCTGACGTTTACTCTGGGTGCTCTTTCTGGTAGATGAGAGTTTTGGTTTTTGGTCCTCTGGTGGCGAGGAGTCAAACGGACTCTCGTGAGGCGAGGTGGGATAAGGAGAAGGGGAAGGTTTCCCGTATTAGCGGCGGGATCTGGGGGCAAACGGCGGTTTCCTACTAAACGGGCTGTGATCGCCGACAGTCACAACACATTTGACTGCTATCCTGGTGTTTTAATATTGCCGCTTCCAATTTAAGGAGCTGAATGAATCCGAGACTCTAAACAAGCCAATCCTAAAACGCACCTCGCGAAAGCGAAGTTCCAACTTCTTTAGGAGTTTCCACTTGTGGGCAACTATGGCTCCTTCACGACCTGTGGACTTCAACTCCCAGAATTCATGAGCTAGCATGGCTGGCTCAGGAATTCTGGGAGTTGAAGTCCACGGGTCGTAAAGTTGCCCATCCCTCTCTGGTTTAAGTTCACAAGCAAGTGAAAGCTGTGATGACCTCTCCAGGAATGGAGTTGGGAAAAGCAAGTAGCCAGGAAGTCCTAAAATTTTGGCTCCCAGGATCTAGAATGGAATGTGGGAGGGCTGTGTTCAACACTTGCAAGGTAGAGCTGAGGAATTTGCAGAGTTTCTGTCGGATAAAGTCGCTCGGATCCGGTCGAACCTGGACTCTGGCTGGGCAGAGTCCATGGAGTTGACTGGGGCAAGTCTTAGTCCACCGTTGTGGGAGGAGTTTGGGCCTGTTTCTCCTGATGATGTGGACAGAGCCGTGGGGGCGATGGGGGCCTCCACCTGTTTATTGGACCCGTGCCCCTCCTGGTTGGTCTCGGCCAGCAGGGAGGTGACACGCAGCTGGATCCGGGCGGTGGTCATCGCTTCTTTGGGGGAGGGATCCGTACCGCAGTCATTAAAAACTGCGGTGGTGAGACCCCTCCTGAAGAAGCCTTCCCTGGATCCAGCTGATTTGAAGAACTATCGTCCGGTCTCCAACTTACCTTTTTTAGGGAAAGTTGTGGAGAAGGTGGTGGCTACTCTACTTCTGCGACTTCTGGATGAAACAGAGCATCTAGATGCCTATCAGTCGGGTTTCAGGCGCGGGTACAGTACAGAAACTGCCTTGGTCGCTCTGATAGATGATCTCTGGCGGGCCCGGGATGGGGGAAACTCCTCTATCCTGGTGCTACTTGACCTCTCAGCGGCTTTTGATACCATCGACCATGGTATCCTTCTGCATCGTCTCGGTGAGTTGGGAGTGGGAGGCACCGTTTTACGGTGGTTCTCCTCTTATCTCGCCGATAGGATGCAGTCGGTGTTAACAGGAGGGCAGAGATCCTCCCCTAGGCCCCTGTTATGCGGGGTGCCTCAGAGGTCGGTTCTCTCGCCCATCCTATTTAACATTTACATGAAACCGCTGGGTGAGATCATCCGCAGACATGGGGTGCGTTACCACCAGTACGCTGATGACACCCAGCTGTACATCACCACCCCGTCTGACTTCAGTGTGGCAGTTGATGTAATGTGCCGGTGCCTGGACGACGTTAGGATCTGGATGGGGAGGAACAGACTCAGACTCAACCCCGACAAGACTGAGTGGCTTTGGGTATTGCCTCCTAAGGACTACGACAACTGTCCCTCCTTGGTTTTAGAGGGAACGAAACTGATTCCCTCGGACCAGGTCCGCAACTTGGGGGTCCTCCTAGATCCACAGCTAAAATTGGAGCATCATCTTACTGCTGTGGCTAGGGGGGCCTTTGCACAGGTTCGCCTTGTGCACCAGTTGCGGCCATACTTGGAGAAAGAGGCTCTACTCACGGTCACTCACGCCCTTGTCACCTCCCGTTTGGACTACTGCAATGCGCTCTACATGGGGCTACCCTTGAAGAGTATCCGGAGACTCCAACTGGTACAAAATGCGGCTGCGCGTGCTGTGGTGGGTGTACCAAGGTACACCCACGTGACACCTTTACTCCGCCAGCTGCATTGGTTACCCATTTGTCTCCGGGTCCAATTCAAGGTGTTGATCACCATCTTTAAAGCCCTTCATGGCTTAGGGCCGGGTTATCTCCGGGACCGCATTCTGCCTCATACTTCCCTTCGACCGGTTAGGGCCCACAGAGTTGGCCTCCTCCAGGTCCCATCGGCTAAGCAATGCCGGCTGGCGGGTCCTAGGGGGAGGGCCTTCTCTGTGGCAGGCCCCGCGCTCTGGAACCAACTTCCTCCAGAGACCCGAACCATCCCCACCCTGCTGGCCTTCCGAAAAGCCGTTAAGACGTGGCTTTTCCTGCAGGCAGGGGGCAGAGCTTAACTCCAGCTGAACTCTCCCCCGGGTATGCTTGGTTGTTGCATGGTTGTTTTTATATTGCATTTTTAATTTTTATATTATGTTTTTAAATTTTGTTTATTGGTTTCTTGTATTTTCCTATGCTGTACGCCGCCCTGAGTCCTTCGGGAGTTGGGCGGCATATAAGAAAGCCGAATAAATAAATAAAATAAATAAATAAAAGAAAGCTCTACCTGGTACTGAAATGGTTTTAAATTTCGCCCACAGCTGCAGGGATAAACAAGAGTTGCTTCCCAACTTTTGAAAAGAAGGCACTCTGATGTTAAAACCCACCTCTGAACGTATGATTGGAGATTAAGCAGAAAATAGAGACATGAGTCTACTACAAAAACATTAGAGTTAATGTATCAAATTGGGTGGCTTTTGAGTTTATTTAATAAAAGGATATTTTAAGTGATACTTTTTGGATTTTTTAAAAGTTAATTTATTTCATTTATATGCTACCCATCTCAAAACAACTCTGGGTTTGCAACAATTATTATTTTTTATTCCTGAACAGAGAGTAACCCTTCTCAACATCATGAAACTTACTGAGGTATACTTAGGATTACTCTGCTTTTCTGCAGTCAGCAGTGTCTTTTCAGGTATCAGGTGCCATTAAACATACACATTTAAAAAGGGTGAAATGTGAGATTAGGGTGAAAGAAGATTATCAATTATGGGATGCTTGCAGCATTGCTGCTATAAGTCTCACTAGCCTCCAGTACCAGATCAAGAAAGTTGGGCAATGGTTCAGAAAGGAACAATGGGATATTACTATGTCTCCTCTCCTGGAAAACACTCTAATTCAGGACAATGGTCTGTGATAAACTGTGCTACTGGGTAACTGCCAGAACTAGTCAAATCTAAGAAAACAGAAGCAAACCTGTCTGTCCTGTTTTGGGTAGCACAGAACTGTTAGAACTATCCAATAACCTGTTTTCTTGATAACCTTGTGTAGCTGTTGTCTGAATACACTGCCAGAACCAGACCCTTACTTGCTATTTCTGCTGTTATTGCTGCAGATGTTTAATTCAACAATTCAGTCTTCCTTGCTGAGACCCACAATCCCAGAGCTATCACTTCATCTTAAGAAAGCATTGCTTTCAGTAGTCCCTTCACCCTTGAGCTCATGAGGATAGCTGCCACATACATGGGATCCTTAACTCCTCCTGAAAATTATCCAAGGACTTGCCAGAAAAGGGAACACGTTGTTCCAAGATTGATCTCAAGAGGTTTGTAGCTAAAATCATGAGTACAGATGTATTGTATTTTGAACTTGTGGTGGATCTTTATCCACATCTAGTCACCTGTATTTAGGCAGGTATTAAGCAATAGGCTTAACACAATAGGATTTCCCATGGCATTGTCAGGGATCAAGATAGGCTGAGCTTGATGTGCCTCTGCCCCTATACTTGTATTTCCATCACCTAAGGTAAAAATATCCTGCATTCTTATGGTAACATTGCAGGCAACCATGTCAGTTCTTAACAAGATACTTGATGCTGGAATTTTCAATACCAACAATATCCCCTATAATGAAATGTCAATTTGTGAGAGCTGGCGTAGATTATCAAACTACACCTGCTTGGCTGCCTTTTGCAGGTTAGCTCCATTCTCAGTATCTGTGAGCCCATGTCTGAGATTTCATAGCCAGCTGTCCATGAGAATCATGGCCCTCTTATTACCTCTGCTGTACAGGCTATGTCTATGACCTCTGTGTGAAGCAAACAATGTTCTACTGGGTCCTAAAGCCTGGAAGATCCTGCCAATAGCAGAAAATGCCTTCTCCTTCCCCAGTGAGTGGAAGGAGTTAACAGGCTGTGTCAAGGTGTGTGAAGAGACATGCTTGTTACTATCAGGTCCTGTTGTTGGCAGCAACCCCAACAGGTCTTCCCTGTATACAGGTATCTGTTACAGGGTGGGCACCACCTAGCTTCTGAATATGGTATGTCTAGGGATTCTAGATTTGAGACCAAGCAGCTGGAGAATGTTGAAATCTAATATCTTCACAATGCCAAATGGCATGTCCAGAGCCACCCTCTGGGTAATAACAGGTGTGACCTCTAATGACTTTTGGCTATCCTACTTTTCAAATTCTGACTACTGCTTGACTCAGCCTTAGGGCACTATGTTCTGCATGGAAGTAAATGTCTTGCCGTTGTTGACAGCACAGATTTTCTATCACTACTATTAGTTGCAATAAAGCTTGCATGTTGCGTGCGGTAGGTATCCCCAATATCACACGTCCTTGTTCTTGCTAATCCGTATTTTGAAATGGATGCAGACAGTGGATCTACAAAAACAAGCTTGAAACATTTCTACATGGCTGCCTCAGGCCCACAACATCCCCCTTCAGTAGTGGCAGAATGTCTACTGATGCTTCACCCAGAACTTCACCTTCATACAGCTGGTGTTCCAAACTAAAAATATTTTAAAGGAAGGCTTTAAAGAAGAAGTGTTTTGCAAACTTACAAATAGCCCAATTGGATGGAACCATGTTTCTGATGAGAGGTGTCTACAGGTATAGTAAAAAAAATTAAGATGGCAGCCATTTATAGTATGATTGATGCAACAGCTGGAACTTTGATTTCACTTTATTGTGGCTGCCATCTTGACTTTTTTTTAACCACACTTTGTGGACACCTCTGATGCCAGCTTTGGTTGATAGCAATAGCAATAGCACTGATAAACTGCTTCACAGTGCTTTACAGCCCTCTCTAAGCAGTTTCAGAGTCAACATATTGTCCCCAACAATCTGGATCCTCATTTTACCGACCTCAGAAGGATGGAAGGCTGAGTCAACCTTGAGCCAGTGAGACTTGAGCTGCGGGCAGCCGGCAGTCAGCAGAAATAGCCTGCAGCACTGCATTCTAACCACTGTGCCACCTCAGCTCTTCTCAAAAAATAATAATCTGATATCATCTAATAATTGGTCCACTTTTGGCAAGATTAAACAGAGTTTCAGAATACCATTAAAGCATTGCCTAAAAGAAGCTGACTGTGATCTAGTCAGGCTTCCTTTAATGCATTCACAAAAAATATTTATGAGAAAAGGAAGCAACTTTTGACAGATGGTTAGACTCTCAAATCTAGCCATTGGACAAAGTGTGCCTCCTCCAGTCACAGCCTCATCTCAAATTAAGAAGCAGTGGATGTTTTCCCACTGACTGGTAATATTTGCTGGGGCAGATTTAAAAAAAACAAAGCAAGGGAATCCAGCAATCACTGCCTTTAAAGTGTCCTATAAACTGCAAATGAAGACTTAGCATCAGAATGGCTATTGAGGGCAGCATACATTTTATGTCTATCACCTCAAGATCTGGCATGTAGACAACAATTTTACTTCAGTTCTCGGAACATGACCAAAGCTTGGGCATTTGGAATAAACCACAATACCCCCCCACCACCAGCACAAATGACAAAAATGATGGTGTTACAATATGATTTACAGCTTTTTACACTTGTGTCCTGATGTTGGGCAAAGTACAATGGTCACAGGGTTTGTGAGATCATAATACACATCTTCTTATTTGATCCCTTGCCCTGTTCTCCAAATCAACAGCAAATACTGTGCTGATATATCCTAAATACTGAAGAGAATGGATACTCCTCTTAATTAGAGATATAGAAAGATAAATGTAGGAGGGCACTACAGTTTTTTTGTCATCAAATATAACACTGCAAAATTTATTTCTGGTCTGACCAATTTAGGGCTTTTCTTATGTTATTTATGACAAGACCTGGAAAAGTGGCTTCTCTTCTTTCTTCTGTTACCATGAATTAATTAATGGACTGGTGTAGTTAAAAATTAGATGGTTGGATGAGATTGTGGAAATTTAAATTCAAACAATCACTTAACCACGAAGCTCAACAAGTGAATAAATGTGCAGCAGCAGTTAGAGCAAGTCAGCACCAACAAATGAAATATCATTTGCTAGTAAACCCACCTCCCAGTCAAAAAGTACCACCCTTCTCTACAAGATGATCACCCTTGGAAGGATGAGGCTAACCAAATTCCCTCTGGGAATTTCCAGTTCCAAAGAATGGAATCAGCTTCTGAGAATGCCTATCTCTAGTCCCACCTAGTATTTGGAATACTATCTGGCATGTTAATATTAAATAGTATTAATTGGTCACTTGATCCCCCAAATACTATGCAATACATTACAGCTAGATATCTAGATTCAGTAGTATTGAACATCCATGTAAGAACTTATTCTGCATGTGTAAAAAAGGCAACATCTAAGTTTCATCCTTGAACCTTCTGGGGCTAGATTCATGAGGGTGTGCATTCTTGCATTCCTATAGAGAGATTTATTACTATGCCTGGGGTGAAGCTCTAATAGTTGGAGTGTCACCAGACTGGAGTGACCTGAGTTCAAATGTGCATTTGGTGACAAAGCTCACTAACTGATCTTTGGTCAATCACTGTCATCCTAAACTTTATCAGAGTCTTTATAAAACTAAAGTAGCAAAAAGTCTATGTAAGATACCTTGAGCCACTGGGAAATAAAATGTGTTATTAGTGAAGCAAGCAATAATCCAGCTGTAGAGGATGGTAGCTGGAGCAGTAGAGAGGCAAAGTGCACAGTATTGGAAGAAAGAATAGATGAATGTGTTAGTAATTTTGATTTGATGTTTCTCAGCTGCTTTGTATTTCAACTTCTGTAATGTTTATAATTGTTTTTATTTTATTTTAATTGTTTTCTGTCCAGTCACTTGATGAGATGAGCAGCCATATAGATTCAATCAATCCATCAATCAATCCATTCAACTCTGTAAGTTTTTAATAAACAGTAGGGTAGCTTAACTCTGGTATTGCTTTCAGGAACAAATACAATATTCTTATATGTGTTTATCCAGTTGATAAACATACAATATAGTATCAGACTTTTAAGGGTATATGCACTTTTACAACATGGTGGCTTGGTGGATGAGAAACAGGTATGGACAAAGTACAGTAGAAAAGCTGTTTAATTATTTTCATTTTATTTCTATTTTAGAAAAGGGTGCTAAAGTTATTACCTGGAGTTAATTCCTCTTATCAGTTTAGCAATAGGAAATTGTTGAGTGCATATTCATATGACCTCTGCATGTTTTATTTTTTCTATGTGTGATGACAATCTTAAGAAACTTTTGATTTGATGTAATGAATTGCAATCTTTTAACTTTCCTCCTGCCACCAGCTTCACAGTGATTGTTACAGAAGGCCAAGTGCAAAGCATCAGAAAATCAAGCTACTTATATCTGCACACAGTTGAGATGCTTACTAGTTTTTCAATCAAGCCAAGCCTCTCTTTTTTCCTTGATGACAAGATATCTTTGGAGTTTGTTATTTTTAGAGCATGTCATTCATCATTCACTTTTCCTCTTTTTTCCACAAATATTTATGTAATAAGAGGACCTAGACTTCCGTTCTTTCACAAATGTACTGTTGCAGCATAGCTGTGGCCATAGCAGGGTGTTCCAGTTTTTCTAGAGATAGGTAGGTCTTTAGCTATGGCACATTTACCCTTCAGACCATTAATCATACTAATTGGTACTTGTTTGGAAGCTCTGCTAAAAAAAAAACCCCTTTGTTTTCTGATCTCAACTTTCACATAGCTGCCTAAGTTGCCAAAAAGGTTCAATCTTGCTATAATCATATTGTATACTGTCAGGATTTGGTCAACATAGCAGTCTTTTCAATGACTCTAAGGTAACTTTATAGATTTAAAAGCAGACTTGGGATGAATGCTTCAAAATTCAACCTTTTAGAGAGCTCATAAAAACTTAAAATTCTTAATCAGATATTCATTAGTGATTCCTGGTTTTGCTGATGCTTCCAAGTAAATATTGCAGGCACATATGCATATATAAAAATAATGGCACAATCCTCTAATTCAATTTTATGTCATGCTTTTGCTCTATTCTTTTACTGTCTGCTACATATTAGCTGAAAACTGTAATTGGGAAATGATCCATTTTAGGCATAGAGGAAAATGGGTAAATAATGGAAAGTCAGCAAAAGTACAATTACTTTGGGTGAAGGGCATTTCAAACAGTAGGGAAAAAAATAGCCAGTACTGTATATGCCATTAGTTGAAAGAAAACCCAAGAGGCACCCGATCAATGATATGTAAGGATGTAGCTAGGTATGTGATCAAAGAGAGAAGAAGCGATTCAGATAAGTCAATGAACCTATGTAGATCTTGGAACCAGAGAGCTGTTTAAGACTCCCCTTCCCAAAGTCTAAGGCCTCCTAAATGATACAAGTTTTTCCAAATCTCCCTTCTGATGTCCCAGGGGATACACACCCCCAGGAATTGGTTTTATTATAAGGTTAGGGTTAGGGTCACAGTAGGATAATTGTTCCCTGCATTCAAACAGATTCCAGGGCAGAGAGGAGTAAAAAAAGATTATACTTAAGGAGCTTCAGTGGGGGCATGGGCGGAACCAATGATGGCTCATGTATGACATCATCTTCTAAATACCATGACTTACGTACTTGCATTTGTCAGCCATACCTGGTAGACCAGACAGGAAACACCATCAGTTAAATTAATTCTACTTTATTGTAGTTACATTAATAGAATCTTGCAAGTCTGAAAGCACAATTCTCCTGCCACTTCCTTTACAACCTGAGAAACTAGAAGGAGTCACTTCTGAGCCTCTTGTCTCATCCACTATTCCTCCAGGCTACGCTATTTCTTATCTGACCATTGCCTAGGCAGTATCTCTTCACCCTATCTTCCAAAGTCTTTTCCACATACTATTACACATTGGCACTGTGATGCAAGCTTTTATCCATGGCATTTACATGATTATGTCATTGAGTCGGTATCATCATCTTGGTGTCATTGTGGTTTGTTATGAACATTGTTGAGCATATTGCAATTAATGAGAAAGTAACATATCATTCCTTTATAATAAAAAAATGATATCATCAGCTAATGCTCTGTGGTTGCTTTTTTTAACTGTTTAAGGTTAGGCTTGATGAACTACAAATAAATATTTTTGTGAAACACCCTTTTGATATCAAAACATTGAGGGAGGGAGGGAGGGAGGGAGGGAGAGAAAGAAAGAAAAAGAAAAAGAAAAAGAAAGAAAAAGAAAGACTGTTCAAGTTGACATTTCATACTGTGGCAGCAGCTGTCAGAGCAATAGGATTTTTGACAATCGGGAAGGAAGAAGTGTGTGAAGCCAAAAAGAGAGACGGAAGTAAAGCTCTGCCAATTCAGGGAATGCATTGTAATGTGCAACCAAAGGAAATCCTAATAGTACTGTGAACCTCCTGACTCCGGTGAACACAGGAAGTTGCTTTATGCAGTGTGAGAGCATTGGGCCATCTCATTTCGTACTGTTTACATTGACCAGCAGTGTCTTACTGTTTTGCAAGGGACTTCCCCTTCTCAAACTGGAAATGCTAGGGTTTGAACCTCAGGCCTCCTGCATCCTATTGTTTGTTTATATCATTTTCCTGTTTGTAGTGTGCACCACAATCAATTTAGCACGGAAAATCAGGATATAAATTATTAGCAGTATATTTTTTGTTAAGCAGCAGCAGTTCAAACACTAGTTTCCTTGTAGGCCTTGGGTTTTTCAGTGTTCTTTCTTTCTTTCTTTCTTTCTTTCTTTCTTTCTTTCTTTCTTTCTTTCTTTCCTTTCTTTCTCTTTCTTCACTCACTCACTCACTCACTCAATGTTTTGATACCAAAAGGATACTGTTCTAATTTGGTTTGGTTTTTATAAAGTTATGATCACATAAAATATTGGTCATAATAAAGAGCAGCTTTTGGTTATACAATATACATTCCCTCTATGCCTTCAGTTTATACAAGGATACAGCGGCATAGATCTCAGGATCTTTGTTCAAGATTATAGGCAATTGATTTACAACTTCTTAAAAGTATTATGCATTCTGCGTTTACCCATAAGGGAAAAAATGATAGGATTTTCTCTCCTCAATTTGAATTTTTTAGATAAAGTGCTTGTTTTAATTGGTCATGTTTGTATACTTTGGATCAACTGATTAAAAAAGTACTTACATTCTAACAAATGCTGAATAATGATGCATATCTACAAATAACATAAAGCAAAGCTACCTACTCCATGACTAAATTTAATTAACAAGAAACAAGTGCCAGGGTTCTTGATTTATATTTAAATTCATTTAGCAACCATTCTAAGTTACAATGGCACTGAAAAAAGTGACTGATGACCAGTCCTCACACTTATGACTATCCCGCCATCCCATCACATGAGCAAAATTTGGGCACTTGGCAACCAGCATGCATTTACAACAGTTGCAGCATCCTGGGGCTATCATTTGTGATCTTCCTGGCTGGCTTCCGACAAACAAAGTCAAAGAGAAAACCAGATTTGTTTATTCACTTAACAAGTTCAATGATTTGCTTAACAACCCTGGCATAAAAGACTGTAATATCAGGCACAGCTCATTTAACTGCCTTACTTAGCAACATAAATTCTGGAACCAATTGTAAATCGGGGACAGGTAGTCCTTGACATATGGCTACAATGGAGGCCAAAATTTCCATTGCTAAGCAAGAGTTGTTAAGTGAGGTTTTCCATTTTACAACCCTTCTTGCCACATGTGGTTGTTGTTAGTAACATGGTAAGTGAATATGGCTTCCCCAGACTTTGCTTGCCAGGACACAAAAGGTGATCACATAACTCAAGGATACTGCAAGTCATAAATATGTCAGTTGCCAAGAAACAAAATTTTGGTCATGTGACCACAAGGATGCTATAACAGTCCATGTGAAAAACAGTCATAAGTCACTTTTTTCAGTGCCGTTGTAACTTTGGTCACTGAACAAATGGTTGTAAATTGAGGACTACCTGTATTCCACTTATCTAAATGATATAGCAACTTGTACCTTCTTATTGCACAGTGGTTCTATTTCATTGGCTTGTAGAACCAATGCAGATTTCCCTAAGCTGTCTTCTTGCAGATACAGTATATGTGGTACCTTGCTCAACAGTAGTAACTGTGAGAGGGATCGTGGAGTCCTAGTGGACAACCATTTAAATATGAGCCAGCAATGTGCAGCAGCTGCCAAAAAAGCCAACACAGTTCTAGGTTGCATAAACAGAGGGATAGAATCAAGATCATGTGAAGTGTTAATACCACTTTATAATGCCTTGGTAAGGCCACACTTGGAATACTGCATTCAGTTTTGGTCGCCACGATGTAAAAAGTATGTTGAGACTCTAGAAAGAGTGCAGAGAAGAGCAACGAAGATGGTTAGGGGACTGGAGGCTAAAACATATGAAGAATGGTTGCAGGAACTGGGTATGTCTAGTTTAATGAAAAGAAGGATCAGGGGAGACATGATAGCAGTGTTCCAATATCTCAGGGGTTGCCACAAAGAAGAGGGAGTCAAACTATTCTCCAAAGCACCTGAAGGTAGAACAAGAAGTAATGGGTGGAAACTAAACAAGGAGAGAAGTAACTTAGAACTAAGGAGAAATTTCCTGACAGAACAATTAATCCGTGGAACAGCTTGCCTCCAGAAGTTGTGAATGCTCCAACACTGGAAGTTTTTAAGAAGATGTTGGATAACCATTTGTCTGAAGTAGTGTAGGGTTTCCTGCCTAGGCAGGGGGTTGGACTAGAAGACCTCCAAGGTCCCTTCCAACTCTGTTGTTATTATTATTATATATTAGGACTGCAATTCTCAAATTCATCACAAGAAATAAATTAGGAAAGATTTGAATGCATTCTCCCTCCTTTCACTTTGCAATGAAACAGTAGTGGGCTGTAGATGCTTAAGATGGAGATATTGATTTTGCTTCTGTATGTTCTCACTTTTCTGATACATTAGGTATCTGAAAAATATAATTTTCTTTATTAAGAAAGCAAAATATTCTAAATTCCTTTAGTTTAGAGAATGCCCAGAATTTTATCTTAATACATCCAAAGATGCGTGAGACTGGGGGGGAAATAGTCTAGAAAATGAATGATGTATGGAATTCAGAGTTCTAAGCATTGCCAAAGTATAATTTTAAAAAAATTAATTCAGCTTTTTAAAAATATATTTTATTAAAAGTTTTAAAAACAAGTAAACAAAAAAGTAAAAATCAATACGATCTAAAGTAGAATAAGAAAGAAAAAAGGAATAACAGGGAAAGCTAAAAGAAAAAAGGTAGAAAAAATAAAAAAGATATAAGAATCAGCATTTGGTCTTCTTTACAAAAGTTACAACTACAATTGTAAATTTACTTGTTTTCTAAAGTTACATCATGATTCTTCTTCTATAATCTATCATATCTTATCATCAGAACCAGAGTTCATTTTTTTCTGTTCATGCAAAAAAACGCCATAAGGGGTTACCAGTCAGCAACAAACAAAGATACTGTCTTCTCTCTGATCAACCAGGTCAATTTAGCCATTTTAACAAGTTCTATCACCTTCAGTAATACTTTCATTATAGGTAATTGCCAAACCTTTCCATCTTTGTACATATAGCAATTTCTCTGTGGTTATAATATACCGTATTTTTCGGAGTATAAGACGCACCTTAGTTTTTGGGGAGGAAAATAGGGGAAAACAATCTGCCTACCAGGTATTCATCTGGCTAGCATCCTTAGTCTGGTCAGCTTCAGCACATTATTTTATCTCCTGGTTAGGACTTTAAAAAACCTTCTTCTGAGAAGTAACAATGAAAGAGCCTGCAAGCCGGTAAGAGCTGGGAAGATCATTAGCACCTGGTTAGGGCTAGAAAAAAACTTCGGAGCAAGTAGAGCAATGAAAAAAAACCCTGCAAAGACTTAGGGCTGGAAAAACCTTCTTCTGAGAGAATAACAATGAAAGAGCCTGCAAGCCAGTAAGAGCTGGGAAGATCATTAGCACCTGGTTAGGGCTAGAAAAAAAACTTATTTGGAGCAGCTTCAGCACATTATTTTATCCCCTGGTTAGGACTTAAAAAAACCTTCTTCTGAGAGAATAACAATGAAAGAGCCTGCAAGCCGGTAAGATCATTAGCACCTGGTTAGAGCTAGAAAAAACCTTCTTCGGAGCAAGTAGAATAATGAAAAAAAATTCTGCAAAGACTTAGGGCTGGACAAACATTCTTTGGAGAGAGTAACAATGAAAAAGCCTGCAAGGTAAGAGCTGGGAAGATCTGTTAGCACCTAGTAAGGGCTGGGGAAAAAAGCTACATTCGAAGTATAAGACGCACCCAAATTTTCAGCCACTTTTAGGGAGGAAAAAGGTGCGTCTTATACTCCGAAAAATACGGTATATGAAAAGTTTCATGACTTTTTTTCCAATTCTTTATCAGTCCCAAGAGGAGAATTTCTGATTTTAGTGGTATAATTTTTACAATCCTCTGAATCTATATATTTGCAACCTTCTTTTTTGCACAACTATCATGCATGATAAAATGTTATTGTTTACATTTCCAATGTACCTTTATTTTTCTGATGTTATATATCTATGGTACAGCATTTCATGAAAGTTTTTTTTTAATTTCAATAGTTTCAAACACATATTTTCCCATTGTTCCATCTGTATATTATAACCAAAATTCTGAGCTGATTTTATCATACATTTTCAAGTGTTTCAAATTTTAGTGTTTATATATTTTAGTAATCACGTTCATCATTTGCACAATTTTAAGTCAATCTCAGAATATCTAATACCATAAATTTTTGTCTACTTTGAATCTTTTTGATAACCATAAATAAAAAATGATTGACAACTATGCCCCTCTGCCATCAGTTGCTTTCTTGATTTTATTTTGTATTTCCCTTGACAGAATTGAATCCCACAGTATGTAAACCATTTGTTTTTACATATTATTTCTCATCTATAAAATGCTGGATGCATCATGCACAGGCCACGCCTCCCAGCTCTGCAAAGGGGGAAACGTGATGTCACGTGACGGCAACATGATGCAGCGAGTTTGACATCCATGGCTCTAGTGGATCCTTCAAAATGAACACCAAATCAGCAGGAAATGGTTATTTTAATCTTTACTCCCACAATTTTCTCACCTTGCCTTATATCTGTATTCAATATTTCAAGAACTAAAAAAACAGGAGACAATAGGCATCTCTATCTTTTTGTATCTCATGGGGTTTTGTTAGATTCCCATTGACAATTACTGTATTTATGCTTTCTATGAAGTGTAAGTCAAACTGACTCATTTAATAAAATTATTTTCAAAATTACTATCTTCTAAAACTTTAAACAGGAAGGCCCAATTCAAGCTGTCAATTCTTTAATCTAGCTTTTAACAGATTTAAACTAGCTAAGCTCTTGAGAAGTTTAAACATATATGTGGGAAAATAGATAATAACAGGGCTCACCATTTTGGGATGTTGGTAGATGTTTTTGTTTTCCCTTTCCTGGATCTCTTGCATAAAGTGCAAGAAGGAAAGTGTTTGGTCAGCAAGTCAAGTATAAATGTTTAGGGTGTGCGTGTATGTTTGTTTACAAGTTATTGCTAGGTGTTTCAACTAAACATTTAGATCAAAGAAAGTCATAAAATCAATTTAATATATAGTCAATAACAAACACTACATTCAAACAAACATAAATTTCAGACAGTGTTTATTTGATCAAAATATAATTCAATGCCAAAATACTTTATGAAAAGTAAAAACAAAACAACTTTATGGTTTTGCATGTGTGAACTTAATTACTTAACATGAGTTCTTTTTATCATTTTATTTATCTACTAACTTATCAACTTCTCTAACAGACTGCAGGGTCTCAGATATTTCTTTTCCGTTTTTTTTTTAAAAAGAGTAGATACCAGGACTGAACTTACAATGTTCTGCTTTAAATATACATTGTACACTGGACTAGATAAACTAGTAATCTTTCTTCAGGTGTTTTAAATTGTGCAAGGTCTACATATGAGTAAAGAAATACAGATAATTTTGTTCTATCCCTCAGCATTGATCTACACCGCTATTGATGTAGGCTTTCCATATGGTTTTAGATGTTGGTATAGAGTTACAATATAGAACCAGGAATAAAGGGATGAAGATGCAAATGCTCATTTGATCCTTAATCTCTCTGGGAGACTTGGTCAATCATTATCTTTCAGATAAAGCAACTTCACTGAAGATAAAATTTGGAGTGAAGCTTCTGGAGAAGGGAATTGTAAATATAATGAATAAGGAATTAGCTGCTAGAAATTCAAGATTATGAACTGTGTGGGCATTTTGTTGAGTACTGTTTTCCCATTGCAGAAAAATACAGGCGACAGCATAGGCAGAAATAGCATATTAATAATTCTTGTTCTCATTTCTAATGTGTAGAATTGACATGTATTAAACATGCTGGAAATGGGCAGTATACTTACTTAGCCCAAGGGAATAATGGTTGAGTTCACATATCACATTAAGTCTGTTAATACGTACATTCAAATAATTTTTTGAAAAAATAAATAAAATTAGTTGTTGCCCTTTTTTTGCCCAACCTTTTGTCCTGCTCCAATCCGTTTTGAAATTTGGCCCCCTGAAAGAGTTGAACACCCCAGCCTTAAAAGAAAATAATGGAAACAAAAAGTAGGCCACCCTATTTTTGTTAGCCATCTGAGTCAAGTTAGCCAAGTTGACTAGTGCCAGCAAAGTGGCAGGCAATTGTGTTCTGTTCACCTCCATCATGGCCAGTTGGCTGATTTGGGCCCATTACTCTGCCTCAGTCCAACCTATTACAGGTAATCTTGATTTACAACCACAATTGAGCCCCAAATGTCTGTTGCTAAGTGAGGCAGCTGTTGAGTGAGTTTTGCCCAATTTTATGACCCTTTTGCCATAGCTGCCAAATGAATCATTGCAGTAGTTAAGTGAATCATGTAAGCAAATCTGGCTTTTTCCACTGACTTTGCTTGTTGGAAACCAGCTGAGACTGTTACAAATGATGATCACATGACCCCAGGACAGTGCAGCTGTCATAAAAGCCAGTTGCCAAGGACCCAAATTTCGATTATACGACTGTGGGGATGCTGCAATGTCATAAGTGTGAAAACCAGTCACAAGTCACTTTTCTCAGTGCATTGTAGCTTCAAATGGTCACTAAATGAATGCTTTAAGTTGAGGACTACCTATATTCAGAATTGCTGGACGTTGCCAGACAATGGAAGGATGGCGCACAGTATATATTTCCTTCCTAAGAACAAGGAAAATTATAAAACTAACAAGGCCCAGAATCATAGAGTTTGAAGTAGCCATGGAGAGGTGAGGAAGAGCCCAACCCGCTTCAGTTTACACTAAACTTTCCCCAACAGATGGCTGTCTAGTCTCTCTTGAATATATCCAGCAAAGAGCAGCCACCTCCTCTCTTGACTCTCTTACTATTAGGACTTTTAATTGAAAAAGCCTGTCCTGTAATTGAAGGCCATTATTCTGTGTTCATCTCTCTGGGGGAGGGGTGAGCAACTATAGCTCCTTCAGCGAGCTGAAGTTCACAGCTCCCCAAAGGAGCCATAGTTGCCCATCTCTGTTCTGGGGTGGAGGAGAAGACAATGGCTTTTTTTGGTGCCACTCCTTCTTGGGCGGAGGTTGGACTAGTCCAGGGGTCTCCCACCTTGGCAACTTTAAGACTTGTGGACTTCAACTCCCAGAATTCCTTAGCCGAAGTCCACAAGTCTTAAAGTTGCCAAGGTTGGGGACTGCTGGACTAGATGACCTACAAGGTCCCTTCCAACTGGGGACCTTGTAGGTCATCTAGTCTGGGGTCTTGAAGACTGCCACCTCATTACACCTTTAAGAACTCCCTCTTTGCAACTTTTCTCAACACCAAACATACATTACCCAGTCCCTTTCCCTCCCTCAGGAATTTTGGTCTCTCACAACCTGGATGGACATCTGTCTCTCACAAATGGGGTGACAACCTAAAGGGCAACAGTTTTTAGGAAGACAAACGATTCTCCCCTTTCCCCTCCCACACTGGAGCGAACTGCTTTGTCCCGAGGCTGCAGGAGTTAATAAGCCTTTCCCAGGAAGAGGCCGCAACCTCGGGCTTCATTCTCCCAGCCTCCCGCCACCTCCCCCACCCCAAACCGCCGTGTCATCCGGCCGTGTGGCCAACAACAGCTGCCGTCGCCTTTTTCCCCCTGCCCGCCCCCGCTCGGCCCTCCCATTGTTTCTTCGGCACCTTGGCTAACCGCAGCCGGCGTTTCATAAATCTATCAGCGGGTCGGCCGAACCAAAAACGTGTCTCGGGATTCGGGCGCAGGAGCCTTTCACCTGGCGTCGGAGACGAGGGCGAGCGGGGCTGGGGTGGGTGGGAACGGTGGACGCGAGCGGCGGGGCAGAGGGACCCACCCTTCCTGTGGGAGCGAGCGAGCGAGGATGAGGCGCCTTCGGTTTCCCCCTCCGGGACGGTTGCCGCAGGATTGCGACAGCGCGCGAGAGGGGATTAGCTGAGCCGCTGCACGTAGCCGGCAAGCTTTTCTCTTGGGCAGCGCGCGCCCAGAGAACGCGCCGCTTCTCACAAGGCCTCCCTGACGGCGGCGGTGGAGGGGCGCGAACAACCGAACGTCTGCGAGGAAGGGGGAGGGCCTTCGAGCTGCGCGCGCGCCGCGCCCGTTGCTGGTTAGGCTTCGACCGTGTGTGGTCACGTTCGCTCACTGTTGATCCTCGCGCGGGTTTTAAAATAAATAAAAGAAACGAGCGACCAAGGGAGACCCTGCGTTTACTTTTCAATTAACACCCACCGCACCCACCCACCCACATGCTTCAACACTTCAGGCTGCTTGTCTATAATGTTGTCTCTTGGCTAAAGTTGCTCCCGCGCATATAAACGGATCAGTGAAAGGACGGGGGATTTCTTATTCGCGCGACCTCTGGAGTTGAAGCACACTTTAATCTCGGTTTAGTTTTGGGAGTGGGTTTTTTTTTACACCCTGGCTGAACGCAGTGTTCGCAAGTCAGTATGCGGGAGAAACTCAGAAAACGGACTAACATGGAACACATGAGATGCCTTACCTTGCTAGTACGGTAGATATAGGATGTGGTGGGGTAGGTGGTTAGGTTGATGTGGCAGCCTATTGTGGTTTGTAATGCCAAAATTGCATGCATGAACCTTGTCTTCTGGCTTACTCGGCAAACCATAGTTTATAGTGATGCACGAAACCCACCATTATGTGTGAAAATGCACCAAAGGATATGGGCAGTGTATTTTGGAGATATCCCAAAGATGCTTTTTCAAGAGGCAACTGGACTTCCTGGTTTTTCTTTGAAGACCGTTTGCTTCTCATCCAAGAAGCTGCTTCAACTTCTTTGCTTATTACTGAAACAAAGAGCTATATTGGACTCTACAGTTTAGTCATAGGATGGTACTCAAAGTTATACCATTTTTCTTCCATCCCCATTGCTCCCCAAACAAATGCTATTTTTTTAATGTTATCCAACTGTGATGATAAGACAGAAAACACCCAAGCACTGTCTATGTAGATTTTCAATCATCCAGGTCATGATTGTCTCAAAGAGCAATTTGATTTACTTAGTTTTTTTCCTTGAAGATGTTTTGCTTCTCATGCAAAAAGCTTCTGCAGTTGTCGGAATCACAGGGACTGGAAGGAGGGAGGGAGGGAGAGAGAGAAGAAAAAGAAAAAGAAGAAAAAGAAAAAGAAAGAAAAAAGAAGGAAAAAAACATAAAACCTTCTAATAACTTAACCAAATTGCCAATAACCATGATGCTTGACCCTTTCTCAAACAAAAAGAACAATATTCAGATGACATATAGCACATTGCCATTGTAGCAAATCAGGTACACATTTATCTTTCCAGAGTTTTTATCATTTTTGGATTATCCCTCTTGTGCAAAAATTTCATAACTGTCAATGTACATATAGTCCTCAACGTATGATCATTTGTTTAGTGACCATTAGAGGTTACAATGGTGCTGAAAAGGGCGACTTACAGCTGTTCCTTGCACTTAACAGCTGTTATGGTGTTCTCGTGGTCACATGATCAAAATTTGGGCACTTGCCAATCAGCATTTATTTATGATGGTTGCAGCATTCTGCTGTCACCTGATAACCATCTGCAACCTCCCCATCCAGCTTCCAACAAGCAGAGTCAGTAGGGAAAGCTGGATTAGCTTGACAACTATGTAAATCACGTAATGACTGTAGTGATTTACATAACGACAGCAGCAAAAAAGGCTATAAGATTTGGTGCAACTTGCTTAACGATAGCTTCACTTAGCACCAGAAGTTCTGATTCCAATTGTGGTTGTAAGATGAAGATACCTGCACGTATAATGGGATTTAGCCATATTTTTCCTTGATGACCAACAGTTGGCCTAATCACGTGCTAGTGACCTTGTGATTTCTATCCCAAATGTGGCAATGCTTAGACATGGCCAAACTATGTTTCTTAATGTTCCAGGTCTTGAACTTCATATCCAATAGCAAGATGATTACAAGCAATCCTTGTTAAATATTCTCTGTGTGTAGTCCTACTTCTCTGCATTAATCTCATATGAAGAAGGGTTTTCAGAGTAACTTGCATCCTTCTATTGATTTATAGCAACAGCTGTTCTTCTTTCAAAAGCTACATCAATAATTAATACCAATTTCATCGAATTCTTTCAACTTCTTGTAAAAATGGATCAGGAGTTCATTTGAATCATCCGAAACATTAAATGTGGAACTTCAGAAACCGCGTAAGGACAGGACAGAGTAATCCAAACAGCAATAAATTTCGGGGGAAGCATGCTAAATAAAACCAAACTCAGTTTTAAATTGTAGAAAAGGTTTTAAAATTGCTTTATCAGATTAGAGTAAATTCATATGTGTCCCATGATCACAGGTCAGTAAGAATAAATGTGTCAAACAACAAAGCCAGGGAAAAGTTTAATAAATACCCAGTAAGGAACCCTCACACATTAATAATCTTCAGTGTAAATCTGAATGTGATTTTCTTTTGAATGCAATCAGTACAGGGGTTGAGAAAGTATTGCCCGGAGTATTCTAGGTGTGCGTTTAATATGGCATAATCAGATCCCAGGGTTTCTTAGCAGTACCTGGGTTGCATAACAGGACGATAAGGCATGCATTTGTGCCTATTTATGGTAGTACATTGTGTTTTACAAACTCTATTGCACACTGACCTTTGACTTCTTCCTTTTACTATGGCTTATTTTAAATATGCATGTTCTTTAAAATGTTTTTTTTAAATAAAAGAAGGTCCAGGCAGTTTATTGGGATGTTTCTTTTGAAGCATGAACAATTGTTTCAAAACAACCACCCTGAACATTTTTTTAAATTGCTCCATAAGGTCATGGGCTAAAATCCAGTAAGAGGAAATAGTTATTTACACTTTACCTTTAGAGTGGCTATAGAATGCCTTGAAACTATCTAATACAAATGGTTAACCCCCATGATAGTCAGGAGTGCTCATTTCATTTCTAAAGATAGCCTAACACTGTTTTTTTCTCATATTTTCTTCGTCCCCTTTGACCCAGAAAAATCCAGGTGACCACTAATGATAAAGAAAGTATGGTTCAGCATGATGAGTCCTAATCTTTTTAACAGTTTCCTTCATAGGTGATGTTGTAAGGAATATCCTTCTGGGTCCAAGTGGGGAAAAAGACACTGAATTCATGAAAGTTGCTTGGAAAGAAGGTTTAATGGTGGACAGGAGCACATGACATAGGCCCCTGTACAGAAAGGTAGATTACATGCTTCCAGATGTGGGTGAAGAGGAAAAAAAAGGAGGAAGAGATGCTGAGTTCCTTGCTTTATACTCTCTCTTGGGCCCCTCCCTAACTGTTTCCTGTTCCTATATAGAAATGTATTCCATTGGCTGTCAGACCCCCAGGGGCATGCTGGGGCAACTCTTGTGGGCTGTCCCAAGTCCTAGGCTTGACTGATGTAATCTTCCCAGGACCCATGTGGTGTAATGAAAAGGCTTTGGGATTCCTATTATGGTTCTTTGTTATGCAGAAGACTGCTCCAGGCTAGGTGAGAGGAATGTGTGAGCTGGGCCCAGTCCTTAATGGCCCATTGGCAAAGGGTGGGGGCAGGGAGCTGCAGGAAGCTGCTTTGTATTTAAACATGTTTCTCCTTTCCTCATTCAGGGAAACATATTCTTTCCTTTTTCAATATTTTCTAGGATATTTCATTTTTTTCTAGGAGGAGATGGGTGCTAACTTTCTACAGTGTAATACCGGAGTAACTTACAGAAATCTGCCTTTCTGTATTACAGTAAAGCAAAGGAAAATTTAGTCACCCCCTGCTTTAAAAAATAAAATTTTAAGTTCTTGAAAATATTGTCTAAGACTATTATACATCGGAGCTATGAATGAATAACATAGTAATTAAAAGAAAGGATGCTTGTCTCAATAAAATACATTATGAGGGCTAATTAGCCTTTGGGAGCAAGACTGCTTTCTAATCCCAAAGGTGCTTTTCCGGAGGCAACTGGACATTCTTGTTTTTTCTTTGAAGACATTTCGCTTCTCATCCAAGAAGCTTCTTCAGCTCTGACAGAATTGTGGGGAATGGAAGGAGAGTGGGGAATGGAAGGAGAAATTGCAGACTACAGGAACCAGGAGCACTACCCAGGTGACCCTGAGGGCACAGATAAATCCAAGTGCTTCAATGACCCTCTAAGTCTAAAAGGATGCAAATGACCAGCTGTCTGCAAGGAATAAAAATACTTCCATTCCCCACTATCCTGTCAGAGCTGAAGAAGCTTCTTGGATAAGAAGCAAAAGGTCTTCAAAGAAAAAACAAGAAAGCCCAGTTGCCTCCTGGAAAAGCACCTTTGGGACAACCATGACCTGGATGACTGAGAATCTCTACAGACTGCTTCCTAATCTTCTAGTCTTCCTGTAGTTTTTTACCCCCTCCTAGTTTCTTTTATATTCACCTGAAGTTAAAATATCACAATTTAGTAACTAAACTAAAGTGGGAGGAAGTTGGAAAAAATAAAGTTGTTGACAAAATAAGGGCCAATATCAGAGATTGTGGGAAGAAATGACATTGGTTGGTTGTCTACTTTTGGAAATATAAAGTTCACCTCAAACTTTGTTCCTTCTTAGGCGGGTTATGTAGAGAGAGAGTTGATATCAACTGCTAGATTATTCTGCCTTCAATTTTTTCAGCACACAAAAATCTACTAAGAAAAGTGAGGGTTTCTAGTTTGGCCCTATCAATCTTTAGAAATTGTGAGCTCATGCCCAAATTGGAGCATTCTGAATAACCATAACCAGTATGATTATTTACAACAATAAAAACCATATACAAATATATATAAATACCACAAATCACTGAGAACAAATTCACGTAGAAAAGGAGTGGGGGTGGGGGGAGGTAGCTTTTGATTTATCTTCCCAAAGTAGAAAGCAAGAGCTCATTTGGCCTAGTGGCTAAGGCATCAGGTTAGAAAGCAGGAGACTGAGTTCAAGTCCTGCCTTAACCATGAAAGATACCTGAGTGACTTTAGGTCAGTCACATGTTTTTAGTCCAACTCACCTGACAGAGTTGCACTGTAGGTGTAGAGAAAAAAGGAGGAGGAAGGTATATTGGATAAAGGCAGATTATTACATACATACATACATACATACATACATACATACATACATACATACATACATACGAAAGAATGAGGGGGGGTGAGTGTAATTTCACTGGAGTGCATTTCATATTTGTTGGGAGCAATATGGAAGCTCCTTTCCCATGACAGGCAGCCAATGAATTTAAATAAATAATAATGTGCCCAGCAAGCAGATTTCAGAATGTGACAGCATTTTTAATAATGGTTCCCTGACTTATCTTAGCCTCTCAAAGGGTCGTATCTAGTGAGGCAGCCCTTAAATAATCTAGCCCTTAAGCCATTTAGGGCTTTAAAGGTTAAAACCAACTCCTTAAGATGCATTAGGTAAACAACTGGCAATCAGAATAGATCTTTTTACCATGTGTAATATGTTTGGGTCAATAAGAGCAATCAGTAGGACTAATGTGCTCATTATCATATGACTGAAGCTGTAATGCAGAAGATGTGGGCAGCTTTTTGAGGTTCAGTGGTCGCACTTCATACGACTCAAAAATAGATTACAAACATTTTTTTTAAAAAAAAGAAAGATCAGGACTGCAAAATTCTGGACAACTTCTAGATGGCAAAAGAGAGAAGAACTTTTTACTGCTACAGCCACTTTTCATTTGACCACTACCTCAGTTAGTGACCATTCACAAATAAAATGATAACAGTAATTTAAGAAAAAGTGTTGGAAGTAGTAAAATATAGAACTAGCAACCATATAGCCTCTAGGCCAGTCTCCTATTTAACACAATATAATAGAGCTAGCAAAGCGAGTACATTTGTCTCTTTTTCAGAATAAGAGAATAAGAGAAATACAAAACTGAAATCACATTTTGACATCAGCAGTCCTGGCGTTGATCATCATTCAGATAGAGACTTTGGAATTGAGGGCCACAATATACAGTTATTCACAGTATACTGCGGAAAGGTTAATAGGTTAACAGTTATGGATTTGGGGATTAAAAAGGGTTAAAGAAGAAGGGGAAAATTAAGATGGCAATTGCTCAGTGGAAAGAAAGGCGGAAGTCATAATTCTGTATTTTTTTTCCCTAGCCCTCCATAGAGATACCAAAGATTGAACCTAGATCTTTCTACAGGCACTGAGTTATTCCACAACTTGATTGTGTTTGTTTGTTGTTTGTGTGCGTGCAATAACCAATCAGCAAAAAACAGGAATTGGACTGAATCACAAACTTTACTAAATTTGTTAAGACGTATAAAAAGCCGCAAACATGCTATGCATTATTATGAAATACGCACGTGCTGTTTAGTAGCTGTTAGTAAGAACTGGAGTTTGAGAAAATTCAGGAAGTCAAAGGAAATCCATAACATTTTAAAGCAATAGTTCTGAGCATTTTCACCCAGTTTCTCACCCAGTTTACTCCAAATCTTTGATCCAGGGCCCTGATTTGATTTATTTACTTACTTGTCATTTTCAAATCCCCTCTGAATTATCCAAAATTATAACATATAAATAAGGATATATTTACTGGGAAAAGGTCTGATAAAAAGTTAGCTGGAAATTTTCAAAATGCTTCGAAAACATGCACAGCCTTACAAAGCAGGAACGTAAGTAAAAATGATGACATTCTGATTAAGCCATTGACTGCTAAGGCATTGTTGAGCAACTTATCTGCGAGCATGATCAACTGATTTCCCACAGTTTAGAAGTCAGACTAAAAAGCTCAGTGTTTCAGAAGGATGTGATTCAACTAAAATGAACCTCGAAACTAGGGGTGTGAAATGTAAAAGAAAATGCTGTTAATAGTATGTCTGTGTTGCTGTTCTGTTTTTGTTTTTTAAGAAACGCAATATTCAACCTCCTTCCTACCAAACCTTGTAGGGTACTTGGATAAATTGGATAAATCAGGACTGTTTACCTTTAATTTTCCTCCAAATTTTCAAATACTACAAAAAGATCAAAGATTCATCCAGGATCTTGTTCTCTACCCAACTGTAATATGGAATGAAGTTGAGGCTGAACTCTGCTAAAGTTAATTTTTCAATGCTTAGAGAAAGGACTACGTATTAAGATGTAGCTGCATCTTACCTGTGTGTCACAGAATTGGACTCCACTGAAACAGCACCTCAGATCTGTAAATCATACTTTGTCGTATTTGTCATAAACAATGATAGGGAATATTAGTCTGTCTCTGAAGGAAACATCTTTGATTTCCCTAAGACTCATGAATGGGGTCTATTTTTCTGTGTTAATGTTTTATATGTACGTTCAGATTTAAATCTGAAAAATTTTGCATAGTACAAATGTATTATCAAGTGCTACGATAATATTTATAAAATATAATGGATTCTAATAGGATATATATGTGTGTTAAAGGACTTGGGTGTTTTCACTGAATTATGTTTTGTTACACATTTGGTAAGCAATATATGGTCTGCTTGATTATTTGCATTATAGACAAAGTTTCATAATTAAAATAAAATTGTACAGTTTGGTTTAAGGTGACTGAACATGACAGCAAAGCATTTCAGTTTACTGTATAGAAGCATAAAAGCCATACATAGATCAATATGTGTAATAATTTTACTCTCACATTTCTAATGTGTGCACTCATTGCATACATGCGCTGGCAAATATCATAGGTAATAACAACCTCCTATTGAAGGGTATTTGCATTCAAAATAATACTGCTAGTTGTATTCCATACTGACATAATACAGGTAGTCCTCGACTTATGATCACAATGAGTCCAACATTTCTGTTGCTAAGTAAGACATTTGTTAAATGAGTTTTGCCCCATTTTATGACCTTTCTTGCCACAGTTGTTAAGTGAATCACTGCAATTGTTAGTAACACAGTTGTTAAGTGAATCTGGCTTCCACATTGACTTTGCTTGTCAGAAGGTTACAAAAAGGGGGATCGCATGACCCAGTGGTGGGTTGCTCCCGGTTCAGCCTGGTTCTAAGAACCGGTAGCAGCAGCGTTGGGAGGCTCCGCCCACCCACCCAGGACGCTTCTGCGCATGCGCAGAAGCATTTATTTATTTAATCGTTCTTATAGGCCGCCCAACTCCCACGGGACTCTGGGCGGCGTACAACATAAAAGAGGAACAATTTATAAAAACGATAATAACAATTAAAATAGTTATAAAGATTAAAAAACCATGTGCGCGCAAACCAATAGTAAAAGGTTTTAGAACCCACTACTGGCATGACCCCAGGACACTGCAACTGTCATAAATGTGAGCCAGTTGCTAAACATTCAAATTTTGATCACATGACCATGGGGATGCTGCAATAGTTGTAAGTGCGAAAAAAGTCGAGGACTACCTGTATACATCCCAGCAAGGTAACTGCACGGTCAATTCAATCTTACTTTCAGGATTCCTACTGAAATCAAAGTTAGTATTGGCCCTATGTTAGAAATTTGAAAATCTTGGTCTAGAAGGGCAATTCAGAATACAGCTAGCAAAAGAAACATACGCGGAGAGGTAAAGCAACCATATTATAGATTCAAACAAGATACTGTACATTTAAAACAAAGAGAGGCAGTATGACTAGAATTATGTTGCTTACTGTGGGAAGCGGCACAATTTATTTATTTATTTATTTATTTTGTCTAGTACGTATTGGTAATATACATAGATATAACATTGTTTATATACATAAGATGGGTACTGATAAGAGGGAACATTAGGACAGGGACGGTAGGCACACTGGTGCACTTATGCAAGCCCCTTACTGACCTCTTAGGAATCGGGTGAGGTCAACAGTGGACAGTCTAAGGGTAAAGTTTTGGGGGTTTGGTGATGAAACCACAGAGTCAGGTAGTGAGTTCCAGGCATTTACCACTCTGTTGCTAAAGTCGTATTTTCTACAGTCAAGTTTGGAGCAGTTCACTTTGAGTTTGTATCTGTTGTGTGCTCGTGTATTGTTGTGGTTGAAGCTGAAGTAGTCGTTGACAGGAAGGATGTTGTAGCAGATAACTTTATGAGCTATGCTTAGGTCGTGCCTAAGGCGACATAGTTCTAAGCTTTCTAAGCCCAGGATTTCAAGTCTGGTTGCGTAAGGTATTCTGTTGCGAGTAGAGGAGTGGAGGACTCTTCTCGTAAAGTATCTCTGGACACTTTCTAATGTATTTATGTCCGATATGCGGTTTGGGTTCCAGACAGATGAGCTGTATTCAAGGATTGGTCTGGCGAACGTTTTGTATGCTCTGGTTAGTAGTGTGATATTTCTGGAGAAGAAGTTACGTAAGATTAGGTTAACAACTCTTGAAGCCTTTTTGGAGGTGTTGTTGCAGTGGGCTTTGGCACTTAGGTCATTTGATATGAGTATTCCAAGGTCTTTGACAGAGTGAGGGTCATCTGCAAGGTCTTGTCTATTCAGCTTGTATCTGGTGTTCTGATTTTTTTTGCCAATGTGTAGGACAGAGCATTTGCTGGTTGAGATTTGGCAATGCCAGATGTTTGACCATTCTGACACAAAGTCAAGGTCTTTTTTCAGGAAGCTATTTTGAAAGACGGAGACTATCTCAACTTCATGACAAATGATTGCATTCTAAACAAGCAAGGGTCTCTGTCCAAAAACGTCCAACATTCAAGATATCATTATCTTCCTTGAAGCTTCTCAATTGACCCTGTATCACTTATATGACCTGGCGATTCAGCTACAAGGCTCCCCTGAGCCAGCTGGGATTTCCTACCCCACGATTTGGGAATTGCTGACATGTGCAGTGAGGAGAAACAAGAGCGTTCCCTTAAAGCCGTACCCTGGAATTGAACTCCACTAATCAACTGTTCATGACTTCAACAGATGTTTCTATTTATCAGACAATTGGATCCTCCTGTTTCGGCTCTGGTCCCTTGGTCCCCCACCCCACCTTTAAGGCAAGAAGTAAAGGCCGCTACACATCTGAAGCTTCAGAAATCTGCCATATGATACCAGGAACAAATTTGCCGATCTGGTCTATAAAGTAAGCATTGAGTAGTGGTTCCGTCAAACAAACAGCAGCCAAAAGAAATTCGTTTTGGGAGGGAGGGCAGCAGGCAAGAATACAGCTTTCTGGTTTTGTTCAGGATCTGGGATTTGAAAACATCAAATGAACTCCCACTAAAATTTCCTTTTTATGTTTGAAAGAATTTACTAGGGTAAAGAGATAATGTTCATTTTTTTAAAAAAAAAATTATGAGTCAGGCTCTGTCAAACCACAGTCTGAAAAAATGCTGAGTGTTTATGTAAAGCTTCCCGTAGTCTTCCATCTCATGAGAAAGTCCACACTAAGTTAGGAGAAGATGGTAAGTGACAAAAGCTACATTTTTCTCCTTTTGCTGCACACCCTATCTAACTGGTGCTCTACTTATTCGTTATTAGCAAGTGATTCATCAATGAGCATCATTAGCTTTTGTTGTAATATTTTGAAACGCAATGCAATGTTTGATGCCCCAAAAGGATGTGGTTCAACCACAGGCCGCCAAAATCAAATACAACATATGAGATTAAACACCTCTTAGACCAGTTATATCACATAATTTCATTTTTCAGCCACCAGAGAAAGAATTTGGTTAGAAAGGCATCTGCATGTCATACAACTCTCTTTCTGTGACTTACTAATGCAAACTCTTCACTTTCCCAACCAAATTATCATTATTTCATAAGTTCATCAGAGATTAGTTGATCAGATATGCAATTTATCATCATCCACTACCCGTTAGGAAGTATCAGCTAAAACCAAAGCAAGACTACTCATCCAAATCCATACAGTAGAAACGGTCTTCTGCTGGAGCTCCACATTTCAGCTCAAGCCAGTTGGACCCATTTTAAGACACTGTTTTTATCTTGGGGGGGGGGGACACACACCAAATTTTCAAATAATGGTAATGCTCAGAAATCCATAGCTATACAATAATGTTTCTTTTACTGTGCCAAAAGACACTAGTACTATTAAAGAGATTAGTTTAAATTTTTGGGTCTCAACTTTTGAAAACCTTGATTGCAAAAGCAGTTGTTTTGTTCATGAGACAAAAATCCATATTAAAGATTTGCAAAGGATGGGTCATAACTCTTGGATTTACTAAGAATTCTTTCCTGGAATCAAGTCACATAATGTACCATAATTGCTTTTTTTGTGTGTGGATATTCTCTAATAATCAGCACAATCTGAGCTTATCTGCGTTTAAGTGGAGTATGGCAAGTACCTCCGACAGTAGATTTGGATTTCTATTGGGCAGTAATTACAGAAATGTTTAAAATCCATAACAGAGAAAAAATATAATATAATTTACAAAATAGTAGCAAAGTCTAGATAACAAATTTAGGAAATTGATGATTCTATATTCTAAGAATTATGATTCATTAAGGTCTCAATACATTTTTTTTAATTTTCCAGTTTTTCTAATAATTCAGTGGAGGGAGGTGGGTGGGATGTGTGGAATAACTTCTAGTTTGGGACTGGTGATACCATTCCATTGAACAGAATGGGCTCTTTTTCCTATGCAGGTACAATTCAGTGTGGCTGATATTAACACACATATGGCACCTTAGTAGTGATGCTATTACAAGCACCTTGTGGAAATCTTGATTTGCTGAAATGTGCTGCAAACCTTCCTCAGGACCAAGATTTCCCAAAACCTCAGCAAAGATAGATCTCACTCTCCATGGTTCAGAAAAATGATAAGCTCTAAAGGTCAGAACTTAGATACTCAGTTAGATCCCATCATGTCACAATTATCATCCTTGAGAATTCTCTTGGATCTTGACAAATCTGACTTTCCTATTCAGAATCTCAACCTTAATACAAATAAAATAGTAAAAAGAAAAAAGAAAGAAAGAAAGAAAGAAGAAAAGAAAGAAGAAAGGAAATAAAAGGAAGGAAAAAAGAAAGGAAGGAAGGAAGGAAGGAAGGAAAGAAAGAAAGAAAGAAAGAAAGAAAGAAAGAAAGAAAGAAAGAAAGAAAGAAAGAAAGAAAGAAAGAAAGAAAAAGGGAAGTGTTGGAAGAAATGTCCATCTGGATTCAGTTCCAAGTGGGGAGAAAGACACTGGAAACATGTTTGGAAAGATAGTTTTTAATGGTGGACAGGACCACATGGTTTGAGATCCTGGGCAAAAAGGGCACATGGGTGAGAGAGAGAGAGAGAGATTTATACCCTCTGTTGGGCTTTGAATTTGAGCTTGTATTCTGATTGGTTGTCAGACTCCCATGGGACCTTGCAGGGGTAACTTTGTAGGTTGTCTGTGTCCCAGGCTTGGTTGAGCCTTGCTGGGTGAAGATGTAATGAAAGGGCTTTGGGCAATTCCTACTCTTGCTCTGCCTGAAGGAGGTAATCTTTGTTATGTAGAATAGACTGGCCCAGGCCTTAATGGCTCATTGACAAAGGTGTGTGTGTGGGGGGGGGGGGGGTGAGTTTCTGCCTCCCTTTTAGGGGAAATATTCTGCCCTTTTAATATTTCCCAAAATATCTCATTTTCCTAGGAGAGGGGTGGGTGCTAACTTCCTATGGAAGGAGGGAAGGAGGAAGGAAGGAGGGAGGGAGGGAGGGAGGGAAGGAAGGAAGGAAGGAAGGAAGGAAGGAAGGAAGGAAGGAAAAAAGAAAAAGGGAGGGAAAGAAGGGAGGGAAGAAAGAAAGAAAGAAAAAAGGGAAGGGAGGGAGGGAGGGAAGAAAGAAAGAAGAAAGAAAGAAAGAAAGAAAGAAAGAAAGAAAGAAAGAAAGAAAGAAAGAAAGAAAGAAAGAAAGAAAGAAAGAAAGAAAGAAAGAAAGAGGTAGTCCTGGGCATATGATTGCAGTGTAGCCTGACTAGCCAGATGAAGGAGGGACCTGTGTGAGGGAGAAAGGCTTGCATGAACCTGGTGAGAGAGTGAAGGGTCTGCAGAAACCCAGTGAAGGGAGGGACAGAGGGAAGATAGATGTGGGGGGAGCCCTGCAGCATCCCTGCGATCAGTCATGATGGCAAACTAGCATGATGATGCTGGCTGCAACTTTGGAATGGGTCATAAGTAGCTTTTGGGGGGTCCACAGTAACTTCGAACAACCATTAAGTGACCAGTTATTAAGTGAGGGCTACCTGTAATAACATTGCTATTAGTTTCTTCCCGATACTCTAAATCTATTTGACCAGATAAAATTATGTTCTTTGAGTGATTTCCTGAAATGTTCAGCCTAGGTTGACACCTCTTTTATTGTCACAAGAAACGCAAAACACCTTAAAAGTTCACAATATCATCTTGTTGACAATTTCAGTATCTTGAATGTCCACCAGTATAATAATTTGCAGATCACTTCTTATGGAATATAATAATATCACCCTTTTTTCATAACTGCCCCAATTACAGTTTGCAGACATAAACCTAAGATCATAATACTCCAAATTTGATATCATAGTCTTTAAACGCTGAAATTTTATTGCAAGGATGTTTTAGAAAAGAAGAAATTTGTACGACTGGCAATGTGATTCTATTATCAGTGGGACTTCATTATATCTGCAACCCCTTATGTTTTTCCCATAGTAATTGTTATTTTTACAGAGATAATCGCTGCTAAATAAATTCCCAGGACTTCTGCGTTTGAGTCCCATAGAAGTAGTGTATTTTCCCACTGGCTAGGCTTAACTGGGGGAGAGGTGAGTTAGCATCTTGTACAAACATGATGTCTACAATGGAGCAGGAATGGCTAAGCTTTAACCCCAAGCAGGCCCAGAGTTTATCAAATTTAAATTGCCATCTTCAGGTCAAACTATTATACAAACTGAATGAAAGAAAGGATTGACATAAAGCTAAGCTACAGAATGCTGCATCCCTAGCCAGTGTTGGCTTAACCACAAATTTCTGTGTAATTTTTCTTGTAAATCATTTTTTTTAAGACAGCCAATATAGCCGTTACCAAAGAAGCTAAGATCCCAGTGAAAATGTTTATTCTCAACGTGACTAGTGCAACTTTACACTGAAATGTTCCTCTGCCAGTAATTCTCTAGAACAGTATTTCTCAACTGTGGCAGCTTGAAGATGTGTGGACTTCAACTCCCAGAATTCTCCATTCTGGGGAATTCTGGGAATTGAAGTCCACACATCTTCAAGCTGCGAAGATTGAGAAACACTGCATTAGAAAACCAGGATCGGCAGTATATTGGGACGTCCTTGTTGACCCATTGGGCTCAATAGAGCGTTTTTCCAGAAGGATAATATGAAATTCTAGCTTGATAAGTCACAATCAAATTATAATGATTGATCTTGCCATTGTTCTGAGTGGACTTTGAAATCTGTGAGAAGGGAAGGGCAGCATCTGTGGCTGTTCTTGCTAGCACTCTTATGAATTGCAAAAAGCCTCAGTAACTCGGTGACTTGAATTTCATGCTGGAACCGGAAGGGATCTTCTGCTGTTATGATTCATGCTAAACTACAAAGGGCTTGCAACAGCAGCCACCCACCACTGACTGGATGCCAACAGCTGGCACAAGAAGCAGTTGTGTTGCAAGGCTGTTTTATTGCTCAGACCACTGGCACTTCCTTTGGTGTTTGACTGAGATTCAGAGAGGCTTGGCTTTGAGGATGCTTTACTTGTTCTTTTGCACATTTTGGACCCTGAACAAGTTTGATTCAGAATTTTTTGTTTCCTGTTCAGTTTATGGCTCTGGTTTTTTTTTCTTTTTCCTGATGATTAGGCTGTACCAGCTGTTTTGCTGATGAAGATGTCCTCAATTAATTCTAGGCTGTCTGGTTTTCCAGGAAGTCTCGTTTTACTCCTCTGGACCTTCCCCCACGCCAACTTCTCTTGTCATTCTGGACTGAAATTTATCAGAGCCACAGCAGGCAGGAAATTTGCTTCTTTACAAAAACACACACCACTGCTTCTTCTTTTTATTGTTTTAATATTTTTCCATGGTGGGACCAGGAGGAGAAGACAAACCTGCTTCCTTTTTAGAGAGCTTTATTAACCTCTCAAATGCTGATGTCAGTAAATTCATCCTTGCTATTACTGCTTTGTATCTTTTTAATCAATTTCCTTTGCATGGGATTTTTTTTGCGTGGAATCATCATGGGTTGATGATTTTGCCTCTACCCCTTTCTTCAATTATTTTTTTCCATTTTCAAAGCAATTGGTTATAACAGTCTCTTTAGACTGACAAGCCTTTAGCTGTTTTTTTTATGCTTTTTCAAGTTTAAAGACAGCTCGATTAGTTCCAGATACACTGGGAAATGGGGATTAAAACTGTTATAATAGGTCTATGAGAGACAGAAAACTGAAATGTGATACAGATAGATTCCAAGATTTCAGGACTTTTAGGGGGGGAAACCCCTAAACAACCCATGCCCCATTGGGTCATTGTTTCAGATATATTTCTTTCTAAACAGAGAAACAGAATGACCAAAGGTTGGCAGAAAAACAGTGGGAGCAGGAGTGACTTTTAACTTCCTGCCAGCTTCCCCATTGAGTTTCCTTGTGGAAATCTGGCAGGGAGCATCAGAAATCCTTCCTTCCTTCCTTCCTTCCTTCCTCCCCTCCCCTCCCCTTCTCTCCTCTCTCCTCTCCTGACCTCCCCTCCCCTTCCCTGTGACCAGCCCAAACTCACCTACCTGGTTTTGTGCCTGTGGTAGAACTAAAGCTCACAGTCTCCCCTGGTACCTTAACCACTACATCAAACTGGATCTCACTAAATAAGTTACCAAATTAAAAAAGAAGCTATACAGCTTGGCAATAATCTGTGGTACATTTAGTCTATCAAGACTTGTTCTTGAAGATTCCATGCAAACTTCTGATAATCATTATGCTTTCGAGGGACTTGCAAATCAATCTTTTATATGATCTGCTCTAGAACTTGCCAAGTGTCAGTGTCAAACTAATAGTATTTACCCGTGGTGGCAAACCTATGGCACGCGTGCCAGAGGTGGCACGTGGAGTCATAGAAGCCGGCACACGACGGTTGCCCACCGGCAAACCGGAAGTGCGAAAAAAACGCACTTCCGGTTTGCCGGTGTGCTGTTTTTTGCACTCCGGAGGGTTCAGGGAAGCTCCCTGAAGCTCCGGAATGCAAAAAACTACAAAATGGACAAACCGGAAGTGCACTTTTCCGCACTTCCGGTTTGTCCGTTTTGTAGTTTTTTGCATTCCGGAGCTTCAGGGAGCTTCCCTGAACCCTCCGGAGTGCAAAAATCAGCATACCGGCAAACCGGAAGTGCGTTTTTTTTGCACTTCGGGTTTGCCTGTTTCGTCGTTCCAGGCTCCGATAAGCCTTTGCGCGGGGGTGGGGGGGTGTGCGCATGCGCAGGGGGCAGCAAGGGGGGTGTTGTGCGCATGCGTGGGGGGAGGGAATGGGTGTGGGCACGCGAGCACGTGCGAGCGCGCGCCCCCCTTTTTGGCACGCGAGCCGAAAAAGGTTCGCCACCACTGGTATATACTGTTCGACATACTATACAGGTACATAGTTTTCCAGATCATTTCCCTTCCTTGTTTGAAGGTAGGGAACACATTTCTCTCCTCCATTCATTTAGTATATCATCAGGTTTTCTCAAAAATACTACATAAAGACTGACCACCTTATAGTGATGGAGCATGTATATTAGAAAGGAAGTCTTCCATTATCTTTTAGGAGAACTGGACATAAACTGACATCTGAATACACAATGCCTAGAGTTCTATGATCCTTGAGAGAACCCATTGATACTGTATTTAGCCCTTTCATATCTGAAAAAAGTTCCTGCAAACATTTTAATTATCTTCTTTATCGGGGCTACCCTTTCTTGGCTTTATCTTTTTAAAATAGCATTCTGAGATCTATACTGCCTTTATCAGTTAATCACCAGGCTTTGCCTTATTTGCTGTCATGTGCCTGATGCAGTGTGGACTAGTGACACAATGGCAGAACAAAAGCAAGACAACATTATCCCTGAAGGAAGATAGTGCTTTCCATCCCCCACGATACAAACAGGATTCTGGAGTTTGTGTAGCAAAACTAGCCATCTGAATACAGCAATAGTTTGCTGAAATCTCTTAAATTTCTTAAATGGGATTATTCTAAGTAGTCTATGGATTTTCTCTTTGGATTGAAAGTATAATAAGCTGGTCTGCAACATGTACTGGATTTGAAAAAAAAAAATCTAATCCTGGAAATTCCGGGTCTTTTTTAAAATAAAAAACAAGACCTCCCTCCAATAATGCTAAAGATACCTTTTTAATATGGAATGTCTTATTTGAGAGGGGGAAAAGATTAAGGGAATCTAAAGGTGAATCTAAAAGTGAATCCTCACCTGTCTGGAACCCGCACTGCATATCAGACATAAATACAATCGAGAGAGTCCAGAAATATTTCACAAGAAGAGTCCTTCATTCCTCCGCTCACAACAAAATATCTTATTCCACCAGACTTGAAATACTGGGATTAGACAATTTACAACTACGTCGCCTCCGATCTGATCTAAATGTAGTTCATAAAATCATATACCAAAATGTCCTTCCTGTTAATGACTACTTCAGCTTCAACCGCAACAATACACGAGCACGTAATAGATTCAAACTAAATGTAAAGCGCTCCAAACTCGATTGCAGAAAATACGACTTCAGCAACAGAGTGATCAACGCCTGGAATCCACTACCTGACTCTGTGGTTTCTTCCCCAAACCCCAAAAACTTTAACCTTAGACTGTCTACAGTTGACCTCTCCCCGTTTCTAAGAGGTCTGTAAGGGGCGTGCATAAGCGCACCACTGTGCCTACCGTCCCTGTCCTACTGTCCTATTGTCCTCTTTTATCGTTACTTTTTACTTATGTTTATACAAATTACTACTATCCTATACATGTTTGACAAATAAATAAAATAAATAAATAAAAATAAATAGTTTCATGCTTGGCTTCAATACCAAGAGGGGCAGGGGGGAAATTCCAATCAATCCAGTTGTGTGATTTGGTGATGGCAGTTGTGGATCTTATTGTTGCCATGCCACAAGAACCCCAAATTGTTAGTCCTGAACTACAAATGAAGTAGCCTTATGGACAGGCAATTGGGTACTCCTTCATCACGCAGTTGGTATCCAGGAAAGGAAGTCATGGGAGACATCATTAAAAAAGGGGGTGGGGGTGGGAGGCTTTCCAGCTGCTTCTGGCTACACATGAATTACATGAATAACTTTTTTAATTAGGAAGACTACTAGAGGAAACGATCAGTTGTTCCTTTGGTTGACCTTTAGTTCCTTAAGGTAGGGATTTGCAACCTTTGTCAGACTCAAGAAAAGATTAAAGAGAATATTTGTAGCTCAGGGTTGAAACGAGGGGTCCTTGGTGCTCTCTGAGCTTGGTTGTTTTGTTGCAGGTGTTTCATTACCCAAACTAGGTAACATCTTGAAGATGTTTGAATAATGAAAAGTCTGCGAAAAACAACCAAGCTGAGGCAGCACCAAGGACCCTCAGGAAAACGTGTCACTCCAGAACGAGTAGATGGTGCTAAGATAGAGACTACATTTGAATAGAATAGAATAAACAGAGTTGGAAGAGACCTTGGAGATCTTCTAATCTAGTCCAATCCCCTGCTTAGGCAGGAAACCCTACACCACTTCAGACAAATGGTTGTCCAACATCTTCTTAAAAACTTCCAGTGTTGGAGCATTCACAACTTCTGGAGGCAAGCTGTTCCACTGATTAATTGTTCTAACTGTCAGGAAATTTCTCCTTAGTTCTAGGTTGCTTCTCTCCTTGATTAGTTTCCACCCATTGCTTCTTGTTCTACCCTCAGGTGCTTTGGAGAATAGCTTGACTCCCTCTTCTTTGTGGCAACCCCTGAGATATTGGAACACTGCTATCATGACTCCCCTAGTCCTTCTTTTCATTTGATTTCGATGCCTTCTATTTAATGAAATTGGATTATCACTGATGAGGTTGGATCCTAGTCATAATTTTATATTCCCCCATGACATTAAAAATTATAATTTGTTATCAATTTTTATTGTCAACAATTTTGGGAGATCTGGGCCTTAGATTGGGCCTCTTTGTTTTAAAACAGAGTTTAAAACTACCAAGGCAATTTTCCCTGGGACATTCCTCCTGCTAGTTATCTCACTCAATAGGACATCATCTAAAGGAAGTGGAGGTGGAAGAGATGAAATACATTTCAAATTGTACTCTGACATTTCAGAACTATAATATTTATGACATTTTGGAATGATAACAAGGACGTTTGGCTCGCACAATAGAGTTTCATCTCTGAGACTGAAGAGACTAGTTTAATGGTTTCCTTCTATTGTCCTATCTTTTGCTATCTTCTTTAACACTAATGGTCTTTGTTAGGAATTTTATTGACTGTGCCTTGTTTTTCTTTACTTTTTGTTCTTCCCAGAGAACAATAAAATGAATACCGCTTAGCCAATGGGTTTGGAAAGTACATATGGAAATCTTTAGGATTGCAAAATAACTCCAAAGGATATTAGTGTGTGAGTTGCTCCCAGCATAGCAAATATTTGGTTAGAAACAAAACTGTTGTGATTAAGCCAACTGAGATTCCATCAGGGTGGAAATGCACATAGATTTATCTTGGTTTCATTATAAGGCATCAGCCAGATAAAGGAACACTCCTTTAGCACAAGCCAGTTTTCCAGAGTCCTTAGGTGTCCTCTAAAGTGAGAAAAAAGAAAAAAAAATCTTTTGTTGCAGGCATTCTGAAATGCACGATGCTAGAAAGCACATATTTATTAAAAAGAACAGCAGGGAAAGTCTGAGAATGAAACAAGCGCAAGGCCCAAGCAGGAGTTGCCAGATACTCCAGGGTTTTAATTCTTTCAGTATTTCTGCTAACACTGACTTTTCTTCTGAAGCACGTCCAATTTGTTACTAGTTTGGCTGAAAGAAAAAGAGGGAAAGAAAAATTCCAAGGAAGGCTGACATAAATGAGGGCATTCAGTATACCTGGTTTATCTCAGGGGTGGGCTTCAAAATTGTTAGCAAGGGGTTCTCTGCCCGGTTGCTGGGTGGGCGTGGCCATGGTGGGCATGACCTAGTTGGTCTCCTGCACCATGGCGGGGGGGGTTTGCCCTCCCCAAGCTTCCAAGGCTTTCCTCGAGCCTCTGGGAGGGTAAAAACGGCCTCCCCAGGCAGTCTGGAGGCCCTCTCAAACTTCCGGTAAGCCTCCAAGCGCCCTGCACTTACCTGCATCCAAAATGGGCCACGTGGGGACTCCTGGGAGGGGCGGGTAGGTGGGGCCAGCCAGGAGTATGATTTGGGGGTTCTCCGAACTGCACAGAATCTTAACTAGAAGTTCTCCTGAACCCCTGCGAACCCCCAGCAGCCCACCTGTGGTTTATCTTTTCTCTTTTTTGTTCTAAAAATCTGTTTTCTCTCTGACTTCATGTGTGATTGTAAAAATATAAAAGCTTGTATCAAATTTCACCAACTCCACGTAATAATTGAGGAAGTTTGATTTAATGTAGGACTAAAGTTTTGTTGTGCCCAGAGAGCAAGCTGATGGGGACACGTTAACCAGAAGGTGATGGAAATTGTAGCCCAGTGCATCTGAGGAGTGCCAAATTGAGCAAGGCTAATTTAAACCAACAGATCAGATTTATGTATTTAAAATATTAATATGCCATCTGCCATGCCGTGCATCTTTGGTAGTATCAAGTGTAGTACCGGTACAATATGAGTGCATTTTAATCCCCAATCAATCTTCGAAGGCTTTCTCATGAAGAAGCATTAAATTCAGAGTTGCTCCCACCCATAAATCCTGCTGTGAAACATTCAGCAATACAGTTAATCCATTAGGGATTATGAAATTTCTGTATTTTAGTGGCTGACTCGGTTCTTTAAAAGCTTTGTCCATAAAACTTAGAGGTCCTGTGAGAAACACAAAAGCACACAATTACTTTTTTTTTTTGAACAAGCTCCAGAATTTGCCTTAGATGGTTGGGGCGGGAGCCTTACTGCAAAAGGAGAAGAGGACAAAACAAAGAAGTGGACAAGAGAAAAAAAAACATACCCTGCTTTAAATTGTAGCTAATTTTAATGAATACATTAGATGCAACTGGTATGATAACTCTTCATGTATGGAAACTATTTCCCCACCAATCATACTGAAAATTACATTTTGCAGGACTCTCGAAGCTTTTGGAAAATATCAGCTGATATAAAGTATGTCTTCAGGCTCATAGTAGCATGAGTACAGAAACTGTGTTACCTTCCTCTGACAGATGTCTGTCATTTCTCCCTGAGTATCATTATGCTTCTCTCTTTCAAGGTAACCGATGTCAACACAGCAGAAATGCTTGACATCTATGAATCATCCTGAAAAATCATAGGCAATATTCTGACTACCCTTGGACTCTTTTTAAAATGAATCCCAGAGTTCTCCGACCGTCGTCCATATTCTTAATTTTGAGTAACATGTTGCTAAATTTTGTCACAAGATTTTCCTTTATCGTTTCTTTCGGTGTTAGTACCTTAAAATGCCATAATTATTCCAATTCAGTTGGCTTAACATTTGCAATTCATACCTGGAGAAGTGATGGGACACAAAAGAGAAATCAAATCCACACCACTTCTGATTCATATCCAACAAGGCTAGTTAGAATGAGAATGAGAAGCAATTTTCAAATAATAAGAACTGAAGAGCCCAAATAAAAATTAATTCCTGATTTTGTTTTACTAGAATGTGAGTGCCATCAACAGAGCCAAGTGCAAGAGTGGTTCAGATGAGTAGTCTTCACTATGAAAGAAGAACATATATTGAAGCCAAAAAAACTAATTGATTTCAGAACCAAGTTTTACAAATGTTACTTCATTTCTAGTTTGTGCCCAGAATTTGTGCAAGAGGCTTTTTAATTGTTAGATAACTGATAAAGATCTCCCTCAACCCCTAGAGACCATCAAGAAACGTATCACTAAGATCTAACTTTTCCAGCCCCTAACTTTATTTGCATCCATAGCATTTGTTCTTATTGTGTACAGTAGCAGCCCCCAACCTTTGGGGCACCAGGGACCGGTTCTGTGGAGAGAGATTTTTCCAGAGACCAGAGGGGGTGTGGTTTCAGAGGGGGTGTGGTTTCCGTGGACCAGAGGGGGTGTGGATTTTCCGTGGAACAGAGGGGGTGTAGATGGGGCTTTGTTTGTGCGGACCGGTTTCTGGCATGTCGTGGCCCGGTACTAGTCCATGGATCAGGAGTTAGAGACCCCTGGTGCAGAGAAGAAAATATGCTGTGCTCTATTTAGGGATGATCCTGACACACATATTTTAAGTCATGTAGAAGTCATCCATAGAGTCCAGAAGCTGTGAGACAGAGCCTCATATTTAACACTGGTATTAGACCCTCCAACCACCCAGTCAAAGGTTCAAAGCTTTTGCTTTCACATTGGTTTCAGATACGAATGATGATTCCCTAATCCATCCTGAAGGAACCATTCCTGTTTTCAATCAGTATTTTTTGCCTAGCTTCTCACGATGGTAGGCATAAACTACAGTATCTTCTCAGATTAGGAAAAAAATATAAAGTTTTAAAACGAAAGGGTTTGAGGTTTATTCATGGCAGCATGCCATGAGTAACAACTACTTTTCTTCTTGTGACTGTGATTGTGGTATACATTCAGTGAATTTGGCCTGGAATGTCTTCTCAACAGAAACAGTGAAAAAAAATCCAAGAGTACTTTAACTATTCATTGCTATCTGCTGCTTATCTTCACTGGTGAGTTTCAATGCAGGCATTGAAACTATCGTGCAGAGATTGTGTCAAGATTGCCAAAAAGACAACTAGCATCCAGATCAAACTTGAATCTCCTCAACCCCACCCAGGTTGAAGGCTGACCGCAACATTCTTACCTCTTATTGGATATAGAGCTGACCCCACTTCCCCTACCTCTCTTAGTGTATAGTTTTTTTTCACACCAGCTTGTTAACTATTGCTGCTCTCATCCAGTCTTTGCTGGAACATTATGTGTCTTTCCTTCAGTACTTGTCGTTTTTCAGCTGTAATGCAAGTTCTACCACATAGTCTGTCCTCAGAGAATAAAGATACACATCTTGTCAGTTGTCTTTTGATCAAAAACTTTGTGTCCTCTGGTTTCCCAAGGATTTTGGCTTCAATGGATGGTTCTTCTATATGTTCGTTTTAGCTCATTGGGGTATATTTGCCACAAATACTAATGAACTGTGCTAGAATTGCCAATTCTCTGATTTTACACAGAGTAATTTTGAGACACAGGTGTGACAATCCAATGTACATGCCACAGATCAATGAATGGCTAAAGGACGTCACTGTCATTCTTGGCCAAAGGCTCTTCTAGTCTCCTGCTCTTTGCTGTATTTGTTGTTTTGCAATAATAGCCCCTCTATTGAGTCAAAAGCAATGAGGTGTTTGTTCTTTCAGTTAAGGATAATCTTGAAGACTATAACTGGCATTATGTTATATCCTGTTACCAACAGTTTAGGAGATATCTTCACACCTCCCATGTGCTGGTTGCATTGCTATATTAATGCAGGCATCGCCAATTCTCCGGCCTCCCTATGTTGAATGACATCTCCCAGAACTCTTAGCCAGCAAGTGCAGAGTCTGGCTATTTATTTATTTATTTATTTATTTATTTATTTATTTATTTATTTATTTATTTATTTATTTATTTATTTATTTATTTATTTATTTATTTATTTATTAGACAGCACCTGACTCCAATCAATTCTGGGCATCTCACGGTATAATTAAATAATAATAATCTATATATATATAAAAGCGAAAACCACTCACGCAGTGATCACGAAATCTCCAGAACCGTAAAACCTACAAACTTGAAATTTGGCACATAGGTGCTCTTGGCTTCTAAGTGCTCGCTAAGAAAGGATTTTTCAAAATGGCCATCAGATCATTAGTATTTCTTATATTGATGCTAACTAATTAGCATCACACTCTGATGCTAATTAGTTAGATGTTCTACTCCCCCTCCCCACCTGAAAAGAACTCTGGAGAGAATGGGATAGCATAGGAGAGGCTTCTGTGGGACAAGCCTGAGGGAGAGGAGGGGCTAGAAAGCCTGAGGGAGAGAAGGGGATAGAGAGGGGAGGATTCTGTGGGGCAAGGCTGAGGGAGAGAAGGGGATAGGATAGGGGAGGCTTCTGTGGGGCAAGGCTGAAGGAGAGAAGGGGATAGGATAGGGGAGGATTCTGTGGGGAAAGCCTGAGGGAGAGAAGGGGAGAGGAGAGGCCGATCAAAACTACTCACTAATTTTCAAGCTGTAAGTGTCGATTTATCAAGTCCGATCACATAGTTTTGTAGCAGAGCACAGGTAGTATACAATAGTATACAATAAAATAGAGCATATAACAGTACCAAGATGGCAGATCCTGCGAGTTGGACTTACCCATGGTTACCTTGGCTT
Source organism: Diadophis punctatus similis (assembly GCA_023053685.1). Lineage (NCBI taxonomy): Eukaryota > Metazoa > Chordata > Lepidosauria > Squamata > Dipsadidae > Diadophis > Diadophis punctatus. Next base: position 60,638,801 of record JALIGW010000003.1, read on the forward strand.
AGTTTATTTCATTAATTCAATTTTCTGGGTTTCCCTAATATGTCAAACTATAAACGAACCACATGGTCTAGGTTCACTCAACACATTAAGAAACCCATTGAGATCCATAAGGCACCTGAGTGGACCATCTGAAATTGTCCTTCTGCCCTGTAGAGATCCCTGGCAGCAATAGCTCTCAATTGGACCAGGGAGTGATCTGATTGTGGCAAGGGTGACTTCTAGCTTAGAATCACACATGAACTCCAAGTCCTCTTGGACAGCCCCTCCCCCAATTTTCTAAAGTAGTTCCCAACCGTTTTAAAATGGCTAACAAATAAAAATTATAGGAAAAAGGCCATTACAGTTAAAAACCAAAAATTTCCCTGAAAGTCTACCCTAATCTAAATACGAGGTTCTGCCTACCATTTTGCAATCATCAGCCCTTAAATATGGCCACTGAACATTCCTCTGAGACACAGGATGGGTCAAGCACTCCTCCCTTATGAATGGGAAAGAACAATGTGAATTCCATATATTGTCTAGTGCAGGGGTGTCCAACCTTGGCAACTTTAAGGCTTGTGGACTTCAACTCCCAGAATTCCCCAGCCAACCCATGCTGGCTGGGGAATTCTGAGAGTTGAAGTCCACAAGCCTTAAAGTTGCCAAGGTTGGACATCCCTGGTGCAGTGCATCACTGGGAATCATCATCCAGATTGATAGCCATCATGTCCTTTAGAGAAGGGAGGCAAACAGAGACAAGAGGGTTAGAGCAGGAGAGAAGACCCACCAGGGATACCAACATCTTCCCAATGATGTGACATCCATTGCACCAGAGGTGGGTTTCAGCAGGTTCTGACCAGTTCTGGAGAACCGGTAGCGGAAATTGTGAGTAGTTCGGAGAACCGGTAAACGCCATCTCTGACTGGCCCCACCCCCATCTATTCTCTGCCTCCAGAGTCCCAACTGATCGGGAGGAAATGGGGATTTTGCAGTAACCTTCCCCTGGAGTGGGGTGGGAATGGAGATTTTACAGTATCCTTCCCCTGCCACACCCACCAAGCCATGCCCACCAAGCCATGCCCATTGAACCGGTAGTAAAAAAAATTGAAACCCACCACTGCATTGCACCATTGATCAGATAAACAGAAGTCTTAAAACCAACCCAGAGTCCCTCTGGGAGTTGGGCGGCATAGAAATTCCAATAAACTAAACTGAACTCTTCAATAACTGGAGCATCTGGAAATTCACACGTTAAAAAAATGTGAAAGAAAGAAAATCCGGGTATGTTCATTCATGTCTGGACTCATAATTTGGGGGGGGGGATATGCTACAATCAGGCATGTTCCCATAGACCTCTTATTGTTCTACTGGGGCTACCTGAATGTGGGAAATTGGAATAAGTTCTCAAAGAGGATGTCTTTAGCTGGTATTTCAGCCAAATTGATATAACGCCAAGATTTAATATTTCCTCTATTTTTATTAGCCACCCATTATTACGAATAACGTGTTTTCAGGAAATTGGAAACTACTACGAATAGTTCATACAACTCCTTTTAGTGGGAACGAAAAGCATCTAAAGTCTGGCAATACCCCATTTTGATTATAATAGTGATCACCCTTTGGGAAATAAGTAATCTAATTTCTTACGAGTGCTATATCTCCATAACCTCTTAATAGGATTCTTGTTGCATTCTTACTGGAAAGCTAGCACCTTAATATTAAATATATAGTAACGGCAGAACATATCTCAGTCAAAAGTATCATGATTGACGTGATGCTGAGAAGGAATTTTAAAGAATGCTTAGTATCTTGTTTCAAATCCTTTGATGAAGACTGCATTGGGATGGCCTCCAGCAAAGGCTACACAGCATGTTTTCAACAACTAAAACATGATAGTTACTTATTTGTTGTTCTAATTTTCAATTTGGTTTGCTGCCCAGAGGGACAACCATATAACTTGACATAAATAAATAAATACATCATAAAAATAAGTTTGTAAATCAAAGCACAATCCAATGCTTTCATAGTGTTTGATAGGACCAATTCTAGAGTAAATGAGGGTCATAGAGAGTTGCAAAGGGCTATTTAGCTCATCAAATGTAATCCCCCTATTCAGTGTAGAAATCCAATTTAAAACATCTGCCTGCCTGTCTGTCTGCCTCAGAGGTGGGTTCCTGCCGGTACGCTCTTACCTGTTGGCCGCCGCAGAACCGAAGAAGCCGGTGGCATTCGCGGCACGGGGCTTACCCCGCCCGCTTTCCCCCGCCACCTAGATGCCACCATTTGCGTTCTTTTGTCCTCTGCGCATGCGCAAAGCGTTCTGCTTGCGCAGAGGGCAAAAGAACGCAAATGGCGGCGTCCAGGTGGGCGGGGGAAAGCGGGTGGGGGAAGCCCCGTGCCGCAAACGCCACCGGCTTCTTCAGTTCTGCGGCAGGAACCCACCTTTGGTCTGCCTGCTTGTCTGTCTGTCTGTCTATCTATCTCTATCACCTATTTATTTATTAAATTTATATGCTGCCCATCTCACCATTGAAAGTGACTCATAGCAGTTAGGCATCGACAGGGATCATAGCTTGGAACTCTCTGGACAATTGATTATACTGTCAAATTGCGTTTATTATTAGGAATAATTTTTTAATACAGGTAGTCCATGCTTAACAACTGGCCAGTTTAATGACTATTCAGAGTTACGGCAGTACTGAAATAGTAACTTTAAGATTGGTACTCAACGGTGTCTTCACTATCACATAATTGAGATTTGGGTGCTTCACAACTGGTAGGCATTTATGACTGTTGCAGTGTCCTGCAGTCATGTGATTATCATTTGCATATTTCACAACCGGCTTCTGACAAGCAGAACCACTGGAGAAGCCAAATTAGAAATGGCAGTCATGTGATGTCTCACTTAATGATTGTGGCAGAAGTGAGGTCATTAATCCATTGCAGTATGTGGTGTCTCTCTTAACAAGAACTTGTTTAGGGACAGAGTGACTGACCCCAATTGTAGTCATTAAGCAGGGACTGCCTTATTTAATGCTTTAGTTTGTTTGAATCTTTCTAAAAGTGTACCATGTTTCCCCGAAAATAAGACCTCCCCCCAAAATAAACCCTCCCGCCGAAAATAAGCCATCCCCTGAAAATAAGCCCTTCCCTGAAAAAACCATTTTCTCTGGTTAAGGTTAAGGAGACAGAGCTGGAAATCAGGTAAGACGGCAAGGGGAGCCCAGTCTTGCTCCATGCCCCCCAAAATAATAAGACCTCCCTGAAAATAAGACCAAGCGCTTATTTCAGGGTTCAAAAAAATATAAGACAGGGTCTAATTTTCGGGGAAACACGGTAGTAACTAGACCTAGAAACAATTCACAATACGGGGTTTCTAAAACAAGATGAAACCATTTTGTTCTTTCATTTAAAGCTGTACATCTACTGATGCAACTTAAAATGGCGTTTTTCTTTTCTGCATTTTCCTCACACTTCAAGTACCAAATCAAATATCACATATTCTTTTGTACAGGTAGTCCTTGACTTATGACCATAAATGGCTTACCTTGACTTATGACCATAATTGAGCCCAGAATTGTGGTCATATGTTATTATAGCCATATGTTAGGACATCTGCGTAGTGGAAACAATTTTTGGGACTTTTTTTTTGTAGTAGTCATTAAATGAACGCCACAGTTGTTAAGTGATGGTCATTAAGCAAACACTGTCATTGTTAAGCTAACGCTATAGTTGTTAAGTAAACCCATTCGTCTGAATAGGAGGGGTTTTTTTTGCCAGAAACTGACAAAAAAATAATAATCACAATTTGTGGTCATATGACCATGGAATACTGCAATAGGTCCCAAAGCTGACTTGAATGACATGCAATCATATGACCATAGGGGAGGGGGCAGTGTGACCATTTATGATGGCCAGGAATGGTTTAGAGGCCATCATCTATTCCAGTGATGGCGAACCTATGGCATGCGTGCCACAGGTGGCACACAGAGCCATATCTGAGGGCACGCGAGGCATTGCCCTATGTCAGCTCCAGCGCGCATACAGAGGCCTTCAGGAAAGCATTGTTGGCTGCAGAAGAAATGGGCCGAGGTGTGCGAGGCCTGGTTGCAACTATCTGAAGGTAAGTAGTAGGGCAGCTCCACTTCCATTTCGTTTCCGAACTTCCAATTGGCCCATTGGGCCATTTTTCGCCCACGCTGCCCGGATTTCCTGAACCCTGGGGAGAGTGAAAAACAGCCCAACAGGCCTACCGGAAGCTTCAGTGAGGCCTGTGCACATGTGCAGGGGCAGCGCGGGGGGAGGGCATTGCATTATGGGTATGGGCACCCACGCGCACGCTATCGCGCGCACGCACATTCTTTTGGTACCTGAGCCAAAAAAGGTTCGCCATCACTGACCTATTCCATGGCTCTCGTGACTTTGAATAGTCCATAAAACAGCTGGTCTTTAAGTGAGGACTATCTGTATATCTGTGTATTTTATTTCTGTTTCCTAAATGAAGTTTGGATTAGTCTATAGTAAATGTTTTTCTGTTGTTTTGGTCTCATTTTTCTAGACTGTACTACATTTCATTCTGAGACGATCAGCCCATGGTTTTCAGTTTTTGTTATTTATTCTTTTGTTATATTTTGTTATATTATCTAATCTATCCATTCCATATTTGTGTCATACAAATATTTGATTAATAATTCCCTTCATCTCCTCACCAAAACCATCAATAAAAATATTGAAGATAAGGTCCAAATTGTGACAGCTCACTCCATACTTCCTTTAAGTCTGTGAGGAAACATTAATGGACCTTCAAATTAATTTCACTTCACTTGTCATGCTATCTAGAACAGGGTTCTCCAACCTTTAAGACTTGTGGACTTCAACTCCCAGAATTCCTCAGCCAGTGAGGAATTCACTTGTCATGCTATCTAGAACAGGGCTCTCCAACTTGACAACTTTAAGACTTGTGGACTTCAATTCCCAGAATTCGCTGGCTGGGGAATGCTGGGAGTTGGAGTCCACAAGTCTTAAAGTTGCCAAGGTTGGAGACCCCTGAGCTAGAACATACTAATAAGAATTTCATGGGATATTTTGTTAAATTACTTGGTGAAATCCAGATATATTACATTAAAGCATTCCCACAGTCTACTAAGCAATTCACAATTTAAAAATTTACAATTTCAAAACAAGGTAAGGTTAATCTGTCAAGCTTCATTCTTGACAAATCCAGGCTGAATGCATTCGAGAGACAAAGCCACATTAACCTTAAAAAGCATATCAAAAAGCAAAAAGGCTATCGAATATTTATATTGCTATATAATTGACCCATACATATCCTGTTTGCAGCAAGACTACTACGTACACACTGGCATAGGAATGCCTGAGTTTTCTGTTCTCCTTCATTGTTTTACAATAACCAGCTATGTAACTATAGAAGAAAGGGTTAAAAAGTATAGGTGGATATGGAAGAAAAAGAAAATGTATGGGAGCACACATATTGTTGAGTATAAATTTTGTTAAATGGTTAGGCAGAGAAGGTTTAAATTTCATCCTCCGCATGGCTGAAGGTCCCATTTATATAACGTAAAATAAAAATGGCAAAGCAGCCTCAGAAGTCACATTTTTCATATTGTGCAGTTTAACTCTGCGTAAATGGCCTTCACCCTAACAACACGCAGAAAAATCAAAGAATGTATATTATTCAAAACAGACCACAGCTTTTTAGAATATCTATATCGCAAATTTCCCAACAAAAAACAGGCATTGAAACATTTGAGAATCTTTGCTCTTTTCTGAATATTTATGATATCCTATAAACAAACGTGCTGCCATATTTTGAAATGGTTATTTTAAATGCCAAACCCCAGAAGCTATGCTTATGTAGCATATGAACAGATTGCCTTCTCATGTTACATTCCTCAGGCATGTTAAATAACTTTACTGCACATCTAGAGAACGGCTCATTCTGGATTTCATTTTTTAAAACATTCCTGACTTGAGAAGAACAAACGATAATGTTGATTAACATGAAAGGAAGTTCATAATATAAACATGAAGAATTCTTAGTGTCATATTCCAGAGAAGTAAAGATGAGTGCTTAGGCAGTCGGATATACACAAAATCTGATGGAGGTTTACTTAAAAAAAAAATAGTTGAAAGTGGAGTGCAATTTCTATACATTTACTAAAGAATAAATTCTCATAGAATATGGTAGATTTGCTTCTAGAGAGAGCTAAATTTATGGCAGAATGCAGCTTCAGCATTTGTTTACAATTTTAGGCCTTTATCTTAGAACTTAAGTAGGATAAAACAGATAGAAGTATCCTTAAGATATTAATTTAACCATGATTCTCCAGGTACCTAGCAAAAGAAGTTCAAAATAAAGATACCTTAACTCCACACAGCCTCAAATCTCAACCATAACTTAGTACAAATTTTAAGCAGAAGAGAAACTGATAATTGCTTTTACACCCACATCAAGTAATCCAAATATTAAGTCCGGTGAGTGAAGAGACAGGAGGCAGGCTTCATACAACAGCTCTTTATTCCAACTACTATATATACAAGATCCAGCAAAGAGCCAGTCTGACAGCTTGCCCTTATATAGGGAGCTGTCAGATGGCTCAGCCAATCAGCAGTCTGCATTTTCCTGCTTAAATAGAGGACCTGGTTGTAAACAGGCACTCTTGATATGTAACACCAAGAACAAATTTTATACATGAATATTGGTTGTTTGAATTAAAAAGCAACTTTTTGCAAAACAACACTTCCTCCCTACAATTCAGCAATTTGAATTGCTTGGACAATATTATGTGTCTTCAGGACAAAACTCTAAGCCAGTTTTTAATACAGCATCTGAAAGTGTTGCCATTGAATTTAACATTTATGCTTTTATGATTGAACTGTAGATTTCTGATCAGAGAAAAATAAAAGCAATGTGTTAAAATGCCTGGATTATATCACTGAACAGAGTATGCATTCCAAAAATGAAGTCTAATGTAGCACAGGAGAGGTCAGGAATAAGGGAGATGTTTGACTGTGAGATTAAGTCCATCTGGACAAACTATATCATGATTGCTGTGGTCTGTTCAAGTGAAATATTTCTATGTAGGGCAGTCTTTGGGGATATATCAGAACTAGAAGGTGATGTCTAGAATCAGAGGTCTGCGTCAGAATCTAACCTTAAAAATCCATCTTTATGTTGAAAAGTATGCTTCCCAAAATTTCTCACATACATATAGAACTTTTTTCTATTAATTTCTTGGAAGTGGTTATGATTATATTTTGTCACAATATACTACAATCTATTTTCAGTTCTTTTTTTTATAATCCCACTATCTGCTGGTAACTAATTCCTATTAATATCTTAGTGGAATTGTGTCACTATTGTTGCTATCTTGAAAAAGCCTACTTGCAAATAGATCACCAAAAGTAAAGGACTGATAAATATCTGTTTCAGCTCACTGTGAAAATTGTTGGCAGAATCTAGGTATACCACAGCAAATAAGTAGCTTGACTGGTACTATAAGGTGGGAAATGGCTGGCCTAGAAATTAATTGTCAACCGGAAATATATTTGGTTAACCTAGAAACTTTGTCTCTTAGATCTAATAGAACAGACAAGTATCTGTTGATTCAAGAAGGAAAAAAAAACAGCCTAGGGTTTAAATTCTGGAATATAGACCAGGGATGGGTTCTACTTACCTTCCCTACTGGTTTGGGGTTGCACTGGAAGTGCACATTTTGCACACATTTTGCACACACTCGCGTGAGCATCCCCATCACTCCTAGGTTAAACTGGTCTGCACAGGAGGCTTTGCGTATGCACAGAGGGTTATTTTCACGTATATTTGGCTCTGGTGGACGGATTTCAAGCTGGAGGACTGGTTCAGGCAGTGGTGGGTTCCTACAGGTGTGGTCCACTCTATAGCACCGGTAGTGGCCTGCTGGTGACGTCACAGTACCGGTGCGGTCAGTTGCCGGTGCCTGGGCGCCACCATTTTTTAAAAAAATGTTTTTTAAATTAAAAAAAAAAAATTCTTCTGCGCATGCCCAGAAGCCGAGCTTTCTACCCCACAGTGAGTCCAAGCAGGGGAGGATGGCTGAGGGAGCATGTGAGATGCTGAAAGAATGGGCGGTAGGACCTATCTCAGTTCCTCTCCCTTCAGCAGTCCGAGAAGCCACGAACGCGCAGTGATGATCCTCGGCATTTTTGCACGTTCGAGGCTTCTCGAGCTGCTGAGGGGAGGGGGAATGGGCGGCAAGACCTATCTCAGTTCCCCTCCCTTCAGCAGTCCGAGAAGCCACGCCTACTCGGTCACATGGCCGGCAAGCCACACCCACAAAATAAACCACGCCCACAAAATGGTAGTAAAAAATTAGGAACCCGCCCCTGGGTTCAGGGTGTTGGGGGCGTGGGGGGAAATTCCCACTACCGGTTCTAGAGAACCGGTCCGAACCAGCAGGAACCCACCTCTGATATAGACCTATCATTATAGACCTGGTTCACTATAGGCAAGTTTTTTAATGTTTAAATGGCATTATTCTTACCTGCAAAAGAGACAAAAGAGATTCATCTTGCTGAATAATGTCCATGAGATTTTGTCAACTAAGTTTATTCTAAATAAAACGTTTAATATCTGGAGAATTAATTTTTTTCTTCTTCTCACTGATATGAAGGTTGATAGCTAGCATTTCTCTTGATGTGGAGCTAACTCAGAGAAGAGATTCAAACAGTTTAGACAGAGATTATATAGAATGGCACAAAGGATGAAATTTTTAACAAAAGGCAGTCGAGAACTTTTAAGAAATGTGAGCCCATAGCATAACGGATGTGAATGCATCTGCTATATGGTCTTCGATATGATTTCCCCAATAAATCTTGAATCAGAGATATGAAAGCTACAAAGTACAGTTCCAGCATGAAGGCACATGCAAATTTATAGATATATTTTAAGAAAAGAGAGAACTACAATAAAATGAATAATGGAATTCCTGTTATATCTTCTTTTATCAAAAGGCAGAACCAGATGACAGCTCCGGAGCCCAGTAGTCATTCCTCTGTCATGTATGGTTCCTGGAACAGCTAGAAGCTTTGATTTTGTTGTCTTAGAAATATTTTTTCATTGGATCTAAAGTTGTTATGCGCCATCCAGAGTCACTTTTGGTGAGATGGGCGGCTACATAAATTTGATTAATAAATAAATAAATAAAATCTAAAATTAGCAAAGTGATCTTGAACTATTTTATCATGTTGTACTTTTTCATTTACTATATTAGATTTCGCCACTGATGCGACCTCCTTTTGAAACATACTTAAGGGCCCTTGTCAGATTATCTCCTTGAATGTTCTTCATTTATTCATTTTTCAAATTGATTGGTTGCCTTAGAACAGCAGCTGATGTCAGAGAGATTATTAAACTATTGGTACATATTTAAAGAAATGTTCTACCATCACTCTTAAAATATAAGATAACACAGATGCGCTTTTCCCCCAAGCTTTTTCTCGTTCCTGTGATTGTGACTGCAGCAAAAGTAAAAAAATGTGTAATTTGGATCGAATCACATTTTCATAACTCAATATGCAATAGCCAAATAACACCAGGATGTGAACCGGTGGCGAAGGTAAGTGGAACCCACCTCTGCCTGGTATGGTTGTTATGTGGCAATAAATTAGAGGACAGAGTCCTATATATATGTCATCTTGAATTCCTGCAAAAAATATATAAATCTACAAAGTTTTTAAAAGCCATATACTGCATTCTTTTTATTCTCTTCTGATCCTATTTTATCGAAATGCTTTAAATTGCATAATGTTCTGAGGTCTACCAAACAGTAATGTGGTGTGGCAATAATTTTAAATAAAGACTAACACAATCATCAATTCTATTGGTTATACAACAAAATGTATATGGGATGGGCTTCAAACATTTTAGCAAGGGGTTCTCCGGCCAGTTGCTGGGTGGGCATGGCCATGGTGGGCGTAGCCATGGTGGGCATGGCCTAGTCGGCCTCCTGCACCATGGTGGGGGGTGTTTTTGCCCTCCCAGGGCTCTGGAGGCTTTCCTCAAGCATCCAGGAGGGCAAAAATGGCCTCCCCAGGCTCTTGAGGCCCTCTGGAGGCCAGAAACGGGCCAGTTTCCGGCCTTCCCAAACTTCCGGTAGGCTCATTTTTCACCCTCCAGAGCCTCCACCACACACGCCCTGCACTTACCTGCATCCAAAACGGGCCGCATGGGGACTACTGGGAGGGGAGGGGTGGGCAGAGCCAGCCAGGAGTGGAATTTGGGGGTTCTCCGAACTGCACAGAACCTTAGCTAGAGTTTCTCCTGAACCCCTGTGAACCCACAGCAGCCCACCCCTGATGAAAAATGAATATACTTTTAAACAAACTAATAAAACAAGCAAAAAATCAGTATACTCAGACAACAAAATACTTGGATGAATTACCAATTCTAATTAGTAGAGATAGGATGAATGAAATGACAAGATTTTGACAGAGCTGGCTGTACTGATTATTACCCAAAGGAGACTTTTTTATTTTTTGCTATTTTTAATCTATACAGCTCTAAACATATTGATATAAGAATACTGCATTTGAATAACTTCCTTCCCCAGTATAAACCTATCCAGATCAAGTTTAACCATGCTGGTAGTTAAATGCTGGATTTGGGCTGAGGACAGCATGGTACAATCTGAGAAAAAAAATGTTCAAAACACTATTATTATTTTTCAGCGGGTCTATGAATGCAATATCGAAATAGTTCTACATGCAGAGATTATACAGCACTATAACATGTAATCTAATACGTGTATGTGATACAAAAGAAGATGCTGAGTCTCTAGAAAATGCAGAGAAAAGCAATAAAGTTGATAAGAAGTCTGGAGGTTAAGTTGTACGATGAATGCCTAGGGGAACTAGATATGTTTAGCCTAAGTAAGAGAAGCCTTAGGGCAGAGGTCTTCAAACTTGGCAACTTTAAGACTTGTGGACTTCGACTCCCAGAATTCTCCAGCCAGCATAGCTGCATAGCATAGCCAGCATAGCATAGCTGGCTGGAGAATTCTGGAAGTCAAAGTCCACAAGTCTTAAAGTTGCCAAGTTTGAGGACTCCTGCCTTAGGGAGACCTGATAGTAGTCTTCAATACTTGAAGGCCTGCCACAAGAAAGAGAAGATTGATTTATTCTCCATAGCACCTCTGGGCAAAACAAGTGATGGCTCATCAGAGATCTCCAACTTGGAAATAAGGAAAATTTTCCTGACAGTAGGAATGATTAATCAATGGAACAGCTTGCCTCCCATAGTTGTGGGTGTTCTATCACTGGAGATTTTTCAAGAAAAGATTGGACAAACATCTATCCAAGATGTCCCAAAGGTGCTTTTTCAAGAGGCAACTGGACTTTCTGGGGGTTTTTTGAAGACATTTCGTTCTCATCCAAGAAGCTTCTTCTTTGTAGCCGGAAGAAACTTCTTGGATGAGAAGCGAAATGTCTTCAAAAAAAAAACAGAAAGTCCAGTTGCTTCTTGAAAAAGCACTTTTGGGACAACCATGACCTGGATGACTGAGAATCTCCATGGACATTTATCCAGGATAATATAAGGAGTCCTGCCTTGGGAGGAGGAGGCTGGAGTAGAGGAAGAGGCTGAACTAGAAGACCTTCAAGGTTCTTTCCAGCCCTATGGTTCTATGGTTCTATGGTTCTATGATTCTATAGTAATGCCCAGGGGGAGTGTTATACCTGCAGCTCTCCATAATGCAAAGCCAAAATGTTCTTGATCAAAGCTATTGGTGAAAGGATAAAAGTAAGAAGGGATCATGATGGTTGTAGAAAGCTATGCAATGGTACATCCACTCTAATTGCTCAAGACATTTTCAAGCAGTAGAAGAGTTCACAATGGCAACCACTTTGTAAATCATGTATTTGTATTTGTATTTGTTTATTTTGTCAAGCATAAATGAATATAAGCAAAGTACAAACAGTAAAACATGATTGAATATATATATATATATATATATAATATTACAAGCATGAATAAGAGTAGAAGAGGTATGAATATATGGGTACATTAGGACAGGAACAGTAGGCACGATTGTGCGCTTATGCACGCCCCTTACTGACCTCTTAGGAATGGGGTGAGGTCAATGGTAGATAATAAGAGGTTGAAGTTTTTGGGGTTTGGGGAAGAAACTACTGAGTCAGGTAAAGTGTTCCAGGCGTTGACAACTCTGTTGTTGAAGTCGAATTTTTTGCAATCAAGTCTGGAGCGGTTTACATTAAGTTTGTATCTATTATGAGCTCATGTATTATTGCGGTTGAAGCTGAAATAGTCGTTAACGGGTAGGACATTGAGGCAGATAATTTTGTGAGCTACACTTAGGTCAGATCGAAGGCGGCGGAGTTCTAAATTTTGAAGTCCCAAAATTTCTAGTCTGGTTTCATAAGGAATTCTGTTGTGAACAGAGGAATGTAATACTCTTCTGGTGAAGTATCGCTGGACATTCTCAATAGTGTTAATGTCTGATATGAAGTGTGGGTTCCAGACTGATGAGCTGTATTCAAGGATCGGTCTAGCAAATGTTTTGTATGCTCTGGTTAAGAGTACAATGTTACCAGAGAAGAAGCTGCGCAAGATTAGGTTAACCACTCTTAATGCCTTCTTTGCTCTGTAGTTGCAGTGGGCTTTGGCACTTAGATCGTTTGAGATGAGTACTCCGAGGTCCTTTACTGAGTGAGGATCATCATCAAGGTCATGATCATTAAGTTTGTATTTGGTGTTTTGATTATTTTTGCCAATGTGTAAAACTGAGCATTTGTTGATAGAGATTGGTAGTTGCCACTTGCTAGACCATTCAGAAATATATAAATATAAATAAATATATAATATATATAAATATATAAATGTATAAAAATATAAATGTATAAAAATATAAATGTATAAAAGAACCACAGAGAGCTGTCTTTGGGAGGAGAGACAATTCTATATAAGAACATTATTTTGACTTTCTGAATGAAATCACCTGATACATTAAACAAATCTTAATTACTGTACAGCTAATTACTCATCCATGTGGGAGGAAGGAGAATGAATATAAAGCTGTCAGAGGAAAACTTTCAGAGTTGTAGCCTGGGCAATGTGACTCATGATCTACACCTTATGCTATTCAGTTCATGTGTATTTTGACAAGCCCACTCAAAAGTGAAAAGATCATGAATCTTCCCAGGAACAAAGTAATGTTTCCCCCCCTAATAATGGTTGGAAGTAGGTGTGAGATCTGTGATTTGCTTGGCCTTAGTAGTTGTTTTTTTTTAAAAAAGAGAATTTATTGAGTGTTGTGCACTTTTTAATATATCTGCTATTCATACAAAATGCTTCATGTTATGAGGATTACAAATCATGTTATGAGGATTAGCTACTGTAAATTCATAGCAGTTCCTCCTTTGATACATTATATTGAATGTGTTTTTCTTCTGTGTATCAAACTACAGTAATATGTGAATCTGCACATCGATTATCCAATATAATGAATTCCTATCGAGGATAGGAATGTATTTAAATTATATATATATATATATATATATATATATATATATATATATATATATATATATATATATATGTGTGTGTGTGTGTGTGTGTGTGTGTGTGTGTGTGTGTGTGTGTGTGTGTGTGTGTGTGTGTGTGTGTGTGTGTGTGTGTGTGTGTGTGTGTGTGTGTGTGTGTGTGCAGTATGCTCCCTCCCATAAATCTATGACTCTAGACTTTTCATTCATATATTTACATCCTTGTTTTCAGTTTAACGAAGGGCTGAGTGAAGTAGAAGTAATTAAATAAATCAAGAGATGCTATGTACTGTATTTACCTGGGAGATTCTTCAAATACAAAACACAGTATAGGTAGTCCTCAACTTAACAACCACAATTGAGCCCAAAATTTATGTTGCTAAGTGAAAAATTTGTTAAGTGAGTCTTGCCCCATTTTATGACTTCTCTTGCCACATTCGTTAAATGAATCACTGCTGTTGTTGAATTAGTAGCACGATTGTTGATTGAATCTTAAGGTTGCAAAAGGTGATTTACATGACCCCGGGATACTGCAACCGTCATAAATGTGAGTCAGTTGTCAAGCATCCAAATGTAAATCATGTGACCATGGGGTTGCTGCAATGGTCATAAGCGTGAAAAATGGTTATAAATCACTTTTTTCAGTGCTGTTGTAACTTTGGCCGGTCGCTAAGCAAACTGTTGTAAGTCAAGGACTATCTGTATTGTAGCTCAGCCTTTACAGCTTGCAGGAGAAATGAGCATATCTCAATAGGTAGAAAAGGCAAAACTACATGAAATACAATTGAGATGATGGTCACAAACAGCACAGAACTGGCTGGACATGCAGGCTGCAATCTAACAATTAAGCTCCATTGAAGACAATGGGACTTCTTTCTGCGAAAACAGGCAAATTTTCTTCAAGCATTGGATTTAAAAATTCAGTTAACTTGTGTTTATTTTCTGTGATTTAAAAAAAGCAAAATAATTCCACTTTTATTGACAGAATAAAGTTGGAAAATGAATTGTCGCACCTTACAGATTAACCAATATAGAGGGATGTGTGGGTGGGTGTGTACACCAGGGGCGGGTTGCTCACTTACCGATACTGGTGCACTGCACATGCATCTCCACGTGCCCCCTTGCACGATTTTGCTTCTGCGCATGTGCGGAAACAAAATCTCACCGAAATCTTGCCCGCGCGTCCCCTCGCGAGATTTCAGCGAGATTTTGCTTCCGCACATGCGCAGGAGCAAAAAAGCCCAAAAATTCTTTTTAAAAGATGGTGACGTGTGCGACGAACCGCCAAAGACGGCACCGGAGCTGTCGCGCACAAATTGCGTAATCGGCGGGTCCCTACCGGAGCTGCGCACTGGACTGCACCGGTAGGAACCCACCCCTGGTGTACACCGATATGTCTGTCTGTCTGTCTGTCTGTCTATGAATTTTATTCTGCTCAGTCTACTTCAATAAACTATGGTCTTGTTAGGCTGGGTTGCATTTCACAAACGTTTCTGCAAGAGGAATTTGTTAGTCTTCACATTGCTACAAGAGTCTTGACTGCTTTAGATACAAAAACAAATGAGATAACCAATCCTTCTATCTCAGGTAACTGGTAAAATGGTCATCCCATAGATTTAATAAATATATTTAAAAACTCAGGGGGAAATTTAGTTACTCAAGAAAAGAAAAGTAGTAATTAAAAAAGAATACAAATCTCTGGGCCTTAAACCAGCAGCTGTCTTTATTGTAGGTAATACACACCCAAACCTAAAGGAAAATATGTATAGTAGATCCAGGAAGACATGCCCAAGAAAGCTATTTGGCAATTGCTTTCCTGGAAGGGAAAAAAAGAGGCAGCAGGAAGGATGAAGTTGCCAACAGTCCAGGTTGAATAATTTGCAAGCTGTTGCCAAAACATCTTAATCCAGATATGATTTCCCTAAGGCAGTTTAGAATCAACCCATCATGAACACAGGGGGAAGGTGCTTAAGCGCCAGATATTGTATGCCTCTTATTTCTCCCAGGGTCCAAGCATTGAACATGGACATTAAGAACTGGACATGGGAGAAACAGCCCTGTCTACACCCAATTCCACATATTCATATTATGAACATTCTTTTCCAGTAATGACAGTGTTATATGTTTGTAGCATGCAGCCACTTTTCTGGATCACATAGCTATTACAATGCAAGTCAACTGCTTTTCCATTGTTGTAAGGAATATCCTTCTGGGTTCAGTTCTAAGTGGGGGAAAAGACACTGGAAACATGGTGACTGCTTGGAAAGATGGTTTAATGGTGGACAGCAGGACCACATGGTCTGAGGTCCTGGGGAAAGGGGGATCACATGCCTCGAAGATGTTGAAGAATAAGAGAAGGGCCAAGATGCTGAGAGTGCCCTAGTTTTATACCCTCTGTTGGGCCCCACCTTAGGAGTTTCCTGTTCCTGTGTAAGAAATGTATTGGCTGTCAGACTCCCAGGGGGCGGGGGTCTTAGCTAACTGTAGGCTTTGTCTGTGTCCCAGGCTAGTTTGAGTGCTGGCTGATACAATCTTCCCAGGTGCCATGTGGTGAGATTCTGCTTGCTAGATGAGTCTGCCTGAAGTAGGTAGATCTTTGTTATGTAGAATAGACTGGCCCAGGCTATTAACAAAGGTGGTGGGAATGAGTGATCTGGGCTCATTCCTTCATGGCACATTGACAAAGGTGGGGGCTATTAGGAGTGAGTCTGTTTCCTGCCTAAAAGCATGTTTCTCCATTTTCTCATCCAGGGATATTCTATAGCCTTTTTAATATTTCCTAAAATATTTTATTCCTCTAGGAGGTGGGTAGGTGCTAACTTCCTACACCATAAGTAGAGATAATCTTTTGTAATATAAATATACAGAGGAGCTGTAGATATTTCTGTCTATGTAAACTAATGGAGATATTTTGGGGGAGTTTATTAATAATTTCTGTACCTTTAGTTTTCAAAAAAAATTGATCGAGGAAAATGAAATTTAAAAATTCAAAAAGGAATCAGAGAGATCCAAGCCATTGTGGGTATGTTTTATTATAAAAGAATTAAACAAATCTGATGTATAACAATTAGCACTGCTTAACAAATCTGCAAAAATTGCTTATTACCATAATGTTTATTATTTGCAACTGATTGAATTAAAGATGGTTGCTTATTCATAATCAGAAAAGCTGCATATTATTCCAAATGGAGTGATAAATCTTGTTCTTTCACCTTGATAGAAGTTGCACAATACTAAAACATAAAATGTGTCTTCTAACTATTCTCTGCTATATAGAATTTGTATGTGAAATACCATTATATGTTGAGACTCTAGAACAGGGGTGTCAAACTCACGTGGTCATGGCAGTGTCATGTGAGGCATCGGGACTTTTTTCCCTTCGCTAAACCGGGCGTGGGCGTGGCCAGTGTGTGACGCATCCAGCCTGCAGGCCGGGAGTTTGACAGCCCCGCTCTAGAAAGAGTGCAGAGAAGAGCAACAAAATAATTAGGGGACTGGAGGCTAAAACATATGAAGAACAGTTACAGAACTGGGCAGGGCTAGTCTAATGAAGAGAACAACCAGGGGAGACATGGTAGCAGTGTTCCAGTTCTCAAGGGGCTGTCACAGAGAGGAGGGCAGCTGAAGGCCAGACAAGGAATAATGGATGGAAACTGATCAAGGAGAGATTCAACCTAGAAAATAAGGAGACATTTTCTGACTGAGAACAATCAACCAATGTATCAACTTGCTTCAGACGTTGTGAGAGGTTCATCACTGGAAGTTTTCAAGAGACTGGACTGCCATCTGTCAGAAATGGTGTAGGGCAGGGGTGGCCAAACTATGGTTCTTTGAGGACCTGTGGACTTCAACTCCCAGAATTCCTGAGCTAGCCATGCGTGCATGGCTGGCTCAGGAATTCTGGGAGTTGAAGTCCACAGGTCCTCAAAGAACCATAGTTTGGCCACCCCTGGTGTAGGGTCTCCTGTTTGGGCGGAGGATTGGACTAGATGACCTACAAGGTCCCTTCCAACTCTGTTATTCTGTTAATAAAACAAAGGATACTTTAAACTTTCCATTCCAAGCCTAGGATAGGAATAAGCAATGCAGGATCTTCTTGAGTTTTAAACTAGCTCCCATCTATGATCTATGAACAGCCTAGTGCACACATAGAGAGATTCCCCGAGAATGGACTCCAGCATGAACCCTAAAGCTTGGAAGACTAAATCTTTTGAAGACTGACTCATATTGGATCCTGTAGCTCCTATCTGCTCCAGCCAAAATGACCAGTGCTGGAAACAGGGTGTGCTGCCTAAGATGCTTGAAAGGCACAAAGTTCTTTATCCCTAACTTTCATATTCACCAACCAACTCATCTGTTCAAAGTCAGGGGATAGCTGGTTACAAGTCATTTGTGCTAGCTGTGTCTTTTAAAGTTGGATTATGGGATTATGGTAGCAGTGATTTACTTAGCAGGGGGAATGAGAATCTATCCTGGAGACCTGATCCAGCAAGCCAGGCCAGGCCAGGCCACCTATGGAGCATCATGCAATGCAAGAATTATTGTGTCTTCTGATTTGAACAGTGTCTGCTTTTTCCTTTTACAGCCAGCATTACTTTTATGAGTGAGAGATCATTCTCCATACTTCTCTAATGCATAAATGATTTTTTTGAATAGAATAGAATAGAATAGAATAGAATAGAATAGAATAGAATAGAATAGAATAGAATAGAATAGAATAGAATAGAATAGAATAGAATTCTTTATTGGCCAAGTGTGATTGGACACACAAGGAATTTGTCTTTGGTGCATATGCTCTCAGTGTACATAAAAGAAAAGATACATTTGTCATGAATCATGATATGTGTGCATGAAAAGCAATTCTCCCAGATAAGACAGCTTTTCTTGATGCATCTGGTAAAAGGGATGATTATTGTTGTTATTATAACTAAGAGGTACAATTTTTAGTTAACTGAACATCATCTCCTTGCCAGTCCATTTGAAATGATTTGGCGAGGAGAGTAGGAGTTAGAAAAACAAGCTGCTTTGATGACTTTGCAGTCACACTTAGCAACAGATTAAACACTAGGGTTCTTTTTATAGTTACAGCACAAATGAAATGGGCTCACTTGGTAAACAATCTGTCTGCACACTCAAGGGTGTGGTAGATATTTACTATCCATATCATAACTTGCTAGTGCCTGTTGGACAGGCAACTCAAAAGACTAGTTTGCACTGCCTTGGATTAGAGTAGCAAAAGTCTAGCCTTGGTGTAAACATTTTCATTTACTATACAATAACCATCCTTTGTCATATGCCTCAGCTGTTTCCTCGTATTGCTGTTCCTATTAAATACTTCACTTTATCTATCTCAAGTTATCATATTAGCCACTTCATCACTGAGGACAGCTATTGCTGCAATCTCTCATGTCAGCTCCTTCTGGTGAACCCAAAATTTGGAATGCTGTTGAACTATCATTATATAACATGAAATGGGACTTATCAAAGCTAAGCATCTGTTCTGGTGCCATGGAACATGTGAAGAATTCAAATTAAAGAATGCCTCGGATCATGTGCTGAGAACATGGCATTATTCTTGGGTTAGACAAACAGTGTGACTGAGGATATCAGCATGATTAAAACCATATCTTTGGGACTTCTAAAGCTGTGTTCCATCTGACTTAATTTTTCAAATATTCTTCTAATTAAAAAAACGTAAAGCATGGCACAAAAGCAAAGTACTAGATTTATCACCCAAGGCAAAAGTAATATTGTATGGAGCATCTCTAGGAGGCAACCCAAAGCAACCTCACCGGTTACCTTTCTGAACTAGGCAAGCTCTGCCACTCTACAATTTCAAGTGGGTTCATGGCGCCCCAATTAACATTATTTACCACCACAATAACAGCAACAGAATTGTCCAACAACAACTGGAAACAACATCATGACAATAAGCATCACCGTGCAACCAATTTAGGCTTTAAAAGGGAATTGGAGAAGTTATGAATAGTTAAGTTATCAATGGATACCACTCTTGATGGTTATTTACTACAATAGTCAGCATGCCGATGAAGCCCTTATGGAGCAACAGTGAAGGCCAGCTTTCATCCTCTTCTCCATGTTTAGGGACTGAGCCGAGTTGGTGCAGTGGTTAAATGCAGCACTGCAGGCTACTGCTAGTTCAGCAGTTCAGCTGTTCAAATCTCACCGGCTCAAGGTTGACTCAGCCTTCCATCCTTCTGAGGTGGGTAAAATGAGGACCCAGATTGTTGGGGGCAATATGCTGAACTCTGTAAACCGCTTAGAGAGGGCTGTAAAGCACTATGAAGCGGTATATAAGTCTAAGTGCTATTGCTATTGCTATTTCCTGAATGTGTCTGACTGGCCACTGTTGAAACAGAAGGCTGATTAGGATTACCTGTTTGGCTTGATCTAGCAGGGCTGTTCTTGTGTTCTTTGAGCAGAAGAATCAACCACTCTAGAAGAACTTCAAAGGGCATGTAATCATCCATTAGACACTTCCCCCCAAAGAGTTTAAATCAACAACATGTAGAGGATTATCTCATTTTATCTTCATTACAGTCTTTCAAAGAAGCTTAGAGATGGCTACTTTTCCAAAGACCACCAAGAAGGCTTCATGGGATTTGAGTTATTGCATGTATGAATGAAGTCTTCCTATTTACAAACCCACAGTGTCACTCACCTTTCCCCTTCTATAATCTGCAGATTGGTATTCTGGTTTATTCTTTTTTCTGAAAAGCACTAAACGGTTTATAATTTAATTTGAACTGCATAGTACTAAAATGTGCAAAAACTTGGTATCACTTGTATAATATATAGAATCCTCATTGGCCAATTTAAAAGTACCAAACTATTTCTAAAACCCTTTCTGTCAGGTTTTTGCTACCCTGTAGGGTATCAGCAAAGTTTTTTATGGTATTGGCACTGTGTCACAGTTGTTTATGGGTTAAATCTTATTGGCCAATCTGCCAAGACTGTTCAAAGAATCCAAGGAATCTTAAAGCTGGAAAAATCCAATTAAACCATGACTAAACCTCTGTTCAGTGTAGCAATCCATATAAGCATCCCAAGCAAAGAGCTGTATATCTTTTCCGTGAACACATCCTGCAAATAGATGTATAATGTAAAACCTTTATGTCTTTTGTTCTGGGAGATAGCTGTCACAGCATTATCTGTGACACCTATGTTTGTTTTCATACCCAGCTTGTTTGTCATGTCAAGGCTAAACAACTTCGCTCATAGAGTTGTATTTTTTTCCTCCGCTTATCTCAGCCCTTAAAACATAATGTTTCAGACTGATCATACAGAATTCAAGATAGTGTCTGACCAACGAAGGATAGAATGGAACTATTACTTCCAGTGATTTGAAAACCAAACTTCTAATGATACAAGCTAAAATTGCCTCTCTTTTTTTTGTAGGCAAGTTGCATGTTAGTGAGTGTGACGAACAAGTCCAAATTCCACATATTTTATTACTAAACCCCATTCAATATATCACTTCAATCCGATGAGAAATTTTCATTTGGCATTCCTCTGAGCACTATTTTGAACTAGCTGAGGATTTGGGTAATAAACATGCCTCATGGAACTAGTTTGCTAATCAGAATACTGTGGTGAGATTGGTGAGCTGTTGAAATCAATATGTGCCACATCCACAGCATTCCCTTAATCTACTAAGAAAATTACCCAAGTAAAAAATGAAATAAGATTAGCCTTACAAGACTTGTTCTCCACAAATCCATGCTGATTTCTAGTAATCACTGCATTGTTTTCAAACTCCTTCTAGAGATCAAGTTATTAAAAATGGTATTGCTATTGGAGTGACCGGTCTGTAAAACCCTGGATTTTTCTGTACAATTATTTTGGTTATTATTTCTGTGGATGCTGGTGGTCTTGACTGACTTGTTTTTTCCAGACAACCAAATCAAGTCTTTTCTAACCTTTCCACCCATTCTGTGCTGCCTGTAACTGGAGACACCTTCTTAACAAATTGGCAGCATGCCCAATACCATTTATTTTCCATCACCGATGGAAGATAATTGCAGAGGAAACTCATACACGGGACAAATATTTTGATTGTATTAATAGCAGGAGACAAAGGAAGACCTGCCTTTTATCCCTTAAAGGTCATTTTCATGTCGCTGTGTTTAAGGATGGGAGAATTGAAAGAACTGTCCCGCTCCACCCATTCTTTTGTGTGATTTGGAGGGTTGAACTGTGTGTGTGTTGGTAAGGGTCAGGTTTTGCAGGAATGTTTTAGCTCTTTGTGCTAGAAAATGCCTCAGGCATTTTCAGGCATATATGCTAAAGGCCATTGGAGGCTACCCTGGATCAATTCCCACATCCACAAAAAGCCACAATCAGAATTGTTCTTATGTCAATGTGAGTTGCAGATAAGAATGACACAGAACGTTCTCCTAGATAAGGGCTCAGCCTAGGGTACAACAACAGCCCTCTAGGAATACAAAGATTAGAAATACTGAAGACAGATTAGATAATTTGACTCCCTAAAGCACTAACTATCCTGAGGTGACTGCACAAATCCTCTGATAACAGTGGATACCAGCTGTAGGCTGCAGCTTCAGAGCTTCTACAATTTTTTTAGAAAATGACATACACATTCAAAGCATAGAGGTTTATTGAAGGATTCTGACTGTTTTTAGTTTGGCAAAAATCTTTCTGTGGAGGAATTGAAATAATAACTAACTGAACAACCTACCAAGTAACCATATAAATACAGGTAGCCCTCGACTTACAACAATTCATTTAGTGACCATTCAAAGTTACAACGGCACTGAAAAAGTGATTTATGACCGTTTTTCACAGTTATGACTGTTGCAGCATCCCCAACGTCATGTGATCAAAATTCAGAGGCCTGGCAACTGATTCATATTTATGATGGTTGCAGTGTCCCGAGTTCATGTCATCATCTTTTGCAACCTTCTTACAAGCAAAGTCAATGAGGAGGCCAGGTTCACTTAACAACCATGCTACTAACTTAACAACTGCAGTGATCCACTTAACAACTGTGGCAAGAAAGGTGGGGCAAAATGGGGCAAAAATCACTTAACAAATGTTTCACTTAGCAACAGAAATTTTGGAGGTCAATTGTGGTCGTAAGTCAAGGACTATCTGTAATAATAATGGTTTACGCTGTGTTGTATGCTTTTCTATCTCCCAGCTATGCCATCATTGTTTAGATATTTAGATAATAATTATTTAAGTTATTCATTCTAGTAGTAATAATATGATGGCATATCTTCTAGTAAAGATTTAGGACAATAAATCTTTATCCTGCTCCATGCTCAGAGAAACCTTGTAGAAGGCGCTCTGAAGTAGTGCTGTCCATAGAACGAACTTTTACAATCTCTCAGAAATTGGCCATTTTAAGATTGGTTAGATTAATGAGAGTTTAGCGCCAATGAATCTGGAAGGCACTAGTCTTAAGATTCTTCTGGAGTCAGATAAACATTGCCAAAAGGGGCACTTTTCATTTTACGGCACTTTTCATTTTACCTGCAAGTATTTATTTATTTTATTTATTTTAGAGTTCTTATATGCCGCCCTACACCCTGGGGACTCAGGGCGGCATACAACATGTCAAGAACCACTAAACAATATAAAAGATTTAATAACAATTTAAAAAAGAATTTATTAAAAAACATACAACAACCATACATACGTGGGGGAGACCTAAGAAGTGAATTGTCTCATAACCCCGCCTGCAGGAAGAGCCATGTCTTAATGGCTTTTTGGAAGGCCAGCAAGGTGGGGATAATTCGGATCTCTGGGGGTAGTTGATTCCAAAGAACAGGGGCCCCTACAGAGAAGGCCCTCCCCCTAGGCCCCACCAGTCGGCATTGTTTGGCTGACGGGACCTGGAGGAGACCCACTCTGTGGGACCTGACCGGTCGAAGGGAAGTATAAGGTAGAATGCTCATAAAAGTAGGAGCAAGCAGGTAGTAATTTGAAGGATATACAAAACATTGAACTATTATATATTGAAATCAGTTTAATAGTCATGATTTCTCATAGAAACATTAGAAAATTTTATTCTGATACAATGCAGATGTCATATATGGTCTTTAGGCATAATGGTAAATTTGGTTGTGTTCAAGTCAAATGTTCCTTGAGGGATGAGCTTTAATTTTTTTCTGACCTCAGTTTTGTTGTTGTTATTGTTGAGTCATTCAGATGCCTTTGGCTCTTCGTGACCTGATAGATATCATTTTGTCAGGACTGTCAGTCACTATTTCTTTGGGTTCTTGGAAGCTCACACTTATGTCATCAGTGACAATATCTTGCCACTTATCTGCAGCCTTTTATTATTGCTTTCCATTTTTCCAAGGTCTTTTCTAGTGACTTGCCCTTAAATTAAGTATCCAAAAAATTCAAGTTTCAAATTACACTACTTAGTGTGGATTTGTTCTTCCTGCAACTAAAAGCATTCATAATATTTTCAAGCATGGCAATTTAAAGACATGTTGTCTAGCTTTTCTGATGGTCCAATTTTCGCAGCGGAAACTTACAACAGCTTTGGCAATACACACTGTTGTGGGTCAGATGCCTCTTGTGGTGATGTTGGTGGTGGTGGTCCATTGAGTCAATCCTAATTGCTGGTTACTACAGGATCAAGTCTATGCAGTTTTCTTGGCATCTAAACGATTAAATCATGGCAACTGGACCAAAGTTTATTAAAACTGAGATGTTGTGTGGCAAGAGTTGGTTCATTCCAATTATTCTCTGACTCTCTGCCTACCCAAATTTTCATTTTGATTGAAGAAGTTACTTGGATGAGTAATTAAATGTCTCAGTTTTAAGAAACTTTAGTCCAGTTGCCATGATTTGACCTTTTATATGCTTTTGGCCTGGATGATTGAGTCTTCATTTACATTTCAGTTTTCTTGACAATATTTCCAGAATTGGCTTGCCACTGCCTTCTTCTTAGAGCTCAAAGAGAATAACCTACCAAAGTCACCCAGCTGGCTTTTGTGCCTAAAACAAGATTAGAATAAGTATCCTGCCTTTTAATCCAGTTGCCTCAACCACCATACTGTGATATGTTGACTAAATTGTCATAGTTGTTTCCATCTGAAGTATGAAATGTCTCTATATCTCATTCCCATCCATGTGAATTTTTGAAAGTGGAATGGTAAAGTATGTTATTATTTTATCTTTCCCCCTTGCTATGCAACTTCATCATGGTAGTGGGGCATTCCTAAGATGGATGGGTGAAGAATGCTGGGGGTATATGCCAAGTATATGTACTTCAGAGGGTCAACCAAGGGATGGAAGTAATCTCAGTTCCCAACGAAAGTAAGCAAGCAAGCATCTATATTGGGCTGGATGATTATTTTTGTGATGATGGCAAAGACATCTTTTCATAACGTGTGGGAAAAGACAGTGGTAAGATATTCATGTATCAAGAAAACCACATGGATAGGCAGTATGACATGATCGATGATATAGCACTGGATGACCAATCCTCAATCAGATGGTTCTACATTCTACTGAGAAAGAGCTGAGGCCCTTTCAGAGTACTAATGCAGTTTATGTGACTAGATTAAAGTCTTTGGACATCTAACTGCTAATGTTGCCAATAGGGGCGGAAATCTAAAGCTCCAAAGACAGGAGTACAGTGGGAACATGAAATGTGAATATGGGAAAGTTGAACACAATGAAAGATGAAATGAACTGAGTAGTATGAAGGCACCGGAGAAGATATTCAAATGCTATGATGTGGTAGTAGTTGTAAAGCTCAAAATAGTGCAGACGGTGGTTTTCCCTGTGACACTCTCTGGAATTGAAAATTGAAGAAGCTACATAGAAAAAGTACTGACATCAGCAAATCTGAGACTCTTAGCAATTTTAATTCAAAGCCTTTGAGTCTTGTTTGAAGATCAGCTGACTTTGCACCTATTTATTGTGATGGAATGTGCATCTGCAGGAGCAGTGAGGGAGAGTTTTGACAACCCAGAGCTTTCCCAGAAAGAGACCCAGATTAAGAGACTGTGTAGTCCTGAGATAGATTGGGAAGAGGTTCAGGGTAGCCAGGCCCTAGAATCTCTCAGGATATATCTAATAGGTTAGAAGGTTATGGTTTTAGTTTGGCAACTTTCTGTCCATTATATATAAGCAAATAAAGGACTGAATTTGATTGGAACTCACTATGTCATCTTGAGCTTGGGCCTGAACAAGACTGGCCCTGAGGGCGGGGTCAAATGTGTCATCAGTTTGGAATCACTATGCTCCCATAAAAGACCCAAGTCCATCCCCCTGTGAATTCTGTTGACTCTTATATAATACCAATTTGCCTTCACCATTAGTAGATCAGATTCTTGTGTTTAGGTAGCATGAAATAAATTCTTAGTACTTCTGGACTCTATCCCGTCTCTTGGTTTCTTGTGCCAGACAGTGGCAATATACAACCTTGGCACACCCCTTTCCCTATTCTGAACCTTTTAGTTGTTCTATATTCTATTCAAATTGCTGCTTCCTGGCAATTATACAAATTCTTCAATAGGGAGGTGAGAAAGGGCGGCCATGTTTTTAGAGTTATCCACAATTTTGTTGGGCTCTGTGATTATCTTTAGTACAATGAGCAAAACAAAACCATTCTTTTTGGAATGATGATGCCTTTTCTATTATTGTAAGCTATTAGCATTGCAATCCTGAGGGCCTTTCACTGGTACCCACCATGCAGTCTCATATCTTCACTCTCCTAGGGAAAGGAGTAAACAGGCAAGTTTCCGTCCCCAATACCTCAAAGGTCCCTCCCCCCACCTCCCAGTCAACCATGCAGAACGCTTCTAAAATTCACTGGGACTCTTAAGAGCCGAGGTGGCGCAGCAGTTAGAGTGCAGTACTGCAGGCTACTTTAGCTGACTGTGATCAGCAGTTCAGCTGTTCAAACCTCACCGGCTCAGGGTTGACTCAGCCTTCCATCCTTCCAAGGTAGGTAAAATGAGGACCCAGATTGTTGGGGGCAATGTAAATATATACATTGCTTAATGGTGTAAACTGCTTAGAGCAGTGTTTCCCAACCTTGGCAACTTGAAGATGTCTGGACTTCAACTCCCAGAATTCCCCAGCCAGCGAATGCTGGCTGGGGAATTCTGGGAGTCGAAGTCTAGACATCTTCAACTTGCCAAGGTTAGGAAACACTGGCTTAGAGAGTGCTTGCACTATGAGGCGGTATATAAGTCTCACTAATAGATAATAAATAAATAAATAAAAGGACTCTTAGTCGAGCATCTTTGCCTCAGTTAGGAACTGCATGGAGGCAGGGTAATGACCACTAGATCACCTGGGGCCCAAAATGTCCTTGTCTTTACTCCCAATCTACTTTTATCTCTGCAATGCATGTGAGAACTCCAGTGTGATGTCTCTCCAGTCTGAAACCAAATGCTTTGAAGCAACGTAAATATGTGCTCAGGCCACTTCCAGACACTTTAAAATGTGTATCTGTTTCTACCTTCCACTAGGATACCTGTAAATATTAGGAAGAATCAACAAAAGATATGGGCTCATGATTTGTAAACAATCTCCACCCCCCCCCCATCCAGTCTAATCTGTTATCTTTTGGAAGATTTCCAGCTGTTCTGTTCCACCCACACAGACTCCCTTTTGTGTTGCCTCAGAAACCGAAACTAACGTGATTCCAGTATCGAGAAACCAAACAGGAAGTTAAGACAGATTGCCATATTTGGGCTGCACAGGGATGGAGTCACATGTTCAAACTAAAAATACAGTGATATAGAGTTGCCTTCTATTTTTGGATTGGCTCAATCCCTACCTTCTACACTTTAAATATATTAAGTATAATCCTTCATTCTTGGCAGTCGGCAAGGAAGCATTCGGTTTCCTCCCCGTTAAAACTTCAGAACAGTAGCTATACAGTTTACAAGAATATATATACAAGAAAGACAAAGCCATTATCCTGAATTATTTCTCTCTTTAGTTTTACCCCAAAACATTTATCAAATCTGGAAACTTGCACACTACTGCATAATAAATTACATTATAATTTCCTTTAAATTACATTATAATTTTCTTTTCTATAGCACTTTAATCTCTGGTTTTGGTACATCTTTTTAATAGCATTATAAAAACATGAGATCGGTATTCAGTGCAACAAGTAATGTAACAGTAGAATGTAAAACATAAAACAAAACAGAATTGGAATAAATTGGCAAAAGGCTAGTTAGAGCCCTAATGTTTATGTAGGAGAAAGACCTGGGGGATATTACAATAAATATGCACAAGTTTAAAGGGCAAATCAAGTACTCTGAGCCTGCAGTCTATATTCCCCAAATGAATGGGGAGCCTTCATCCTATGGGCCTAATCTGATTAAACAAGAGGTGGGAGTCACACCTATTCATTTGCTAGTCTTGGTCCACTGCATCTTTCACATGGACTGCCATAGAAGATTGCAGTGCAGAAAGTGCTCCTACAGGGATACAAGTAAAATCATCTCTTGCTCAGCCATATTTCAGTAGTGCCATCCCTTCCAAGGGGGAAAAGCATACATAAGGCAGGCCCAACCTCTGCCAAAGCACCCATTCATTCCTTCTTTAGATCTTGGCTAGCTTTTGTGCTTTCGTGGAGACAGGCTGCACGGGGAGGAAAACGTTTCACTGAAATTGCACGAATCTTCAAAAACATGGCACCCGCTGTGTATGCCTGGGTCTTTTCCCACAGTTGAGCTGCTATCCAGGTATTCTTGAAATTGCAAAAACTACCAACATGGTATTTGCTTCCCCACTGCTGATCCCTCCCCTTTTTCTATCACCTCTGTTTCAAGTTATTGCAGTCTCCAGATTTTCCTTCAAGATAATGGGTGACAAGACTGAACAGATACTATGCTTTAAAGTTGCCTCCAATAGTGTCAGAGTAAGAAAAAGTCTATGGGATCGTTGGTGTTCCCTTTTCTTGCAGGTGTCTCATTGCTCGACTAGTCAACATCTTCAATTGAGTAATGAAACATCTGCAAGAAAACAGTCAAGGTCAGAGAGCACCAGGGACTTCGCAGTTCAATGCTGAGCTGCATATATTCTCTTCTACCTAGGCCAATGCCTATGGCGGGACTCTTTTCATAGTCCCTGGGCCCATAATATCCATACTAAACTTTTGAAGATCGGGATTTCCCCCAGTGAAGTTTTTATCTTAGGCCCTGATGCTGCCAAATCGTTGATTTTTCAACGGCTGGACGACATTGATAGACAACTCAATCTGGCAAACGGATCAGGAACTTGCTCACCATTTTCCCTTGGTATTGTTCCCTTGCTTCACCCCCCACCTTACCTTTCCGCGTTACACTCTATCAAACATAGGCTTGCATTTATGAAGGCACGATTTAATGTGATCCCCTCGAATGTCCTCGACAGTAGGCTCTTAGGGGGAGTAAAATCCACCTATTGTACATGTGATGGCCGATCCCCGGAATCTCTGCTCCATATTACATTTGTATGCCCCCACTATCGAGACATATGATCAAGATTCATCTCCCCTATTTCCCAGAGATGCCCTGGTTCACCGGATCTGTTCAGCCTTTATTTGCTACTCCAGGATATAGACCCTAATATAACTTCAAAGGTGGCAATTTTTTTTGCTGCAGTCGTGGCTGAAAAACGGAGGAAAAGACGGGTAACCCCTACGGCAGAGGATCACTAGTATTGACGATATAGATTGTAGTAGATGGTATACTGTCACATGAGCTATCTATATTTGTAAAATTTACCCCCCTTTTTAATGTGTATTTTAAATTGGTCTCCGACCGCAATAAAAGCTATCTATCTATCTATATTCTCTTCTATTAGGAAAAAGACTCTTTTAATAGGGACCTACTTGAGGACAACTTAAGGTGATCTTTTTCATGAAATGAAGACAACAGTGAAAATATAAGAGGGAAAAAATACTATGGCGTATGTTTCTGCAATGGCTAAATGCAAGTTCAATGGCCCAAAATGTGCAGGATACAGATTTTGGCATGCAGGAAAAGAGTTTAATACTTTCCCCGTAACATGATTTTAATAAGAATCACCTCATCCTCTCACTTCTTATCAACCAATGTGCCAAATTTATTTCTAACAAAACACACTAAGACAAGGGTAATTGAAGATAGATAGAATAGAATAGAATTCTTTATTGGCCAAGTGTGATTGGACACACAAGGAATTTGTCTTTGGTGCATATGCTCTCAGTGTACATAAAAGAAAAGATACATTTGTCAAGAATCATGAGGTACAACACTTAATGATTGTCATAGGGTTCAAATAAGCAATCAGGAAACAATCAATATTAATATAAATCGTAAGGATACAAGCAACAAGTTACAGTCATACAGTCATAAGTGGAAGGAGATGGGTGATAGGAGCGATAAGAAAAACTAATAGTAATAGTAATTACTATTTTTTTTAGTAATTAATTGTATAGGTATTACACATTTTTCTGTGCTGCGTTTGGAAAGGTATGGATTTGTACATGTGCACACTCTCCCAGAATCCTACAAATCCATGACCTTCTTTCCCAGTCTGTTTTTTGGTTACTACGGAACGACAACAAAACAGAAACTAGAATATGTTTTTTAAATACATTTTCATCCATTTTAAGAATGCAGTGTGTATTCTTCATGGTTACTATAATGCTGTATTTACTGTATCTCTCTGCACCTGCAACTGGAATACAATGTAAAGTACGTGTATTTGGTTTACATATATATATTTAAAAATAAAATTCTTTGGGGGATATGTAATTTGTGTGAGGATAAGCATTTGTAACAATCTCTTCTGTCCTTTCTCAATATCAGCCCCTGTACTTTCTGGAAAAATCTCTCCAATAGGATGAGAGAGTTCCAAGAAAGGTCGATGGCAATGGCATTTCTTGGCAGCGTCCAACGTAATGTACTAATACATTGATGGGTAATTGTGGGTCTCCAGATGTTGCACATTGTACTTTGCAAACATTTGGAGGGTCACAGATTATTCATTTCTTCCCAGAAAGCACAGTGGTGAGATTGAAAGAAGACAACAAAGAATTCCCCATGCATAAAAATCTCTTTGTTTGTCCTCCATGGTATACAATTCATAATTTGGAAGAATATCCATATGGAATTGAAACAGAGAACCTTGAAATCCAATACTGCAGGCCTTCTGACCAATGCAGATTTCATGTTTGCACTGAAAACCTGTTCAACCAAATCCAATTGTGAGCATTACGCTCCAAAAGGGTCTACAAGGCCACAAAAGGAAAAGTAGGAATGAGGAATCTTTCAAACAAAGCCACAGACACAATAAGTATAACAATAATAATAACTACAATGGATTTTTTTTAAAGGGTGAGGAAAATCTATTGGGGAAGTCTAAAAGCTGTGCAGAAAACCAGCATATTGTTCTCAGATGATCAACGTGATTGAGCTAAGGAATCAATAGATAGGAGAGAAAGCATGTGAAATCTGATTCCATCGGAGCAGCACAGTGTGGGAAAAAGAATACTGTTGACAAAGGGCGTGGGGCACGCTGGCCAGCTAAGCTGTTTTGCTGACTTTCAGAGGAAGACGGCAAGACAGATGTTCGGTTAATATTAACATTGGGATCTCCCTTGCTTGGGAAAATAATGGGGGAAGGGAGAATCAGCCACTATGGATGGCCAAGAAAGATACTGCCTATCATTAGCCTTTTCAATTCTATTTAAAGTCAGGGTAGGAGCCCACAGCTCTGCATAAACATCACCAGACCAGGATAGTACCAGGTGTCAGCTAGCCTTGCAAAGTCACTGAAATGTCAAGGATTGTTTTTCCTCTACTCCCTTGCTTTCTCTCTTGACTGGGAACTGCCAGTGTTTATTTAAAAGATCTCCCTTTTATTTGGCCAGGATACCAGGGGAGCAGATGTTAATGGATTATTATTTGCAGCTGGATGATAGCCAAGGAGATAAAGATAGCTTGATTTTGCTGCCCAAAGCCCTGCCATTCTGTAGGAGATGCAAGAATGGAATTGGCATGCTGTGATTACAGTGGCGTTCAACAAGGCTTTCAAAATCACTGTAACATATCCGGTATTTTGACATTCCTAGAGGAGAACAGGAAAGAAGGGCACCGAGTTTGGATTCAGAGGTTCCAGATGTGTATTATCTCAGTTTGCTGGTTTAGATTAGCTGCCAACACCGGCTAATGGCAGATACACCAAGGAAAGGATGTTAGACTTCTCCATTCAATTCACATGTATTATTGATGAAATGGACTATAACAGTGATGGCGAACCTTTTTTCCCTCGGGTGCCAAAAGCACGTGCGTGTGCGCTGTCACGCACGTGCGAGTGCCCATACCCATAATTCAATGCTTGGGGAGGGCGAAAACGGCCTCCCCCGCCCCCACAGAGGCCCTCTGGAGGCCGGAAACGGCCCATTTCCCAACTTCCGGTGGGCCCGGTAGGCCCGTTTTTCATCCTCCCCAGGCTCCAGAGGCTTCCCTGGAGCCTGGGGAAGGCGAAAACGCCCCCCTGGCCCCCCAGAGGCCCTCCGGAAACCTAAAATGCCTTCCAAGTGCCTCCACGTGAGCCGAAAATCAGCTGGCCAGTGCGCACATGTGCATTGGAGCTGAGCTAGGGCAACAGCTCACGTGCCGGCAGATATGGCTCCGTGAGCCATAGGTTCGCCATCACTGGACTATAATGTTGAAATCATCTGGTCTGGTGGAACTGTTCTTAAGGAACCTGTCACGACAATACATTGCCATTTTATATTTGTTGAATCCAGATGATCTTTTTGTCTTCTGGGTTCTGGTGGTATGGTAAATGTGGTTGAGGCTGAGATTAAGGATGTACAAAACTTGCCCAAATTAAGGATGTACAAAAATGGAAGGGCATGGGAAAATTGGGAACATTCCATTCCTTATCTGGATCAAGCTGTTCCAGGGGGAGGTTTATGTA
The DNA here is from genome assembly GCA_023053685.1 of Diadophis punctatus similis. Classification (NCBI taxonomy): domain Eukaryota; kingdom Metazoa; phylum Chordata; class Lepidosauria; order Squamata; family Dipsadidae; genus Diadophis; species Diadophis punctatus. The sequence goes on from JALIGW010000003.1 coordinate 60,671,264, forward strand.
AATATAGTGTTCTAGACAAAACTAGATGAGATTAAAGGCTTTGCCAAAATCCACCTTGCAACTATGCCAAAGTTTTGTTCTCTTGAAGAAAAGACCTGTTTGTTAGGTACTTTATTTTCAGGGTCTGGAACATTTGTTTCAACATTGTTTTGGTAGTGGTTTTGCATTCACTTTATTGTTGGAGGTGATGAAGGGTGCTACATTTTTCTGTACATATCTTTTCCATTTTTCGGAAGCACCCCACTGCAAAAGGCCAATAGGAGGAGTTCCTTCATATTGTCTTCATTTGGGATTTAATGGGGACATGGGAAGCCAGGGACAGCTTATTATGAACTAAAAGAAAAAGTATTTACATGTGCAGCATGATTATTAAATAGCTAAATATTCTCAAAAAACCCTGCACTCCTCTCACCAATTTTTTCTACATTGTGGAAAGTACTTTTGTAACCAAAGTCTATTTCTTCAGTTTGAAAGAGAACAGGAAAAAATTAAATGCATGGGTTGTTGTTGTTTTAAGTGCATATCACTAGTTGAAAAATAATCCACTGAAAGTAGAAAAAATACGCTTGACATTTGGTTTGGGTACTGTTTAAGCCATGGCCTTATTGGATGAGAATTACTGCAACCGAAGTCCATTTCGGGCTGGGAGCATCAAATTAGGAAAGCATCATATACAAATCACAGGGACCCAGCACAGTGTTTTAACTTTGGCAGTTAAGCCCAATAATAAATCACTGCTTAAAACTGGCCTTGTATTACAGTGTAATGGGGTGTTTCCTAACCCAGGGTTGGCTGGAGAAATAAGAGAGCTGTAATCCAACACATCTGGAGAACACCATTTAGATAAGTTTGATTTAAGGTCATTTGTTCTAACAGCCTAAGAAACTATCACAGTTACAGAATAACCAGAACATTATGTATTATGGATGTTTTCCTAATACTTCATATGGATATGGCACAGCTTTAGAGGAATATTGATAGTTCTGTTAATCATTGGGATGGGGCATATTTTCTACCACAACACCCAGTTTGGGGGGGGGGGGAGGGGAGGGGACCACAACCCAGCCTCCCTGGGAAATTCCACACATATCTTGATACAGAAACAGCATAGAGCAGCGCTTCCCAACCTTGGCAACTTGAAGATGTATGGACTTCCAACTCCCAGAATTCTCAGTCAATTCTGGCTGGAAGATTTTGAGAGTTGAAGTCACACGTCTTCCAGCTGCCCAGGTTAAGAAACCCTGGCATAGAGGATGGTATATAAGCCAGGAAACACAGGATAGTGACGGCCCATAAGTGTCATATTTGTGTCTTGGCTGTTTGTGTGTGAAAATCAAGACTGCATTGTGGGTTCCCTCTGGCAAAGTTTCAGCAGAGGCAAATTGGGGAAATGTATCTGCAAGTACAAGGAGATTCATCGGGCAGCAATAGCACCCAAAGCTGTGGCTGCTTCAGTTGAAGTCCCGCCAGATTCTAGCAAAACTCTGAAGATTCCTCCAGCAACCCTAGGACTTAATTTGCTAATGTCAAAAAAGATGCGGCAAATGGAATGTAGGATGTTATGTCTGTGATATTTTTAGAATGACATTTACTGTGAAATTTCTCCTCTACAAAGCCTTTTGTCTTCTGCAAACACACATGTAAATGTAAAACCCTGTGACCGGACTCTACCGTTGTGGTATGTTACGTACATTTGGAGTCAACTTCTTCTGCATATACCTATAATTAAGGTGCTTAGAACGTGGTTTTGTAAAAACCAGGAGTTGTAACGCAATAGTACTTAACTTCTCTGATCGACAGGCTCAAAAGGTTGAGTGGAGTGAAAGTAAGTAGTAATTTTATCCACTCTGCATTGGAAAATAAGAAGAAAAGAAACTTGGAACTTGTAGACTTAGCTGACTGGCCATTAATGAAACCAAGATAAATGTATAACAACTTGGCTTACAGCTTAAAAACAAGTGTAAAGAAGTAGTAGCACTTGCAGAAGTATTTATCTAACTATTACTGCCTTGCAGGTTGTCCAGTAATGTTGTTCTCTTAGCCAGGTGTTCATTTGAGCCATGTAGTCATCTCTGAAAACGTTATGCGAAAACAACAAAGACTACAAGGTTATTTTATCAACTGATTGTTGTGTCTTAAAAGGAATGAAAACTAAAATGCCACTTATCATCTATAACTGCATGAAGCCTTTTTTAATAATTGTACAATAAGCATGCTTGAAATGACTTGTGGCAATGGGGAATTTCATTTAAAAAGTTGCTTCTAATAATCAGTCATGATTTCTTAACAACAAGGTTCAGCCCAAGACCCTGTTTTTATTACAAGGGACTTTAACCGTTATTATGATGTAATATGAAGGTATTTTTAAGCAAGTGCAAAGTGTCTTCTCCCCACCACTGAATTTTAGCCAGCTCCATACATGAAAAAAAAAATCAGAATTCTAGGTTCTCTGCCAAAGAGCTTCCCAGCTGTCATGGATTGTAGCATGTCTTTAAATTTTAGCATTCTTTCTTAGTTGCTCCTGATACATCTGAAAACAGCAACTCTCAAAGTCATTGGATTGGAAGGAAACATGGAGATATAGAGACATTTTCCCAACCACCTGTTTCAGGGTAGAAATCCTCATATAATTCCAAACAAATGGTTGCCTAAACTTCCTTGAAAATCTTCAGCGAAGTTGCATTCTCGACTCTAGCAGGAAACCTGTTCCATTGCTTAATAGCTCTCATGATAAAAAAAAAACCCTCTTTATTTTGAGTTTGGATCTCCTCTATAAAGCCTTCATCCTTTGGTTCTCATCGTACTTCCTCAGCAACAAGTATGTCACTGCAGCTGCTCCAGCTCCTTACAATCCACATGCATTACTTATCTTTAAACTACAGTTTAAAGATCATGCCAATCCAATGGCAGCTGTGATTTCTTGCATTCATAACCATATTACTGTATTTTTCGGAGTACAATACACACCTTTTTACCCCCAAAAAGAGGGTGAAAACTTGGGTGCATCTTATACACTGAATGTAGCCCCACCCACCCACCCACCCCACCCTTTGGCCTCTGTCTTCCAGCAATTTATCTGTTTGCAGCAAACAGGGAAGAGCCTGTTAAGACAAGCAAGTCCTTAGCAGCTTCCCGATCCCCAGCTGATTTGCCACGTGCTAAAATGAAACTGAAACTGCAAAGAGGCAAATAGCTGGGAGAGACACACAGATTTTTATTTTCTGCTGAACTGGATGCAAGGGGGTAAGTGAATAACTATAAATGTCTGTAGAATGTTCAAATTATTAGACTTTTTGTTAAAGGCTGCTTTATTATTGTTCTAGAACCTTGGCAATTTTAAGACTTGTGGACTTCAACTCCCAGAATTCCACAGCCAGCTTTGTTAGCTTTGCTGGCTGTGGAATTCTGGGAGTTGAAGTCCACAAGTCTTAAAGTTGCCAAGGTTAGAGACCCCTGTAAATCTAGACAACTTAACAAAATAAAGAAGCTTTTTAAAATAAATGATTGCTCTGAAGAGGCCCAGTGCTATTGTATCTTCTTTTAAATAATAGAGAATAATGTATACTTCCAGAAATTTTAATTAATTTTAACAGCTCTGTACAAGTATAGTCTGAAATGTAACAGTGTCCTGTTTAGTATTATAGTTAAATCCTGACTTACCTTGGAGTAGATCTATTTAAATAATTGGGAGGAGTTAGTGTGACTACATTTAAGAAAACTTTCTGGCATAATGTACATTTCTCTAATTCTTTGCTATTTCTATGGGTCAGGCACACATGCACAGAAATACACAGCAAACAGTGTATATCATCTGTGCTGTTTGCTGTTTGCTGTTTAGCAAATTGCTTGGAGGCAGAGGCCTTTTTTCCTTGTTTTCCTCCCCCAAAACTAAGGTGCGTCTTATACTCCGAAAAATACGGTAATCTTTTTGCCAGCTAGGCTAGCAAATTTCTGCATTTTCCTTTTTCTGAATATTCTCCTACTTTTTAGCAGGCATAACCTCAACTCACATGCTGGATTGAGAAGCTGCTGTCTTTTGCAACCATGAAAGCCGTTTGTTTATTTTCATATTACTGTAGAAGGCAACTGATAAATAGCCTTCTCTAGTCCATGATCCTCCAGGTACATTGCACTGCAATTCCCATTATCCTTAGTCAACATCCTGACTAAAGCAGGATCAGGCCAAGATTTTCAAGCACAGCCGACAAATGGTTACAGAGAACATGGCCAGTGAAACAGTGATTTTAATGTACTAAATATGGCCGATGTTTTGCCAACTGGGGAGAAGAGTTAGGGACAATTTTTTTATAAACCTCATCCCCCAGAATATGGAAATGCAATCCCACCTTTAAGAAAAAGCAACATTTTTGGGAAGATGCGTCAAAACAATTGTAAGAGTGTAATCAAAGCCTCACCGTTTTCTATATACTTGCAATGTTGACATTGAAGGGAAAGGCAGTCATCACACTGCTACAGCTGCCTTGTTGGTTATTTTGACCCTGCAGATGCCACTGTTTTATTGCCCCTCAGAAAGGTTATTGTAAAGAAAAGTTTTCATTTGTTTTTCTCATTTATTTTTGACTAGGAAGAATGTCCAAGAAAGATATCAGAATTCAGGAAAGGGAACTGCACTTTGAAGATGCCACTTTAAATTCATTGCATATAGTGATGTGCTTTGCTTTCTGCAAAGTGATTTGCCACAACAATGAGGCCACTTTCTTCACACTTCTGTGGATAATAATAACAACAACAACAACAAGAGCCGAGGTGGTGCAGCAGTTAGAGTGCAGTACTGAAGGCCACTTTAGCTGACTGTGATCAGCAGTTCAGCTGTTCAAATCTCACCGGCTCAGGGTTGACTCAGCCTTCCATCCTTCCAAGGTAGGTAAAATGAGGACCCAGATTGTTGGGGGAAATGTAAATATACATTGCTTAATGGTGTAAACTGCTTAGAGAATGCTTGCACTTTGAGGCGGTATATAAATCTCACAAACAAACAAACAAACAAACAAACAAACAAACAAACAAATGCAACAATAACAATACAGGTAGTCCTTGATTTACAACAGCTAATTTAATGACCATTCAAAGTTACAACTGTAATGAAAACAGTGACTTATGACTGTTTTACACAGTTACGACCTTTGCAGCATCGCCATGGTCACGTGATCAAAATTCAGACACTTGACAACTGGTTCATATTTATGACTGTTGCTGTGTCCCAAGGTCATGTAATCCCCTTTTGTGACCTTCTGACAAGCAAAGTCAAAGGGGAAGCTGGATTCACCTAACCACTGGCTTACTAACTTATCAATTGCAGTGATTCATTTAACAACTGTGGCAAGAAAGATCGTAAAATGTGGTAAACGTCATTGAACAAATGTCTCAATAACAGAAATGTTGGACTCAGTTGTGGTTGTAAGTCGAGGACTACCTGTAATTAAAAAAAAAGAGTGGGGGGAAATAGGCATAGGATAGTCAGAGAAAACAAACTAATAATCCTGAGTTGGTGCACATTTTCAAACAAACTTGAAAACAAGGAGTACAAGGTTCAATTTAAAATAATGGTCAGATTAAGATTAATAGATTAACAGAATTGGAAGCGACCTTGTAGGTCATCTAGTCCAACTCCCCTTCCAAGCAGGAGACCTTACACCAGTGATGGCGAACCTTTTTTGGCTCAGGTGCCAATAGCAATAGCAATAGCACTTAGACTTATATACCGTTTCATAGTGCTTTACATCCCTCTCTAAGCGGTTTACAGAGTTCAGCATATTGCCCCCAACAATCTGGGTCCTCATTTTACCGACCTCGGAAGGATGGAAGGCTGAGTCAACCCTGAGCCGGTGAGATTTGAACAGCTGAACTGCTGAACTAGCAGTCAGCTGAACTTGCAGTGCTGCTTTTAACCACTGCGCCACCTCAGCCAAAAGGGTGTGCGCGAGAACGATAGTGTGCATGTGCGTGCCCACATCCATAATGCAATGCCCTCACCCCGTGCATGCGCACAACCCCTGTGCTGCCCCCTGCGCATGCGCACAACCCTCTGCGCTGCCCCCCCCCGCGCATGCGCACAGGCCTCATTGAAGCCTCCGGACTTCCGGTAGGCCCGTTGGGCTGTTTTTCGCCATCCCCAGGGTTCAGGAAAGCCTCCTGAAGCCTGGGGATAGTGAAAAATGGCCAAATGGGCAAAACGGAAGTTCAGAAACGAACTTCCAGTTGGGCCATTGGGCCATTTTTTGCCATTCCCAGGGTTCAGGAAAGCCTCATGAAGCCTGGGGAGAGTGAAAAAGAAGGCTGAAAATCAGCTGGCCAGTGCGCACATGTGCGCTGGAGCTGACATAGGGCAACGCCTTGCGTGCCCTCAGATATGGCCCCGCATGCCACCTGTGGCACGCGTGCCATAGATTCGCCATCACTGCCCAACACCATTTCTGACACCACTGCTAACCATAATGTAACTTCCACCTAAAGCAGCGGAAGGATTTTGACTACTTCATTATTTTCCTACTTAAAGAAAAAGCCTGTAATTGTTTTAAATAAGAATTCTGTTGGAAAGAGCTGAGTGGAAAAGGAGTTAATAAATTCTAAGATTTATTACCAAAGTGAATGGTGACCCTTACATTGACAAGTTTTCACCAGATAACAAGCTACCTTCAACTCCATCCAACCAGCTTTCCCCATAGATGCAGAAACAGCAGAATACATGAAAGGTAATAGCTTTTATTATTAGTGAAGAAAGGGGGAAATGTGATCTTTGTTAGAGACTTGAGACTAATTTTCCAAAGCTACATCGAAAAAGCCACAGTGAGCCTTGCTTTTCTTGGCAGTGATCTGCCTAGTTAGCTTGCATTAATAATTTTAATGCAATGGATGTGGTTTTAATGGGGATCAGGTTGTAGCAGTTGGTGAAAGCCAGGGGAGGGGGGTCAGGAATCAGACAAAGTCTACTGCATAGCTTCAAAGTCCACAAGTTTCATTAAAAATGCACTGCAGTTTCGAAAAGTCCCAGACGCTATGTGGATCTAATTAAAAACAGTTTTATTTTACATTTTCAAACATTGCTCAATCGTTTTATGAAGTTTTAATTAGTTTTTTATGACCTGTAGTATTATAGTAACAGATTGTTCAGTGCTTTTGGAGAATTTCAAATTGTATCAGAGCATCATCCCTTGTTTTTAAGCAGAAAGTTTTACTAATGAAGCATGTATTTGGAGTAATGTTTCCCCCCTCTTTCTTTGTCATAAGTTGATCAGGAACAATATGTGCAACTTGTTTTTGTGGTCAGCAGATAAAGTTATCTCTCTCCCTGAAACATTATACTAATGCTTCAGTTGGCATACAGGAATCAAAATGTTTACCCCAAATACTGCAAATACAGCATTTTAATCTTGTCTTTGGCAGAAGTCTGATTCGGAAACTGTAGACAAGAGACAGCCAATCTGAAAAACTTAATAATTGTTCTGTAAAGTTGCAGAATAATATAAGCTGTAGAATTCCCTATTAAGAAGAACATCTGGCCAATAGAAAAGCTGTCCATGGAAGCTTTGGGATTACCATCATGGGCAATTGTAAAAGAGTGTCCGGAGAAACATCTGCAGCCAGAAGTGGATTGTCAAGTGGTCTTTGACCACTGGTCTTCCAAAATAAAAGATCAGCTCAATGTCCTTCTATTTAGCCAGGCTATGCATACAGAAACAGAACTGCAGAAAAAACAATTGCTGCCAACCTGCCTTCCATTGAGGACCTGTATACTGCACGAGTCAAAAGGTGGGCTGTGAAAATATTTACTGACCCCTCGCATCCCGGACATAAATTGTTTCAACTCCTACCCTCAAAATGATGCTATACAACACTGCATACCAAGACAACTAGACACAAGAACAGTTTTTCCCCGAACGCCATCACTCTGCTAAACAAGTAATTCCCTCACCACTGTCAAACTATTCACTAAGGCTGCATTACTATTACTATTAGTCTTCTCATTGTTCCTATCACCATCTCCTCCCACTTATGACTGTATGACTGTAACTTGTTGCTTGTATCCTTATGATTTATATTAATATTGTTTCCTGATTGCTTATTTGTACCCTATGACAATCATTAAGTGTTGTACCTCATGATTCTTGACAAATGTATCTTTTCTTTTATGTACACTGAGAGCATATGCACCAAAGACAAATTCCTTGTGTGTCCAATCACACTTGGCCAATAAGAATAAATAATTCTATTCTATTCTATTCTATTCTATTCTATTCTATTCTATTCTATTCTATTCTATTCTATTCTATTCTATTCTACTCTACTCTATTCTATTCTATATCATAGCCGTCTTAAAAAAAATAGACGTCTCCAGCTGCTTAAAACACCATGCAAGCTATAAAACATATACATTTTCTCTCCAGAAGAAACTGTTGTTATAATGACTCCCAAGTGAGTGCTTACAAGATTGCAATGGAGTAATCAAATTCTATCCATGCTGAATCAAAGAGCAACCCAACTGACTTCAATAGACTTATTCAAGTCAGATTTCCTCTTCCTGAGTTGCAACCTTCCCAGCTGCTTCCAACAAGCAAAGTCAATTGGGAACCCAGATTTGATTAACGGCCATCGTAAAAATGGCTGCAAATTTGGATCTGATTATATGAAGACTCACTTAACAACTGTAGTGACCAATATTCCAGTCCCAACTGTTAGTTGAGGACTAGCTATATTCTTTGCATATCCAAAGTATGATATTTTGAACCTGGTCATTTTTACCTCAAGTGACAACACTGGGTTATTGATGATCCTTTTTTTTTATCTCCACGGTATTTTTAGGGGACTTCTCCAACACTAAAATTCAAAACAACCAATACTCTTTTAATCCTGCTTCTACGAAGTATAAGCTTAGGTGTAATATATGAGACAATCTTAGGTTTCTGAAGTGTTTTCCAAAACAGATCCATATATCACAGTAGCCAAATCTGGTCATAATTAGGCCACGTTTTATTATGATGAGTTTATAAATGTCTCTGAATAGATATGTAACAAGAAGGCTTTATTATATCTCCAAGATTGCTATTGTTGAGGTGGGTCATTAGATTCAACGGGTATAAAAATGAGAAAATGTTCTTTCCGTATTAACACTGCAGTTTCTGTCGCCTGTAGGAGAAAAAGGCAAGGAAATGTTGAAATGGCTGTTTTTTTAAAAAAAGCAGCACCTGCTGTGGATTCCTGCCTCTTACCCACGGCTGTAAATTTAGATGGATCAGAAGCCTCAGGTAAAAAATACTTGGCAGGATTCAGCAACCCCTCCTGATAGTAAAATAGGCAGCCTGATCAGGTTATCACAGTAAGATTAAAAATAACCTTTAGCCATGAATTTGGAGATGAAAAGAAAACATTGGAAGATCGCCAGAGGGATCACATGGGGCCTTAAGTGAAATAATTTGAGAAACCACCAATATAGAGCAAGTCAACTGGGGAAAATATATTTTTAGTTTTATCGTGTCCATGCACATATACACACACCCCAACCCCGACATGCCCTGCTCAAGCCGTCAAGAGCTGTGTTTACATTATCATTTCAGTTTGCCAAATAAATGCTGAACAAACACGTTTTCTAACCAAAACAACCGCGAGGAGGGAGTTTTAGTTCTTTAAAGCATGGCATGAGCAGACAACAGCTGCACAAACCCTTCAGCAATCAGGAAGGATTTGATTGATAGCCACTCTTTCCTATATATTCTCCCCTGGAATTTTAGGGGTAGGTGTTATAAAGCCCCAAATATTGCTCTGTTTCTGTGGTAACTAAAGTAGAGTGGATTAATTCTGAGGTAAGAACACAAAGTTTGGAAGAGGTCAGTGAGTTTTTGAGCAGCTAACTTTCTTTACTGGATTCCAATTCCAATTCTTACTAGAGCTATGTCTTTTTATTCCTCCTCACCAGCTGATGTGTATAAAGTTTTATAATGAATATTTTAAAAAGGAAGGAGGGAAGGAAGGAAGGAAGGAAGGAAGGAAGGGAGGGAACATCTGAGGATACAGTTTACTCATCAAATTCAGGAGTCTTATGGCACCTTTTCTGACTAACAACTTTTATTAAAAGGCCTAAGCTTCCCTGAACTATACTGTAGAGCTACAAAGCTCACAGAAGCCTATACCTTTCAATAAAATGTGTTGGAAAAGATGCTACCAGACTCCTGATATTTTTTTTAAACTCTATAGACCAGTGGTGGCGAATCTTTTTCGGCTCGCGTGCCAAAAAGGGGGGCGGGGCGCGCTCGCGCGCGCTCGCATGCCCACACCCATTCCCTCCACCCCCATGCATGCGCACAACACCCCCCCATGCTGCCCCCTGTGCATGCGCACACACCCCCCCCCCCCCGCACAAAGGCTTATCGGAGCCTGGAACGACGAAACCGGCAAACCGGAAGTGCAAAAAAACACACTTCCGGTTTGCCGGTGTGCTGTTTTTTTGCACTCCGGAGGGTTCAGGGAAGCTCCCTGAAGCTCCGGAATGCAAAAAACTACAAAACGGACAAACCGGAAGTGCGGAAAAGTGCTTCCCTGAACCCTGAACCCTCCTGAGTGCAAAAAACAGCACACCGGCAAACCGGAAGTGTGTTTTTTCGCACTTCCGGTTTGCCGGTGGGAACCCTCGCGTGCCGGCTTCTATGGCTCCGCGTGCCACCTCTGGCACACGTGCCATAGGTTCGCCACCACAGCTATAGACTAAACACAGCTCTCCTCTTACAATGTCATAGAAGTTGTGGTAGATCTGAGCTGAGATGGCGCAGTGGTTAAATGCAGCACTGCAGGCTACTGCTAGTTCAGCAGTTCAGCTGTTCAAATCTCACCGGCTCAAGATTGACTCAGCCTTCCATCCTTCTGAGGTCGGTAAAATGTGGACCCAGATTGTTGGGGGCAATATGCTGAACTCTGTAAACCGCTTAGAGAGGGCTGTAAAGCACTATGAAGCGGTATATAAGTCTAAGTGCCATTGCTATTGCTATTGTATATCTTTCACACATATTGTTTTAAACTCAGAGGAGAGAAAGAGACAGGCTTAATTAGGAGCAAGTCCCATTGATTCATTAGGGTTCACTAACTAGAATTGCGCTGTCAGATTTTCCTGGGTTTAATTTGTTACAGGATCATGTTAATTTAAATTCCATGTTGTTCTCAAACTTAGAATGGCTACAAAATCCAAATGCAATAACAGTATATGTGAGACAATAAGCTCCAATAACAAATGATTTTAAAAAAGCAAATTATTTGATGTAAACTACCAACAAATCTACACAAGATCCATTCTCAACACTCAAACAGCAGTTCTTTTAAACTTCCATATTTTATAATCATCACCAATTAATCTGATGCAGATCTTGATGGCTTTTTTTATTTCTATTTTTTTAATTTTTATTTCTGGGTTTTAATATTCTTATGTCAACTTTGATCATGCTGAAAGAACTCTCAGTGTTCTATGTTCTGCCATTCAGTAAAATCTCAGTTTAATGGAGTATTAAAGATAGGAATGTCTGTTAAATCCAATAGTCTGTTGGATCCAAAAATATATAATTCATGACATAGGGTCATTATTCAATTCACATAATTTACACAAATTAGATGCATTACATCTACTATTTAGATTGTTTTGAGAACAGCAGTCTTCTTTGGCTAGGACTTAGGGGAGAAGTCCAAATTAAATTTTGTCTATTGCATCAGGGGTGGGTTCCTATCAGTGTGGTCTGGTGCTGGTGCTCCGGTAGCAGCCCGCTGATGATGCAATTCAGGCGTGACGGCTCCGGTGCCGTCTTTCCTGATCTGTCCGTGCCACCATCTTTTTTTGGCTTGAAATGTCCTTCTGCGCATGCGTGGAAGTAGAATTGGCGCTTTTTTCCTGGTTTGGATGGCTTCTCAGCTGTGTTTTGGCTTCAAATTTCCTTCTGCGCATGCGCGGAAATAGAATGACGCGGCGGGACACATGTGCGAGTGCGAAACATCGCGATGCACACCGGTAACAAAAGGTAAGTGGAACCCGCCCCTGCATTGCATCCAAAGTTTACCAAACAAGGTTCTGTAAAATTATGGTTCGGCTGCACAATCCTTCTCTCACTGTTTTCCTCTTCCTTGACTTCAAACGCTCATGAGAAATTCTTCCTGTGAGGATTTTTTCAGACCAGAAAATGGACACAGCAGCATTCACGGAATGGGACGAGAGTCAGCAAGATGCTAGAAAGAACACTAGTGTATAAATACTATCCCTTCCATCACAATGCTCCATCTATTTTCTTACCAATTTTGACCACATGGATGCTGCGTCATGAGCAGCTAGTAAAGCTGTAAAGTGATGGAGAATAGTATATCCAAACAACCACACTCTCCACTACTTTGCAAAGATACAGCAAGTGCAAAAAATACCCTCAGCAGAAATTCTGAAATAACTTGACAATGTGCATAAGAAAGTAAACCTCAAGCCCAAACATACATACAGGCTTCTTTCAAAGGGAAAAAAGCTTTCAGAAAATAAACGGACAACACTTATTCAATTATTATTTCTTTGAAAATAAAGTAGGTAAATATGGATGCAATTGGTCCTCTGTAACCTAGAATCTCACACGACAAGCCCAAGGCCATGCCCCATATTCTGCCAGTCAGCATGGAACCTGCTCCCTTTGAGGGTCTCATGAGGAAAAACGGCAGACCTCAACCCCGAGACAAAGGTGCATTTCACAGACCTTTCTTCTTTAATTAGGATGGGTGAAACAACTTGTTAATTTATGACTTGGTTCAGGCTTAAGCAAACACCCCTGAATGGAACACCGAAACCAAACAAAGTGAGAGTTTAGCAAACGTTTGAGCATGTGCCAGGAGCAATGAAGGGGAAAATGTTCACACCACAGGCTACAGTACAATACACCTGTCCAAATAGAAAGAAAATGAAATGAAATGAAAGCCAGGCTTGTTTGATAATCACCTAACCCCCTTGGAGAGTTTCTATATATTCTATTATAAATTACAGCCAAGACATCTGAAAGAAAAGACGTCTCGTTCAATGGACCCAAGAGGGACACACGGTTCTGTGTAACCGCACAGCTCAAGTTTATGTGATATTATTTCAGCAGATAAATATAGCATATAAACAGAATTTCTACATATGTTGGCAAACTGCTGCTGTTGTTCAACACAAGGCTTTGCAAATTAGCAACAAAATAATATCTCTGCTCTGGATAATTCACAAATGCAGGTAGTCCTTGACTTATGACCACATTTGAGCTCAAAATTTCCATTGCTAAGCAAAGCAGCTGTTAAATGAGTTTCATCCCATTTTATGACTGTTGTTAAGTAAGTCACTGCAGTTCTTATGCAGTAATTAACATAATGTAACTGGCTGACCAACCACACTCAACGTGTAGTTCTCAATGGAACTGCATCTACATGGAGGGAAGTATGCAGTGGAGTACCCCAAAGCTCTGTTTTAGGCCCAGTACTCTTCAACACCTTCATCAATGACTTGGACGAGGGGATAGATGGGGAACTCATCAAATGTGTAGATGACACCAAGCAGGCAGGAATAGCCAACTCTCCAGAAGATAGGCTCAAGATACAGAAGGATCTTGACAGACTTGAACATTGGGCGCTGTCTAACAAAATGAAATTCAATGGTGAAAAAAGTTCTACATTTAGGCAAGAAAAACAAAATGCACTGGTACAGTATATATGGTACCCTGCTCAACAGTAGTAACTGTGAGAGGGATCTTGGAGTCCTAGTGGACAACCATTTAAATATGAGCCAGCAGTGTGTAGCAGCTGCCAAAAAAGCCAATACAGTTCTAGGCTGCATAAACAGAGGGATAGAATCAAGATCATGTGAAGTGTTAATGCCACTTTATAATGCCTTGATAAGGCCACACTTGGAATACTGCATTCAGTTTTGGTCCCCACGATGTAAAAAAGATGTTGAGACTCTAGAAAGAGTGCAGAGAAGAACAGCAAAGATGATTAGGGGACTGGAGGCTAAAATATATGAAGAACGGTTGCAGGAACTGGGTATGTCTAGTTTGATGAAAAGAAGGACTAAGCGGGACATGATAGCAGTGTTCCAATATCACAGGTGTTGCCACAAAGAAGAGGGAGTCAAGCTATTTTCCAAAGCACCTGAGGGTAGAACAAGAAGCAATGGGTGGAAACTAATCAAGAAGAGAAGCAACTAAGAATGAAGGAGAAATTTTTACAGTTAAAACAATTAATCAGTGGAACAACTTGCCTCCAGACATTGTGAATGCTCCAACACTGGACGTTTTTAAGAAGATGTTGGATAACCATTTGTCTGAAGTCGTGTAGGGTTTCCTGCCTAAGCAGGGGGTTGGACTAGAAGACCTCCAAGGTGCCTTCCAACTCTGTTATGCTATTAAGTGAATCTGGCTTCTCCCATTGATTTTGCTTGTTGTAAGTTGGCTGGGAGGTTACAAATGGTGATTACATGACCCCATGATAGTGCAATTGTCATAAATATATGCTAGTTTCCAGTTTTGTGACCATGGGGATGCTGCAACAATTGTAAGTGTGAAAAACGATCATAAGCCAATTTTTTCAGTGTTATTGTAACTTCAAACAATCACTAAATGAAAGATTGCAAGCAGAGGATTACGTGTATATGACATGGGGATAAATGCTAGGTAAACATGGGAATAGAAAGTCTTTGGATATAGACAGTGTTTCTATAACCAATTACTAAAAGTTATTACTTATTATGACATAAGAGATCAACTTTAAGCAGTGAATGAAAGTTATTTCTGAATAGCATGCTAGATTTATGCCCACTTGTTTTTAAACCGTAGATTAACTTGATTTACACATGTCTGTTTTCATTTCTTTTAAATCTTTTATCATATTCAAATTAGAGCCAGTTGGTCTATTGCAGTGCTTCTCAATTATTTTCTGTTACGCCCCCCCCCCCCAGGAAGAAGTAAACATTTCGCGCGCCCCCAACTCTCCGATCTGGGCCCCAATGGAATTTTAGTGTTAATATTTATTATTTTACTTACTATAAACTGCAAGCAAACTATTGGCTGGGGAAGGCTGCTCTACCCACTTACCTGGGAGTAAGTCACACTGAACTCAGTGGAGCCTGTTTTCGGTTAGGCAGGCATAGGCTACTGTGGTTAGGGCCCTCTTTTGACACGGGGCCAGGCCAGCTTAATCAAGCCGATATTTTGGGGTCACCGGCCTGGCCCATAAGTGCCGCCTCTGCCAGGCACTCACAGCAAATGGTGTGGAAGGAGGCTTTAAGGTGCTGTTCGAAGCTTTCGCCCAGCTGCAGAGGATGCTCCTCCTTGTCTAGCAGCAGGTTCGCCACGCCGTTCATGGCTACTGCAGCGCCCGCCGAGAACAACAACCCACGCAGCCGCCCCACCTGGCCACCTTCTCTTCCGGGCTCGGAGTAGCGTGCAACTGAGAAAACACTCCCTGTCCGGGGGAATCGATTGAGAGGGACCACACATGTTCCCTGGGGTCACACATGCCCCCCTGGTATTACTCTACGCCCCCCAGGGCCCCACTATTTGAGAAGGACTGGTCTAGTGGTTAAGCACCAGGCTAGAAAGTGGGAGACTATGAGTTCAACTCCCACCTTAGCCATGAAAGCCAGCTGAGTTTCGGCCAATCACACTCTCCCAGCCCAAACCACCTCACAGGGTTGCTGTTGTGGGGAAAATAGGAGGAGGAGGGTCTATGACAATTTGCCATGGCCAACTTGCCATTACCAAATTGCCGCAGCCAACTCACCATGGCTAACTTGCCACGGCCAACTTGCCATGGCCAATTTGTTGCAGGACAACTCGCCAAGGCCATCTCGCCACAGGATAACTCGCTGTGGAACAAAAGTTACACTAATATCAAAGAAATGGTGGAATAGAATCATTAAAGAAAGGTGTCAGGCCAAAGCTATCTTGGACTGGAGCCTTTGGCCTGCCACACTTTATTCTATTTTAAAATGTATTCTTTGCTATGGGAATTTGGGAGGGGTCATTGCATGAGGGATGTCTGCATGTAGCCATAACAAATTCCTTTTAGATTTTCAAGGTCATCCTTTGTCCAACACATGCCGGAAGTTGATGGGAGTAGTGGACACGCTGGGAGAAGATGAATGGTCCACGTGATGAACTTGTGGGTGTGGGGGGAAGGGAATGAACTTTAAACTGGATGGAGAAACCCTCGTGGGTTAGATTCGGGTTTCTCACAGACGTGCCAACATGGCTCTACTAATAAATTGGAACTTTGAGGAATCCTTTGCCTCGGACTCTGATTTAGTTCTGGATGTTATTTGGAACCCTGACACTAGGATGCAAAAGGAGGGACAGAATGAAATGTGAATGGCAAAAATTAAAATAATTTTTATTTATTTTAAATAATTAAATATAATTGTTACATTGTCCCGCAGCGAACAATGGTGAGTTGGCCATGACGAGTTGTCCCCACAGCAAGTTGGCTGTGATCAGTTGGCTGCGACAAGTTGGCCATGGCGAGTTGGCCATAGTGAGTTGTCTACAGCAAATTGGCTGTGGCAAGTTGTCCCATTCCAGGAGGAGGAAGGTGTGTTCAAGGAGAAGGAAGGTGTGTTGGATATGCCTTGAGTTATTTGTAAAAATAATAAAGTTCAGATACAAATAAATAAATACGCTTGTGTATCTTAAAATATTACTCCATGCATATGATGAATAATCAAATATTTGCTTCATCATAATAAATAACTCTCTTAGACTTTAAGGCAGTGGTTCTCAACCTGGGGGTCACAACCCTTTTGGGGGTCAAACGACTCTTTCACAGGGGTTGGGAGACTTCACCCGGATGCCGCCATTTGGGTTCTTTTACCCTCTGCTCATGCACAGAACGCTTTTCGTATGTGCAGAGGGCAAAAGAACCCAAATGGTGGCGGCGGGGTGGGGGTTGCGGTGGTGGGGTGGGTCACGGTGGAGGCGCGGGTCACAGCATTAGGAAGGTTGAGAACCACTGCTTTAAGGTCTGCAAGATTATGATTTTAATCTGAGTTGTTTTACTCAGTCCCAATGCCAAAAGAAAAGTAATCACAAAATAATGGCCCCTTTTGGCCTCAAACTCTAGGTGTGGGCAATGTAAGATAGTAATTTTTATATACAAATGTTTGCATACATTTTGTCTTTTCTAGTAAACATCAGAGATGAAATTAACATGCTGATTAGGGAGGATGGGTTACTTTCTTCATGATGTAATTCTGAGCAAAGGTTTATTTCAAAAACAGTTGTAGAACCCAAGAAGTGGATTAATTAGCATTGAAGGCACATGTTAAAATTGTAACATCATGCACATTTGATCATGTACAGAATGCACTTCTCTCATTGCTGAGTTATTCTCGCATGTTAACACATGTCAACAATTGAAGAAATGGGTGAATTTGTATGTGAGGCAAATCTAATTGCCAACAAGAAAGATCTTTTAGATTAACCTTTGGAGCAAGTTGCCAGATAGAGTAGGATTATCAATTAAAAACAAAATGGTTATTTCTTAATACTTTTAACTGCTAAAAAAATAAGACACTTTAAATTTTCCAAATAATTGTAGTGTGTGTGTGTGTGTGTGCACGCACACTTAAAAAAGGAGAAACTAAATACCAAATCATAAAAACAATCAACAAATATAATCTTTATAGTTGATTTTGATCTTGTTATGACTTATATAGTACTTCCAAGTCAGTTTCTGCTCTTAATTAAACAGTAGTATTTATACTATGAACAATTAAGAACATTTGTGCAGATACAGGTATTATTGTTTTTAGGTTTTATTTATTTACAGCAAAAGAAATGCCGTTCACGAGTAAAGAAGAGTCTTCAGGCCAAAGGTGGGAATTCTAGGGTCAGGCCACAGGGCATTATGATTTTAGCTTCACTCTTGGCCCTTGAGATAATTTATGGCCTCTTTCTTTGTATGGCTTTAGGCCCTAATTCATGGATGGACTTTTATGGTGACTCTAATGATATGTTTCTTTTTGCCCTGAACCCACCAGGAGGTCAAAGAGCAACCTAAGATCTCCTCCAAGCCTGTGAAATCATGAACAGCTTAGAAATTAATGGAATTCCACAAGAAACATCTCTGCCTGTGTTTTGCCCAGTGAAGGTTGCTGATAGGGAGAAAAATCTATTTTTTGTCACTATGTCTGTGAATGAACCACAGATTAGATATTGCATCATAAATTCATGAGCTGCAAGGAAGAACTATGCTCTCTCTTGATTCTGAAAGTCCTGTCATCTGGGGTTATGAAAGCTTTTCCCTCATGTTTAGACCTTATCATTCAGCAGTGGCTAATTGCAGCTCAGTCTCACTCAATATCATGGCTGATTCTAACCATTAAAACATAGATAGCAAAATAATTACTAAACACTTTGGCTTTAAGTAAAAAGGTAAAGTTTCTCCTTTCCAGTCGTGTCTGGCTCTCCATTTTTTAGCCAAGGGAGCCAGCATTGTCCGAAGACATTTCTGTGGTTATATTGCCTACATCATGACTATAAGCCATGGTGCACGGAACGCTGTTACCTTCCCACTGAAATGGTGCCTATTTATCTACTTACACTTGCATGCTTTCAAACTGCTAGGTGGGCAGAGCTGGGCCAAGTAATGGGAGTTCACCCTGTTGCGTGGCATTCGGGTCTCAAACCCAGGCTGTCAGCTTTCCAGGTGACAAGCTCAGTGTCTTTTAATGCTGAGCCACCACACCCCCTTGGCTTTAATAAATGGGTATGACAAATATCATTGGTTTATACATAGACCTTACACTATTGTACTTATATGTTGTTTCCTTATCACAGTGGCAGTTTAGTAGTTATTTTGCCATCTTCATTTTTAATGGTTTGTATTAATCGTGATTTTAAAAAGCACTCAGCATATTACAGTGATGGCGAACCTTTTTTGGTTTGCATGCTAAAAGGGGTGGTAGTGCGGGGGATCATGCGCATGTGTGCCCATAATTCCATGTGCCCCCCCCGCTCCCGGTACGCGATGGCACGCCCGTTTTTTCGCTCTCCCCAGGCTTCAGAGCCTTTCTAGGAGCCTGGGGAGGGCGAAAATGCCCCCCAGAGGCCTCTAGAGGCCAGAAATGTTCCATTTCCCGACTTCCGGTTGGACCGGAAGTCCCATTTTTTTTGCTCTCCCCTGGCTTTAGAGCCTTTCTAAGAGCTGGGGAGGGCAAAAACGCCCCCCAGAGGCCCTCTAGAGGCCAGAAATGTTCCATTTCCCGACTTCCGGTTGGACCGGAAGTCCCATTTTTTTGCTCTCCCCTGGCTTCAGAGCCTTTCTAGGAGCCTGGGGAGGGCGAAAACGCCCCCCGGAGGCCCTCTAGAGGCCAGAAATGTTCCATTTCCCAACTTCCGGTTGGACCGGAAGTCCCATTTTTTTGCTCTCCCCTGGTTTCAGAACCTTTCTAGGAGCCTGGGGAGGGTGAAAACTGCCTCACCCCCTGGAGGCCAGAAATGGCCTGTTTCAAGTTGGGAAATGGGCCATTTCAGGCCCCCGGAGGGCTTCCGGGGGGGGGTTGGAGAAGGCCTTCCCCACACTCTCCAGAGGCTGGAAACAGCCTGTTTCCCAACTCTCAGTGGGCCCAGAAGGCCTGAAAATCAGCTGGCTGGACCTGAACTCATGTGCCCACCGATATGGCTCCACGTGCCACTTGTGGCATGCATGCCATAGGTTCGCCATCACGGGCATATTACTTCTCATATAGTTAAGCATGTCCTGATAGTGTACATTCTCTCCTTATATTCTCATTTCTCAACATGATGATGTAAGAAAGCAGGTACATATGTGTGCAGGTTTAATTGTCACATCTCCATGCAGTGAATGAAGTCTTTGGTATAATTCAAATACCCATCTTTTTCACCTATTTGAAGGCACACATAAGATGATCAGAAAAAGGAAGCACTCCCTCTGCATCTAGGCACTGAACATTTACCTATATAGATAATCATCTTTCCATACATACATACATTCTGGATATCTCTATTGACATATTTGTATTGGCATATTGGGTGGAGTTAGTACATGGACTTTCTGAACTCAACTGAACTCAACGCAACTGAACTCAACTCTACTCAACTCAACTGCGCTGTCCAGTAGAACATTTTGCTTTATGCTTTCAGTAGTGAGATATACCCTGGACACCGTTCATTTGTTTGGATGAGAGATATTGGGAATATATTTGCAGTTACTATTTGTACACACACATGGTGCATAATGAAGTTATAGAATAGCTTCAAAGCAGCACAAGTCAGCTAGGAAGTTTGCAAGTTTCTTTTTACATGATTTTTTTCCAAAAATATTCTTTTATATTGGGGGCATCTGCGGGGAAGAAAAAGAAATATGTCAGCCATGTGATCAAAGTCTGCTCCGTCATACATACATTTTATACTTACATACTACAAAAGGGGCAAGGCTTCAATTGTGCAATTGTGCCCACAATATTGATTGTAAAAAAAAAAAAGAAATGAAATCCATTTTTTAAAAAAAAACAATATATAAACATATAAAAAACATCCACAATCAAATTTAAACAACAAAAAGAACATGATCACTGCAGGGGTGGGTTCTAACTTACCTCACTGCCAGTTCGTTTCCTCCCATGCCTTGTGGCCGCACCGCGTGGCCACGCACGCGCTTTGCGTGCACGCGCATGCGCAGTGCTGAAAAAATAAAAATCATTCCAAAAAAAGCCAAAAACAAGATAGTGACGCATGCGCAGTGCCAAAAACTCAGCTTCTGCACATGCTCAGAAGAAAAAAAAAACCGGGGGGAAATTAAAAAAAAAAAAAAAAAAGATGGCAGTGTCCACAGACCAGCACCGACCAAACTGGTTCCGTGACATCATCATGACATCACCAGCAGGTTGCTACCGGTTCGGGCAAACTGGTCCGAACCGAGAGGAACCCACCTCTGGATCACTGGCAGAATCCATTCATACATCCGCTCAACATAACTGCTATAAGAGCTCCCCACCATTGGCAGGACCATCCAAGCAAAGTAGCAAAGCCATGTTTTTGGCTCCTTCCTAAAGGTGGGGAGAAATCAGAGCCAATCTAAGGTCCTGGGGGATGATGAATCACAAGATGTCTACCAAGGCCTTCTTTCTGGGTCCTTCCAGATGAAACTCTTTCAGAGGCAGGACCTAAAATATGTGTCTTTTGGTCTTGATGGGATAGATAGATTAACTGGGGAAAAGTGATCCCTTGGATATCCCAGAAGCCCCAATGACATTGGCCTTTCTCAACCATTAATTCTTCCTGACTTTCACTTTAGTTGAGTCAAAAGTTGAGAGGCAGTATTTCTATTTTCCATTATTTTTATTGCTTTTTCATCTGCTTTTATTGCATTTAAAAGCCAACTTTCCTTCAAGCCCAACTTGATTCCTGGTGACTTGGTGATCATGTCTTGGTAGTTTTCTTCCAACAATACAGAATTATTTACCATTACCTTCTTCCTTGATTTTCAGCCTAGCCCAGAGCCTTGGTATTTCCTTGTGGTCTCTAAATGACAAGCAATTGTTTGAGTTAGCCAGAATGCTTTTGGAGTTAACTAGATGCTCAAAATGTTCCTCCTCCTCCTCCTCACTTAGTTTTCATTTTAGAACGGTTTTACAATAGTTTATAATGTGCTTTAGAATTTGCTTTCAAATGTTCTATATTGAAATGGTGTAAACAGGCGTGGGTTCTAATTTACCTAACTGCCGGTTTGCTTCCTCCCGCGCTGCGTGGCCACGCCTTGTGGGCACGCGCATACGCAGTGCTGAAAATATTTAAAAAAAATTTAAGCCAAAAACAAGATGGTGACGCATGCGCAGTGCCATAAATTCAGCTTCTGCACATGCTCAGAAGAAAAAAACAGAAAAAAATTCCAAAAAAATTCCAAAAAAAGATTGTTGCGTCCACGGACCGGCACCAACTGAACTGGTTCCATGACATCATTGTGACATCACCAGCGGGTTGCTACCGGTTTGGGCGAACTGGTCCGAACCGAGAGGAACCCACCTCTGGGTGTAAATGATAGTAGATAAATAATATGTTTGCTCCAATGCGTATACAGTAGCAGCCACCATTAGATAAGTGTATCCATGTACACTTTAGAATAAGTTTTAATTCGTGTTAACTGAAAGCGTTTCTCTTTCACTATTGGTTCCTCTTATTTTGAAGTGGCTTTCAGTACAACATTTAAAATGCGAAAGCATAGATAATAAATAAAGGAAGAAATAAAATTCATTCAGATTTCCAATATCCTATCTGCTCTTCTGCTCTTCTATATCTCGATACCATAGCTTATAATTTGAGTAAATTTTCCACAGCAGGAAAGAGGCAATGTTTATACATGTCACTCTACAAAACAGTTGTCCCTCTTTCAGGTATAAGCTTATTATGAGATAGGAATTTCTTTAGATTTGGGTTATTGATTGATTGATTGATTGATTGATTAACCTTCTCCATCCCAAAGCACTCTGAATGGTGCCCAAGATATAAACACAATACCAAAAGATTATGATGGAGATGTACATAAGCAATTTCCAAAGCCTTTTGAAAGAGTCATCAACCTTAGTCAAGATCTTCCAAAGGAAGGGAGTCCTCACAGAGATCACTCACTATCACATCTTCTCCCTTTTCTCCTCATGGTAAGAAACGAGTTCAGCCAATGCTTCCTGGTCATGCAGATGGGAAGGACAGAATTTACCTAGGAAAAGCAGTCTCTTAGGTACTCAGGCCCCAAACCATTAAGTAAATTTGCTAAATGAGTTGAAGCTTTACAGAAGGGAGTCAAACTTGAAATACTGCAGAATTTCCAAAGAGAGGGAAGGAGGGAGGGCGGGAGGGAGGGAGGGAGGGAGGGAGAGAGACAGAGACAGAGACAGAGACAGAGAGAGACCAAAACCCAATAGGATAGCTTGTCTCCTGGAGTTCTGAGTGTTCCATCACAGGATAGTTTCAAACAAAGGTTGTAAAGCCACTTGTTTGGAATGGTCTAAGGATTCCTACTCAGGGCAAATTGTTGGTCTAGATTCCTGCCCTTTCTGACACCTTCAGGCAGCTGGGTATGTGAAGGATTGGATTTGAAAGTTGATTTATGCTTCTCAGAGAGTGATCACAATGCTATAAACCTTGGGGAAAAAACAATACTTCTCCCTCTTTTAAAAGAAGCCATCTCCCTCCCAACCCAGCTGTATCTGGCAATTTTACTCAGTGCCCACGGTCTTCCTTTTTGGAGGAAGGTGTTGGAGAAAATGATGGGGAATCAGCTACAGAGATTCCAAAATGAAGCGGATCATCTGGATCCCTTCCACGCTAGCCCAGATATGGGACATAAGCAGCACTAATTGCTTTGATGGATGGATGACCTTCATTAAGGCTTTAAGGTGGGATTGTGCTCCTCTTGGTTCTGTTAAAATCCTGGCAGCTTTTGATACCACTGGGTTACCAATCCCAATAGACTGCCTGCTTGAAAACAGGAAGAACCGCTTTACAGTGGCTTCATCCCTACTTCATCAGACAGTTTCAATTAGTAATAATGGGAAAGAGGCAACACGGACATGACTCTCTCCCCACTGCTACTAAATGTATACATGAAGCCACAGGGACAAATTATTGATCAGTTTGGGGTGATGTATCATCACCTCTGGCCAAGTTTGAGTTGCTATGGAAATCTAGACCTAGTATCCAGAAGCTACAAAGATGAACAAAAACAAGCTTAGGCTAAATGCCAGCAAAACATTTTGCCCAGAAAGATCTCTAGACTAATTGATAGCCCAAGTGATTGTTCTGGATCGGGGTTGTAGAGGAGATCCACAACTTGGGGAATCTCACACTCATAGACCTCATAGACTCATGACTCTTAATGGAAGTCATTATTAGATTGGGGGTTTGCCCAGGGGTGAAATGCTACCGGTTCGGACTGGTTTGGGTGTACCGGTAGCTGCAGCAGCCAGTGGTTCGCCGAATCAGTAGTGATGGCTGGCTGGCCACGCCCCCGAATCGGTCCCCCGCTCGCCGCTCGCTCGCCCTGCAAGCGTATGTCCAGGGGATGCACATGCAGTAGGAGGCGAGTCCGCACCGGAGAAGGGCTGCGGGAGATGCTGGAGCGAGCACGCTGCTCTTGGCCACCTGCTGCTGCTGCTGCTCCTGGATGCCACCTGCCACCTGCTCGCCTCCCTCCCCAGTCTGTGGCGCCTGCACTCTGACCCTATCCCGGCCAGCCTGATGTCATACTGGAGCACCAGCAGTCCAATGCGGTACACATGTACAGCAGCCCTGGGACATCCGCTTGCCGTTTCCTGCCTTTTGGGCCTGGCATGCTCTGTTTCCGCAGGGCCTTTGGCTGACTGCCGGCCACTTGCCGTCCCCTCTGTCTCCACCACCATTGCCGCTCTCGGACTCAGCCCCATAGCAGCAGCAGCAGCTGAAGGTAAGGCCGATGCTGGCAGGGGTGGGGGAGGAAGACCTGCTGCGCTTGTCCGAGGAGCCGCTTCGGACGGACATGGCAAGGCTCACTCAACTTTTGGGCCTGGCCCACTCGGCTTCTGCGGGGCCTTTGGCTGACTGCCACCCGCTTGCCTTCCCCTTCACCTTGGGTCCTGAAGGGCAGGGTGTGCTCTGCCACCACCGCTGGTGCCGGCAGCCACGCAGGAAAATTCTCCGCACGGCACAGTTCCGGGATGGCAGAGAGCCCAGGCAAGCTCTGCTCCCACCACCACTGCTGCCGCTGCTGCCAGGCATGTCCATGCAGGAGAACTCCCTGGGAAGGACTCCATCTATGTGCCCAGACCAGGTGTGTGTGTGTGTGTGTGTGTGTGTGTGTGTGTGTATGTGTGTGTGTGTGTGTGTGTGTGTGTGTGTGTGTGTTTGTGTGTGTGTGTGTTTGTGTGTGTGTGTGTGTGTGTGAGAGAGAGAGAGAGAGAGAGAGAAGAAAGAAAGAGAGAGAGAAAGAAAGAAAAAGAGAAAGAGAAAGAGAAAGAGAAAGAAGGAAAGAGAAAGAAAGAAAGAAAAAAAGAAGCAAGCAAGCAAGAAAGAAAGAAAGAAAAAGAAATCAAAAGAAATCAAAAGAGAGAAAGAAAGAGAAAGAGAGAGGAAGGGGAGAGAGAGACAAGAAAGAAAGAAAGAAAGAAAGAAAGAAAGAAAGAAAGAAAGAAAGGAAGGAAGGAAGGAAGGAAGGAAGGAAGGAAGGAAGGAAGGAAGGAAGGAAGGAAGGGGAAGGGGAAGGGGAAGGGGAAGGGGAAGGAAGAAAGAGGAAGGGAGAGAGAGAGAGAGAGAAAAAGAAAGAAAGAAAGAAAGAAAGAAAGAAAGAAAGAAAGAAAGAAAGAAAGAAAGAAAGAAAGAAAACTTATGACCACAATTGAGCCCACAATTTGGGTTGGTAAGCAAGAGCGTTGTTAAATGAATTTCACCAAATTTTACAAGTTGGCCACGCCTACCCAGTCACCTGACCACCAAGCACGCCCACCTGACCACCAAGCCAGGCCCACAAAATAAGCCACACCCACAGAACCGGTAGGGAAAATTTTTAGATTTCACCACTGGGTTTGCCTAACTCAGGATGGTGCAGCAGTTAGAAGCGTATCTGGAATCTTTGATGACAATAACACATTTATTAATTATGGCATGAATAACATGCTACCTTTGAAGAACATCTGAAAATTATAGTTGGGTATAAAAGGCAGTAGTCAGAATGCTGACACATGTGACTGCTATTTTACTACAACACAATTTTTCAGCTACTTTATTGGCTACCAGTGGGCTAATTCAAAGTGCTGTTTATTACCTATAAAGCCCCATTTGATATGGCTCCTTATTCTGGTTTTGGTTTAGTGTATTGGGTAAACCCACAAAATTATTTTTTTCAGTAACTACGCTGAAGCCAATCATGGTTTAATCTGCTGAATGAACATTGCCAAAAGCAAGGGCTAGAGCCTAGACCCCTTTCTATCCATCAACAGAACTGGAACTAACCCTGGAAGATCACAATAACCCTGTGCTCCCACATCCAACCCTCTTAGCTTGTCCAGAAAGATACTATAATCCATATTATCAAAGCCCACTGAGATCATGAAGATCAGGGTGGGTGCACATCCTTGTTCTGTCATATGTCATCAGCAAGCATGGCAAATGCTATCCTGGTTCTGTGCCAAGGTCTGAAACCCAAAATCCCCAAAAAAGCCTATTGAGGGAAAATGGATTCACTTAATCACTATGGTGTTAGCTTAACAACCATGGTATTTGTTTAATGACCAATGTAAAAATCCATCATAACTTCAAATCCAGGCACATGAAGCCTCAACTTGCAACGGCAATGACTTACGACCATAATTTTGGACTCAATTGTAGTTGTAGATCAAGGACTACCGGTACCTGTGCTGGTTCTAGGAATAATTTTCTCTTCAATTTAGGAATGATAGGAGGATATCTTCCTTTGGAAAGGGAAAGCTGATAAAATTTAGGATTCTGTATGTGCAAGACAAAGTGTAAAATTTAAAGGTAAAAATGAAAGTTTAATGAAGAATGTTTTTTTTTCCTTATTGAAGAACTTTTGGAATACAATGTATCCAAAACACCATGTGCCTTGTATAAATAAAATGGTTTTATTCAGAGCAGAGGAGTATGCAATGAACAGGCAACTAATTCTTTTCATTTAAAAAATAATAAGCATGACAAAAGAGTGCTAGGAAAATAAGCATGTGGGAGTTCTGCGTAAAAGCAATAATGTGGCATTTATTTTGTGATTGATGTGCTGTGAAGAAAGTAGTGTTGGATTGCATGACTTTGCCCTTGATTTGTGCAGGTGCTTAAGTGTACCAAAAAGTTAGTCTCTATTAAATTGTGAGTCACCCAAAAACCTATGTCAGTAAAAATACAGTGCCATGATAATGTACGATAGTGTCCAGGTGAGAATGAATAGCAACCATTAGAGATGAATAGACTCAACCAAGGGCAGAATTTGCTCATGCAAACTGCATTTTTTTTCTCCCTACCAACTGGTAATAGATGATCTAGAACCAGAAAGTCTGCCGCATTGAACCATTTAACAGAACGAATTGTGGTTTTTTCTTTTTAAAGCTTTGATTTAAAAAGGCCAATCAAAGGAATTCTGTCTTTGAAACTCAGCTATTCAAACATCCTCTGTGTGAAATACCAAGCCAACTAGCATAGACATTGTTCTCCCTCGGGGTTTTTAGCTATGGCTTCCACAGAAACCAGTCTCCTGCGGACTCTTCTCAAAAAATTCAGATGATCTATTGACGTGTCTCAGTTGGACACCAGGCAGTCACTGATTTTAGCTTAACGTTTCAAGGAGAAGCCATATATTGTGATCCAATGACATTTTAATACAATGAACTTTGGGTACAAAGATCCCAGAGGAGGGCTTTCAAAAATGATTTCTCTGGCAGATTGTTTTTTTTTTAACCTAGGATTTAAAATGGCTAACAAAATTAAAACCTGACGATGTTAAGAAATAGATTGAACAAAAAGTCAGTTCATCTTTCTATATCTAAATTTGAATAACTACTCATGTAAGAATCACAACAAACCCACCTGCCCTCTAGAAGTGCTTAGATTTAGAGTTCCGAAATCTCCAGCTGGCTAGGAATTTGGGAAATTGTAGTTCCAACACATCTCCGAGCAGAAGGTAAGGAAAATTTCTGCGAAAGAAACAGCAGTGACACACTTAAATAATGTTATGCTACATATGAGAGTTAACAAACGTCTGGAGCCAGGGAGAAATATGGAATTTGAAAGTTTGTTGCAGTTACTTTCTCAAAATGGCTGTCCTGGTGGTCTCCCATTCATAAGAAGTAAAACCTTAAGGATCTTTCTTGTAATCTCTTCTAGCTATCACCCTACTTACCGTAGCGCTCACCTCCAAAGGAGACACTGATGATTGGGTCCTTCTGTCCCTCTTTTCAGACAACCAGTCCACTAGGCCAGTGATGGCGAACCTTTTTTTCCTCGGGTGCCAAAATAGTGCGTGTGCGCGCTATTGCACGCCCGTGCGTGCCCACACCCATAATTCAAAGCCCATCACTTGCCCCACCCTCCTGCACATGCGTGCGTGACCCCCCAATTCCCCCATTTCCTGACTTCCAGTGGGCCCGATGGGCCCATTTTTCGCCCTCCCCAGGTTCCAGAGGCTTTTTTGGGGCTTGGGGAGGGCAAAAACACTCCCCCCCACCATCCTGGAGGCCCTCTGGAGGCCGAAATCACCCTCCCAGAGCCTCCGCGCAAGCCAAAAATCAGCTGGCGGGCACGCACATGCGCACTGGAGCTGAGCTAGGGGAACGGCTCGCATGCCGGCAGATATGGCTCCGCGTGCCACCTGTGGCACCCGTGCCATAGGTTCACCATCACTGACCTAGGCCAAACACACACACACATCCCTTGTAGGATTTGTGAGGCTTTAATTAAGATAATAGTCCTCTCCAGCCAGAGTTGATGAGTCATGAAAATGGCTGTCAGATCAGGAACAGAACCACTTCTGAGCTCTGCCCTTGACTGGGATTGTCACCTTTCTTATGGCAGCAGGAATACAGTCCACAGCCCAGAATCCCACAGCAGTTTTCCACCTCAAAAGAATCCTGTTTCTCCCAGTCCTTTTCTTCCCACCTAAGAGGTGTGGTGGTTCAATGGCTAAATGACGCTGGAGAGGGTCTCCCCTCTAGCGGTTTGAGTTCTAGCACCATGTGGCAGAGTGAGCTCTCATCACTTGCCTCAGCTTCTGCCCACCAGTTTGAAAGCATGCTACACACAGGTAGATAAATAGGTACCACTTCAGTGGGAAATATGGCAGTGTTTCATGCTGACAGTTGGACTCCTGCTGATGCTGGACTTGCTTGAATGCAAGGCCCAACTGCGAGGCAACATCAGTGGCAAGAGAAGGCCCCAGATGATGTTACAGGACACAGCTTGTCTTTCTGGTGCGGAGCTAGTTCATCCCATGTGGTGCACTCTGAATAAGCATATTAGCATGAACTAAATGGACTAGCACTTTTTAGCAGCCAAATAACTGCAATGTACTAATATTGCAGTCTCTGGCTAATTGTACCATTGCCATATGCTACATAAATAATACATTTCCCCGCCTTTTTTCCCCAGTCCTTCCTTCGAGGGTTGCTTCTTCCTTTCTTTCCCCCTTTGAGCTGTCGCCATCTCCTTCAGACCTCCTCCTCCTCAGAGTTCAAGGGGGGGGAACGTTCCAGCCACCAGCCACCACCAGTCAATCAGGGAGCGCTAGGTAACTGTCCTATCAAAAATCAATGTCTGCAGTCAATCACAGACGTATGGAAGGGCCTGAGAAGTGCAGAGAGAAGAGAAGCACCACAAGCAGCTCTAAGTCTTGGTGCAATTTAAAAGATGAAAAGGCTGCTGCTGAAGCAGGATTACATTAGCTTTTTCACACTGGGGATGGGCTCGTTTTCAAATGCATCATCAAGGTACATCTTTCTGCCATTTTGTTTTCTAATGGAATAAATATGGAGCCCATCTATATTCCCATATTAATAATATTTTTAGGTTTTTTTAAAAGACACCCCCACCTGCCATTTTAATTATTTTTATAAAAAATTCTAGGCAGCAAACATACTTAATATTCCCTCCTCCTGCTATTTTCCCCATAACAACAACTCTGTGAGGTAATTTGGGCTTTCTGACAGGGGTGAAATCCAATTTTTTTTTACTACCGGTTCTGTGGGCGTGACTTAGTGGGCATGGTGTGGGTTGGTGGGCGTGGCTTGGTGGGCGTGGCAGGGGAAGGATACTGCAAAATCTCCATTCCCACCCCACTCTGGGGCCAGCCAGAGGTGGTATTTGCCGGTTCTCTGAACTACTCAAAATTTCCGCTATCGGTTCTCCAGAACCTGTCAGAACCTGGCGGATCTCATCCCTGCTTTGTGACAAATATTGACGGGCTCAAAGTCACCCAATTGGCTTTCATTCCTAAGGTGGAACTAGAACTCAGAATCCCCTGTTTCTAGACATGTGGGAGGGAGAGCAGACTGGCAAAAGCAACTGGATCTTGGCTCATGTCTCACCCCTTTTATACACGTGCTGTGGTATTGCCTTGTGGTGTGACACTATTTCTATCTAGGAGCTGAGGTGGCGCAGTGGTTAAAAGCAGCACTGCAAGTTCAGCTGACTGCTAGTTCAGCAGTTCAGCTGTTCAAATCTCACCAGGCTCAAGGTTGACTCAGCCTTCCATCCTTCTGAGGTTGGTAAAATGAGGACCCAGATTGTTGGGGGCAATATGCTGAACTCTGTAAACCGCTTAGAGAGGGCTGTAAAGCACTATGAAGCGGTATATAAGTCTAAGTGCTATAAGTATAAGTGCTATTGCTATCCTTCTCAAGAAAGCAACAAGCTCCTGGAGATATTGATCCTGTAGCTAGCTTTCTACTTATTGACTGGCTGATTTCAATTAAAGAATTGTGTTGTGTTTTCCTGGTGTGAGACCTAGCCGAATGTAGAGTGGTAAATATAAATATAAAACAATTGCCATACACACACACACACACACACACACGCACCCACACACCCCAGAAACAATAATTGTATCTATTGAGGCTGTAAGGCAAGAGTGGGCAACTATGGCCCCTTTATGACCTGTGAACTTCAACTCCCAAAATTCCTGACCCAGCATGGCTGGCTCATGAATTCTGGGAATTGAAGTCCACAGGTCGCGAAGGGCCCATAGTTGCCCATCTCTGCTCTAGTGTTCTCAAAGCTGGTTGTTGTTGTTGTTTTGAAAGACAAGGCAGCCTTAAAGAAAAAATATTTCTGTCAACCCTTAATTTATGCAAGTAAGTTCTTAGTAGATAAATATTCCTCAGAAATTGGAGGTTGCTTGTCCTTACAGTTCAGCTACAATTGAGGCTCAAAAAATGATTTTGCAAACTTATAGGAAGAGGTGAGAAACCTCAATTCTTTGCACTTCAATTCCCAGCTGTTAGGTTCTAATTGTTCTACTGAGTACTTAAGTAGGTGTTTCTTCCCAAGCCATCACTTCTTGGCAATTTTCTTTCTGTGAATTCTTGGGAAAGTCTTCAGAAGATAAACACCCAAGAGTCTAAAAGGAATACTAATAAAGAAACATGTTGAAACACAGGGAAAAAAAAACCCCAACCAAAACAAG
This sequence comes from Diadophis punctatus similis, assembly GCA_023053685.1. Classification (NCBI taxonomy): domain Eukaryota; kingdom Metazoa; phylum Chordata; class Lepidosauria; order Squamata; family Dipsadidae; genus Diadophis; species Diadophis punctatus. The sequence goes on from JALIGW010000003.1 coordinate 60,702,422, forward strand.
CAAGCATATGGAGCCTGGAGGAGGGAGCACTCCTACATTTCTGATCTTGGTACTAATATATAGCATTTGTGCAAGATCAGGAATAACTGTGATAAAGATGTGTGAACCAATTAGCAAAACTGAGATTTAGAATTCCAATAGATAACAATAGCAAGCTGCACTTCAGGAATCTGCAGCAATTAAGAGGTAGTTGGAACCAGATGAGCAATGGAATGATAGGAAAAGTTTGCTACTCCCTCTCTTAGTTACATAGTAGGGGAAAAGGAACTGCTTCTATTCTTTGCATCTGCTAGGGAACATTCCAACGCTTGGAAAGATATTTAACAATGGTATTAAAGGGAATGAAACAGAAAATAAAGCTTTCAGGTCTTCAGTCCATGAAAAACAAATAATCGGAAAGATTATCAGGGGTCTCCTACCTTGGCAACTTTAAGCCTGGAGGACTTCAACTCCCAGAATTCCGCCAGGCTTAAAGTTGCCAAGGTTGGAGCCCCCTGGACTCTAGAGCACATCCGATGCATGCAATTGTAGGAAGCCCCCCCTCCTAGAAGAATGAAATATTTTGAGAAATATTTTAAAAGGCAGGATAAAATATTTTCCCTAAAAGAGAAATAAAATCTGACGACACCCAGCTGTACATCTCCACCCCGTCTCAATTCAGGGAGGCAGTGGATGTAATGTGCCGATGCCTGGACGATGTCAGGATCTGGATGGGGAGGAACAGGCTCAAGCTCAACCCCGACAAGACTGAGTGGCTCTGAATATTGCCCCCTAAGGACTATGTTGACTGTTCCACCTTGGTTCTTGGGGGAGAAAAACTAACTCCCTCAGAACGGGGTGTGCAATTTGGGAGTTCTCCTAGATCCACAGCTAAAATTAGACCAACATCTTACAGCTGTGGCTAGGGGAGCCTTTGCACAGGTTCGCCTGGTGCACCAATTGTGACCATACTTGGAGAACTTGGAGAACATACTTGGAGTACTAACAGTCACTCATGCCCTTGTCACCTCTCAATTGGACTACTGTTATGTGCTCTACATGGGGCTACCCTTGAAGAGTATCCAGAGACTTCAACTGGTGCAAAATGCGGCTGTGCGTGCTGTGGTGGGTGTCTCAAGATACACCCACGTAACACCCATACTCCACCAGATGCACTGGTTGCCCATTGGTCTCCGGGTGCAATTCAAGGTGTTGATTATCATCTTTAAAGCTGTTATAAGGAAATATCCTTTTAGGTTCAGTTCCAAGTGGGGAAAAAGACACTGGATTCATGAAGGTTGCTTGGAAGGAAGGTTTAATGGTGGACAGGAGCACATGGCAGGAGCCCCTGTACAGAAAAGGTAACTTACATGGTTCCAGGTGTGGTGAAGAGAAAAAAAAGAAAGAGGAATGCTGAGTTCCTGGTTTTTATAGTCTAAGTTGGGTCCCACCTCTTAGATTTCCTTTTCCTGTATAGAAATGTATCCCATTGGCTCTCAGACCCCCCCAGGGGCATGCTGGGGTGGCTCTTGGCTTTTGTCTAATCCAGCTTTGGCTGAAATGAAAGAGCCTTGGGCAAATCCTATTATGGTTTTGTTATGCAGAAGACTTTCAGCCAGGTGAGAGGAATGTGTGTGCTGGGCCCAGTCCTTAATGACCCATTTGCAAGGCGTGGGGGTTTTCCAAGAGGAGTCTTTTGTTTGTTTAAAAGCATGTTTCCAGATGTGTTCCACAGAATATTTCCTACATTTTAATATCTCCTAGGATATCTCATTTCCTAGGAGAGGGGTGGGTGCTAACTTCCTACAATCCCTCATTTTTTTTTCAAAACATGTGAGTGCAACACATGTTTTGACACAAGCTTCAAATTGATCAGGTCAGGGAGATTTTATGGGTGCTTTCAATTTTCTCTGATGCAGAGGGGAAGACGTTGAAAGAGGCAGTTGAAAGAGGCAGCAGAAGGATTCCTTCAGTGGCTCCCAAAAGGAGAGCTTTCAACCATGATGGTCAATGGCCAGGGCAAAAGTTCTGGAAATAAATTTACAGTATCCAATTTTCCATGCCAATTATGTTCAGATGTTTGATAACACTTTCGATGAGCTCCCAGACAGGTTTCAAGCAAGCACAGGCCCCACAATATTCCCACAGCCATGGTTTACCTTGAAATCACAGGCTGCCCATTTCCAAGGGATGGTTCTTGAATCTGCCCTAGCTCTTACTTTAGTGCATCTAGGATTTGTGAGTCCAAATTGAAATTAGCCAGTGTGCAATCTAGGCTTTTCCTTTTTTTTTTTTTTTTTTTTTTTTTAGAATGAGCCCTGGGACTCTTACTCCTGAGACCACCAGTGCAAAATACCCTGCTTTACTGGGCAGCAGTCAGGCCTTGGGTTTTCGAAGATCCTTTCTGCTAGCTCTTCAAGTGGGGAAATTGCCTGAGGGGACCTGCCCCCTTCCCCCATGGAATTAACAGGGAGATATGACTGCCTGGGCTTTAATGCCACAAAGCAGGAGTCAAAACAACAACAACAACAAAAAAAAAACAACAGCAAGCTAAAAGCAGCTTTGGGTGGAGGTAGGTGAAAAAGGGATAACCTCAGTCTAATTCGGAATGGCGTGTCTCTGTGTGTTTGTGTATGCAGCTACAAATTTACCTCCCACTAGACAGAAATCTAAAGTGTACAGAACTCACTGTGGCAACCACTCCCAATACAATTCTTACATGAGTACATTAAACTGATTACAATATAGATGAGACAAGAAAGAGAAACGTTACAATGAATTTCAGTGAATGAAGCAAGGAAAGAAAGAAAACAAAGAAAAAAACTTTACAATGAATTTCTGTGACTGAAGCAAAGAAAGAAAGAAAAACTTTACAATGAATTTCTGTGACTGAAGCAAAGAAAGAAAGAAAAACTTTACAATGAATTTCTGTGACTGAAGCAAAGAAGGAAAGAAAAACTTTACAATGAAGTTCCGTGACTGAAGCAAAGAAAGAAAGAAAAACTTTACAATGAATTTCTGTGACTGAAGCAAAGAAGGAAAGAAAAACTTTACAATGAAGTTCCCCCCTCCCCCCTAGTCTTTTCAGCTGTCTGCTGGGGATTGAAAATAGATGTTTGGTCTTTATTTGTCCATCTCAGGGTCCTTTCATTCATGTCTGCTGGGTGGCCTTAGGTGTTGGTGGTAAGGCTGGTCAGTCAGGCTTGGAAAGATCTGCTCCACTCTGGTTGCTGTGATGACTAGAGGACTAGATTCAAACCCACTTCTGGCTCAAATGGATGGAATGTCTTTACTGGAGGCAGTGTCTGAGCCCATTTGCTCTGCTTCCATAGGCTTCAGGATCATGTGTGCAGGGCTGAAAGACATAAGAACAGGGTCCCTTCCCCCTTTTGCTGGTAATTCTACCACGAGAGGCATTGTAAAAGGATTAGAGATTGGGGGGGTAGATAGCTTGCAGGCAGGGTTTGAGGAAAACAATCAACACATCAGTATCGCAGTTAAATCAATTATAACAAAATGGAGACATCACCGGGGGGAAAAATGAACAGACATTTCCATCTTAGCAGAGAATTGGCATCCATTAAACATCACAGAAGAGCAATATTAAAACTGTTTGCATGTACATACAGTAAATGTAAAAATGAAATTTTCCTGTAAATTAACTTAAAACATTGTCCCTTAAATTTTGGCTTTTCTTAAAAACACAGAGAGGAATAGGAAAATTGAACTCTGTTCCTTGTCCCAGACCAGGTTGGCCAGTCCTAACTGGGCAAAGACATTTTCCTTTCTTTTCAGTGCTTTTAATTTTTTTCTAACAATTTGAAATTCATATCTCTAGGAAACAGAGATATTTTACAGTTGCAATTACCTCGAGTGCGCACAAGACAAGACAAAGACGTACACATACACAAAAACATGGACAAAGAGGATGACAGGACACACACACAAGTCCTTCCTGCCATAAATTTCAGTTAAATTAGGGAAGGCACAAATCTTAACAAACAAACCACGTGGTTACATATAAGAGAGAGAGAAGAAAAGAGAGAGAGAAGAAACAAACAAACACCTCAACATTTTTCCTTTTCTGTTTTCTTAAGTACCTTTATTTAGCCAAATTGGCTGTTTTGTTGTGTTTTGTTTTTTCTGTGTCATCCCTCAGCAAAGTCCATTTCCTACTTTTGCACATTCCTGTATTCCTGGCGTCCCAGGTTCCAAGCCCTCACAAGGGTACCCGCCACCCTCGAACTAGAGCTTCCCATGATCCTTTAAATGTAAGGTTCACTTTGGCTTAGCTAGTGACACGCTCACTGTTTTCAGAGGCTAAAAAACTCTGGGAAGGACTTCCTATTCCCTCATGGAAGTAAGGGCCCCTTCCTTGGGGAGTCGTCCGCAGTTTTCAGAGGCTAAAAAACTCTGGGAAGGACTTCTGCTACCCCACAGAAGTATGGGCCCCTTCCTTGGGGAGTCGTCCGCAGTTTTCAGAGGCTAAAAAACTCTGGGAAGGACTTCCGCTACCCCACAGAAGTATGGGCCCCTTCCTTGGGGAATCTCCTTTAGGTTTATCAGATCCAAAAAGGGGATCTGCGAGGACGTAGTCGCCCCTGTACGACTAGTACTAAGACCTCCACTTTCTATTCACGAGCTTCACATTTTAGAACCAAAAAAATTATGGGGTTTGCTTTTGGGATGTGCACATAAAAACAACAACAACAACAACAAAATTTGCTTTCCCACCCTTCAATCACACACACACACACACACACACACACACACTCTTCCTCCTTCCCTAACAGAAGGTCCTGTGCTCTGTAAACGCTAAACAGAACTTACACAAATCAAAACAGAGAAAGAGAAGACATTGACACATAGGCTGGTAGATGAGAAAGAAACTCTATACTACCAAATGAGGATAAACAAAAATAATTCAATATTATGAAAAGCTGTATGAGCAAGAAGTTTCAGAAAAATAAAATTAAAGAATATTTGGAAAAAAAATGGAATTGCCTAAAGTACCAGAAAAGGACAAAAACTATTAAATGAATGAATATCAATGATGGAATTATCAGAAGCAGATCAAGAGACAAAAGAACAACCAAACACCAGGACCAGGTGGGCCAGTGGCAGAATTTTACAAAGATTTTACATACTGAGGTATTGATTGATGTAAAGGTACCACATTCCTGAATGGGAGCAAATATTACTTTGATTCCAAAATAAGATTCAGATTTAATGCAGATAAAACTATAGGCCCATCTCTTCACTGAATGCTGACTATAAAATATATACTTCAATAATGGCAGCAAACTAAAAGGTTCCTAAATGAATTTATACATTCAGCTCTCTTAAGCTTTTTCTAAGAGACAGATTAAAAACAAAATGAGAATGATTTTAAATACATAAAAAAGGCACAAGAAAAGGATGCTATTTATTTTGATACTGGAAGTGCTAAATATAAATATTATGGCAGACACAGAAATTAAAGGCATGGAAACTAATTTTGCACCAAGAGAGAAATAAAATATGTTAACCAACCAAGATGAAGTTGTAGAAGGATTTGAAACTGCATCATTAACATAATAAAAATGATTCAACACAATTGAACACACTAAAGTCTTAGATTTTAAAATAAAGCTGACCTTAATAAACTCAAGAGAAACTTGAGAAAGATTCCTTGGATGAAAGTCCTAAAGGAAAGAAGCAACTCAAGAAGCTTTGTAAACTCTGAAAAAACTTGATTATAAAAGCCAATTGCACAAAAGCAATCAGGAAAAAAAAACCAGAAATCCAAGAAACCAGCATGGCTGCACAAAGACCTCACTGACAAATTGAATGAATGAAGGACAGATACAAAAAAATGGAAAGAGGGACACATAACTAATGCAGAATATCAGCAGATAGCAAGAATCTGTAAAAAAAAATCAGGAAACAAAAGCCTTGAATGAACAACGACTTGCAACAAAGGTGAAAGATAATATAAAAGATTCTTCCAATACATAAAAAAACAAGAAAAAAAATCAAGGAAACAATTGGACCACTAAGGAGAGAAGGCAACACAGAGAAAGCCATGAGTTGCTTAACTCATTCTTTGCATGTCTTCTTGCAAAAAAGAAATGCAACCCAACTAACCAGAAATATAACTGGAAAGGAAAAATAAAACAGACTGTAAACTAAAGTTAAAATAAGCAAAAACAGTAAGAGAACACCAGGTCCCAGAGTCCTAAAGGAGCTGGTAAATGAAATCTCAGAACCACTGCACATCTTTAAAAAAAAAATCTTGGGACACGGGGACCACCTGAGAAACTGGGAAAAAGCTAATGTGTTTCCCATCTTCAAAAAGAAAGAAAAAAAAACAACTAGACTGAGCCCTATCTAATGCAAAGAAAAGTAAAATCCTACCCCTAGGTAAGGAAAACCAAAAATATAGATAACTATTATAAATTGGTGCAACAAATTAAAACAGATTTGGAGAAGTGGAAAAGAACCACCATAAAATGAGTATCCTGCAATGGCTAGCAGACAAAACAGGGCTGGGGGGGGGAGAAGGGGGGGAGAAAGGGGGGAAGGAAATATCAAAGGATTTAGGAAGATACATTAACTTGGTTAAACAAAAAGCATGATTATTTTTTCCCTAAAATGCTTTGTACCCAGACAACACACTATTCAATTGAAATTGGAATTTACATATGCCATAAAGTAAAATTAAAAAGCAAAAATTACCCCCCACACACATACACACATGCAAACACACATTTCCCAGTTTTCTATGGTTTAAAGTAAAATTTAGAGGTAGGTACTCACCTTCTTTCCAAGCAGCCCTTGAATCAAAACCCCTTTAAAACCTACTTCCCAATGGCCAAGGCCTAATAAATTTATTTAGGCCAGGATCATTGAAGAGGTTACTTGGAATCCATCTGGCTCGCCAATTGTTATAAGGAAATATCCTTTTAGGTTCAGTTCCAAGTGGGGAAAAAGACACTGGATTCATGAAGGTTGCTTGGAAGGAAGGTTTAATGGTGGACAGGAGCACATGGCAGGAGCCCCTGTACAGAAAAGGTAACTTACATGGTTCCAGGTGTGGTGAAGAGAAAAAAAAGAAAGAGGAATGCTGAGTTCCTGGTTTTTATAGTCTAAGTTGGGTCCCACCTCTTAGATTTCCTTTTCCTGTATAGAAATGTATCCCATTGGCTCTCAGACCCCCCCAGGGGCATGCTGGGGTGGCTCTTGGCTTTTGTCTAATCCAGCTTTGGCTGAAATGAAAGAGCCTTGGGCAAATCCTATTATGGTTTTGTTATGCAGAAGACTTTCAGCCAGGTGAGAGGAATGTGTGTGCTGGGCCCAGTCCTTAATGACCCATTTGCAAGGCGTGGGGGTTTTCCAAGAGGAGTCTTTTGTTTGTTTAAAAGCATGTTTCCAGATGTGTTCCACAGAATATTTCCTACATTTTAATATCTCCTAGGATATCTCATTTCCTAGGAGAGGGGTGGGTGCTAACTTCCTACAAAGCCTTACATGGCTTAGGACCAGGTTACCTCCGGGACCGCATCCTACCTCATACTTCCCTTTGACCAGTCAGGTGCCACAGAGTGGGTCTCCTCCAGGTCCCGTCAACCAAACAATGTCGGCTGGCGGGGCTTAGGAGGAGGGCCTTCTCTGTGGGGGCCCCTGTTCTCTGGAACCAACTACCCCCAGAGATCCGAATTATCCCCACCTTGCTGGCCTTCCAAAAAGCCGTTAAGACATGGCTCTTCCTGCAGGCGGGGCTTTGAGACAATTTCACATCTTAGGTCTCCCCCACATATATATGATTTTGTATGTTTTTAAAATTCATTTTAACCTGCTATTAAATTTTTATATTGTTTAAATGTTGTATGCCGCCCTGAGTCCCCAGGGAGTAGGGTGGCATATAAGAACACTAAAATAAAATAAATAATAAATAAATAAAATCCTTAAGGGAGACAGAAACTCAGAGCCCCAGCTCCCTGCCCCCAGCAGATATTTTGTGCCCCTTAAGAAAGACTGGGCCATCCTATCTACAAAACAAAAGACCTTCAGCTTCAGGGTGATGTGATTAAGACAAGAACCTTCAGGACATAATAGGATTAACCCACTACAATTTAGCAGAAGACACAGAGCTCACTACATTGCACAATCTCCTAAGGACATTGCATCACCCTCAGAAACTTCAACCAAACTTAGCTCAGAAAACACCTAGGATTTGTACTATTCTTGTAGAGCCAGCTATGACCCCTACATAACCCCTACATGGCCCCATGGAAGTCTGACAACAGCCAATAGAATACATGTTCTTGCCCAGGAACAGGAAGCTCAAATACAGAGCCCAGAGAGGGTATAAAAGCCACCCACTCTCAACTCCATGTGATTAGTTGCCCAGAATCACACATGCTTAGTGGTTTTGCTTCATCAATAAATGGACCCTCTTTCCAAACAGCCTCCATCCTCCATTTTTTTTTTCTCAAAAAAGTTTTATTAGTACAAACTTACATAAGTGGTAACAAAATATTAAATCCAAAGTACAAACATTTTTGTTTCCCCCCCCCAGACCCACCCCCTTCCCTCCCCACCTCCCCCCCCCCCGGACTTCCCAGAGATAATACAGGGCATAATAATAAGTTTAAATTGTTAATAAAAAGAAAAAGGAAAAAGGAAAAAAAGAACACTATTTTTAAAAAAGCTTCAACTCCAAACTATACAGTACTAATATATCGCATTTGTATACAATAGTAAAGATACAAAAAAGAGAGAGAAAAAAAAGAAAGAGAATAAAAAAAAAGAAAGAAAGAAAGAGAAAACTCTTTAACACTACAAACAAACAAACCTCCTACCTCCTCCCTTCAGTCCTCTATCTTATACAAGGTAAATGTTACATAAGTAATAACTAAATATAAAATACACAAATCTTAAACTAATATTAATGACATTAGAAATAACCTCTAAGATAAAACTTAACTAAATGTTACATAAGTAATCATCAAATATTAAATTTCATCATTAACTTCAATAAACAAAAAAAGAAAATAAAAGAAGAATAAACAATAAACAAATCTTCAACAAACTATATATATCTAATATTATCAACATTAAAAATAACCTCAAAATTATATAAAACTTAACTAAATATTGCATAAGTAATCATTAGATAGGGAAAAGATAAAATACAATCATATTAGTCTCTATCCATCCAATATATTTCAACATCACATCGTTTTGTATCTTGATAGTTCATCTTTTAATAGTTCAATAAATTCAAATTTGTCAAGTCGTCTCCCGTCTGCTCCCAAACCTCCATCTCCTTTTCCCCAGCTATCTGATTCAGGCACTCCTTTTGGATTTTTGAGTCTATTTCTTTTTGATCCATCGAAGGTGGCTTCCCCTCCTCCTCCTCTTTTATTTTCATACACCCTTCTTCTGGAATCTTGGATATATCAGCCTTTAGAACATTGACATAAAATTCAGTAGCTTTTTTTATCGTGTTGAGCCGGTATCTTTTTCCAGAAAATTTCACTGCTACTCCAACTGGTGCTTCCCATTTATATTGTAAATTTAATCTCTTAAATTCATCAATCAAAAAAGTATAGCTTTTCCTGGCTTTAAGCATTTTAGAGGGGATTTCTTTCCAAATCTTTAGTTCCTGACCATTCACCATAAGATTATTGTTAAACGTTGCTTGTATAATTCTGTTCCGTAAAGCTCTTGTGGTAAAATATATGACAATATCCCTTGGTAGATGCTTTTGTTTGGCGTACCACGAGTTGATTCTGTATGTTTTGTCGATTTGTGTAGCCAATTCCGCTTTAGAAATTCCAGACACCTGATCCAATATGTCAACCATCCTGCCTTTTAAATTTTCATATAATCCTTCTTTCAAACCTCTAATCCTTATAGCAACTTCCATAGATCTGAACTGAGTCATTAAGACCTCTTTTTCAAAATTTGCAATGTCGTTTTGGATTTTATCTATGTAATTCACCGAAGTTGCCAAAGCTTGTTTATTTGTTTCAATACGTTCTGCCAAAACTTCAATATTTGTTGCTAAGCCTTTGCAAACCTCTAACACATCAAATCTTAGTTGTTGATTCATATTCTTCAAAGCAGCCTGCATCTTATGGTCTATCTCACTTATTTTCTGGTTAAATTCCAAAGTAAGTTCATGTTTCATAATCTTTAAATTATTTAATAAATTTTCAGGTGTCAAAAGCTGTGGAGGTGTTAGCTCAGTGTTAAGTTGCATTTTAGAAATATATCCAGATGAATAGTCATTTCTTTTAGTCAAAACAGTCTTTCCAAACTTTGAAGCCATTGGTGTTTCAAAAGAGTACAAAAAAGAAAGAAAGCCAGTTGCCTGATTAAAGTTCTTTCCAGTTTAAAAATCAGATAGTCTTTTATTATTGAAAATATTTCTATTATAACTTTAATCCAGAGTTAGGAGACAGAGAAAGAAAAAACCATTTTTCCAAGTTAAAAGTTTCCATAAGAGAGAGAGAAAGAAAAAAAAAAAGCCTCTGGGGAAACGAAAGTCACTTTCACTTCTCAATCGCCATATTGTTACTCTGTTTCCTTTGTTCCCTTGCCGAAGTGAAAGCTTACCCAGGAGTTGAAAAAAAAAGGAAAAAAAGAGGTTTCAGTACTTGCCCATCTCACGCCTGTTTCTCTCTGTCTGCTTCTATAGTTTAAATGTAGTTATAAATCCCATTTTTGAAGCAGCGGCTGGTCACTCCATCTAGCTCTGCAGAGGCAGAGGTTTCCGGATCTTCGGAGCTGGAGACAGGCTGCATGGGGAGCTCTCCCTTCGCGCCCTGCCAGATGGCTCCTAAGGCGCTGGGGGGGCTCTACCCCTCCTGTCAGGCTCTCATCTCTCCCCTTTGCCCGGGGAAGAGATTTTAAAGCCGCCAGACAGCTGTTCTGGCGGCTTTTAACAAAGATCGGAAAGGCATCCAACGAGGGATGTCTGCGATGAAGCGCTCCAAAACCGGAAGTCCCCTCCATCCTCCATTTTGTCTCCAGTGCCTTTCTCCCGGCTTGGAACTGAACCAGATAGATATTTCTTCCAACACAATGTACCGCATTTTTCGGAGTATAAGACGCACCTTTTTCCTCCCTAAAAGAGGCTGAAAATTTGGGTGCGTCTTATACTCCGAATGTAGCTTTTCTGAAACTTTTTTCCCCAGCCCTAAGGAGGTGCTAACGATCTTCCCGCTTCCTACTCCATCTTTGCAGGCTTGTTTTCATTCCTACTCCTTTGAAAAAGGTCTTTTCAGCCCTAACGAGGTACTAACGATCTTACCGGCTTGCAGCATTTTTTAAATTCCTACTCCCTCCGAAGTAGTTTTTCCTGCCCTAAGTCTTTGCAGGCTTGTTTTCATTCCTAATCCTCTGAAAAAGGTTTTTTCAGCCCTAACCAGGGGATAAAATAATGTGCTGAAGCTGAACAGACTAAGGATGCTAGCCAGATGAATACCTGGTAGGTAGATTTTTTTCCCCTATTTTCCTCCCTCAAAACTAAGGTGCGTCTTATACTCAGGTGTGTCCTATACTCCAAAAAATACAGTATCTCATTAAAAATGCTTCAGATGGCAACTTTGAAATTCTGGAAAGCAATTTCTGGGCAGAATAGACATCAGTGGATTTGTTGCAGTAACTTGATCTGATCTGTCAAGGATTAACATTAATTTTTAGTATAGCAAAGTCTTGTGATTGCAACTCAATTTGGATTTTTGAGCTTGGTTTTTCATTTGAAATTCATTTATTCTGTGACCCACCTAGGTAACAACTTGAATGTAATGATCTTAGTTAAGTGAGGTTTATTGACAAGTTGTGGACTGTCCCATCAGTATATGACTGGATGGACTGTGTCTTATGTGTTGCTGTTAATATGGAATTGAGTTGTTATTATCTGGTCCTTGTTAGACCAATGAAGGAAAATCTCCTTTGAGCCCAATTCAATCTTTAGTACTTGGCAAAAATACTGAAGAAGTTTCCCATTTTTCTTTCAGGTTGTTTTTTCGCTTCCTAGTCTAGCATAAAGCCCTGATTTTTTCTGGCGCCTTCCCTTCCAAGTATGAACCATAACTTTTGCTGCTTTCCTTCAAGCCCGTCTTGTTGAGGGAATTTTCTTCTTCTTCTGAAGGATGGGAATTACTGTGGTATTTCTCAGAAACACCTACAAATTGTAACCAGAGTGTCCAATTAACCATGGACTCTGAAAATAACACAGGAACAGAGATAAATCTATCATTCCTTTTAACCAAGACTTAGCAACAAAGCAATTTCAGATCATTCCATTCCACCCACAGGGTAGATTCCAGACCTCTTCCTTTGCCTTCAACTCCTGGAGTCTGGTCTTTCACAGCCTCTGGTTTGGCTTCTTGTGGTTTTTAGCTTCTTTACTGGACTGAATTCCTTATCAACACTTTCATGCCACCTCTGCTTTGACCTGTTATCTTAATTCTCCTTCTCAGCCTCTTAGCCATTTACAAGGACAACAAAGTTTTGTTTCTTAAGTTCATGATTCCTGTTGTATGTTCTTCCCTGCTCCTTATGCTCTCACTTTCCTTAATGCTTGGAAGAGAATAAGCTTTTAAACCGGGTCTATGACTGTTCTCCTCATCCACTTCGCTGCCCCTGGTTTACCCCTAGCAGGGATGGGTTCAAATTTTTTTTACTACCACTCTGTGGGCGTGGCTTATTTTGTGGGCGTGGCTTGACAGTCATGTGACTGGGTAGGAGTGGCTTGATGGTCATGTGACCAGGTGGGAGTGGTTTGGCAGTCATGTGACTGGGTGGGAGTGGCTTTGCAGTCATGTGACTGGGTGGGGGGTGGCTTGGTGATCATATGACTGGGTGGGCATGGCCAACTTGACGTCACTCACGTCAAGGGTTAGAGTTAGGGTTAAGGTACCTGGCCTCTCCTCGCCTCAAAGGCCTCAACGAGATACAATTCCCTATCTATTTACTACTACTGAACATCCAAAATATACTATTTAATCCTATGTACATTATATATGCTATGTGTGTACATACATATTACACAGGGACACAAAAATATACATTATCTACTATATATACTATATATACTATATTCACACACACACACACACACACACACACACCTCTTCTAAAACTATACACATTCAACCTCACTTACTGCATTTGGAAAAACACACCCAGAGTCCACTTTCTGCCACACATTTAACCATAACTTCTGTACATTAGAACATTACACATGCCTTCAGATGTTCTTCCCTAGCTTGCACATGACTGTTAGAGCCAGGAAATGTCATGGATTGAGTAAAATGTGGTGAAACTCACGTAACAACGCTCTTGCTTAGCAACCAAATTTTTGGGCTCAATTGTAGTCATAAGTCAAGGACTATCTCTGCCTTCTTCTGCATGCCTTGTCCTAGTAAACTCCTTCTCATTTCTGGCAATTTTCCTCTCTGTTAGAGGAAATAATCCAGACAATGTAAGGTTTCCTGCTGCAGCAGGAGGTTAAACTCTCTCTCTCTTCTCTTCTCTTCTCTTCCTTCCTTCCTTTTTTCTTTTTTCTTTTTTCTTTTTCTTTCTCTTTCTTTCTTTTCTTTCTTGTCTCTCTCTCTCTCTCTCCCCCTTCCTTCCTTCCTTCCTTCCTTCCTTCCTTCCTCTTTCTTTCTTTCTTTCTTTCTTTCTTTCTTTCTTTCTTTCTTTCTTTCTTTCTTTCTTTCTTTCTCTTTCTTTCTTTCTCTCTCTCTCTCTCTCTCTTTCTCCCTCTCTCTCTCTCTCTCCTCGGCACCCCCCTGCACAAGTGTGTCGCACACACACACACACACACACACACACACACACACACACACACGTTAGCCGTTTTTCTGCCTGACAAGCCTCCAGGGGTGAAATGCTCCCGGTTTGGGTGTGCCTGCCAGGGTGAACGGGCTTTTGAACCCGTTTGGCGAATGGGCTGTGACGAAGGGGCTGTGATGGGAGGGGCTGTGATGGAGGGGCTGGGCTGAAGAGCTAGGGCTATTTCAGCCAAGGAGAAAAGTCAGTGGCAAATGGTTGGGGACGGAACCCTGGGGGCGAACCATGGGCGGCCAAGTGGACGAGGCGAACAGTCCCATTCCATTTAAACCAGGGGCTCATCTGCATTCCTGCTAAATTTTGGCACAATGTTTTAAAAGATGCTACTGAAATCTCATTTTTTATTCTCTCAGAAGGATGATAAATCAAATATATTTGAATTAAATATGCAATTGTTGAACGATGCTTACTATCATACAATTGTAACAAAATTTACAAGGTTGTGCTCCCGTGAAAGTGCAGACTTATAATCTCATGACATCTTCCAGAAGAGAGGTTTGACATTAGAGCCCTTGCCTAGCTTCAGCTGATGTGCCAGCTGAGGCTTTTTCTGGAATATGAAATGCTGAATATACTCAGGGCCATGTCACATCTCAATCAGATTGTTGTGATTCATTTCAGAACAGAATAACAGAGTTGGAAGGGACCTTGGAGGTCTTCTAGTCCAACCCCCTGGCCAGGCAGGAAACCCTACACCACTTCAGACAAATGGTTATCCAACATCTTCTTAAAACTTCCAGTATTGGAGCATTCACAACTTCTGGAGGCAAGTTGTTCCACTGATTAATTGTTCTAACTGTCAGGAAATTTCTCCTTCATTCTTAGTTGCTTCTCTCCTTGTTCCACCCATTGCTTCTTGTTCTACCCTCAGGTGCTTTGGAGAATAGCTTGACTTCCTCTTGTTTGTGGCGACCCCTGAGATATTGGAACACTGCAATCATGTCATGCCTAGTCCTTCTTTTCATTAAACTAGACATACCTAGTTCCTTCAACCGTTCTTCATATGTTTTAGCCTCCAGTCCCCTAATCATCTTTGTTGATCTTCTCTGCACTCTTTCTAAAGTCTCAACATCTTTTTTACATCGTGGCGACCAAAACTAGATGCAGTATTCCAAGTGTGGCCTTACCAAGGCATTATAAAGTGGTATTAACACTTCACGTGATCTTGATTCTATCCCTCTGTTTATGCAGCCTAGAACTGTGTTGGCTTTTTTGGCAGCTGCTGCACACTGCTGGCTCATATTTAAATGGTTGTCTACTAGGACTCCAAGATCCCTCTCACAGTTACTACTATTGAGCAAGGTATCACATATACTGTACCTGTGCATTTTGTTTTTCTTGCCTAAATGTAGAACCTTACTTTTTTCACCTTTTTTTTACATAGGGCTGTTCTTGATGGTTGCCCAGAAACTTCAGGTGGGGCAGAATGCAGCTGCCCATGTGATAATGGTCAACCCCTTATTGCCATATTACCAGTTTGTTTGATTAAAATTCAAGGCACTGATTATCACCTATAAAACCTTAAATCTCTTGGGTTTCTGTGAGACCACCTATTTTTGGTAGAAGCTATTTGCACAATAGGCCCCAAGTATGGTTGTTGAAAGTTTCCAGCTATGAGAATGGAACATTCTTTATGGGTCCAAGACCTACTCTCCTTGTCCCCCCAATATAGCAGCTTTCCTCCAAAATGTCTCCTGTTTGGGGAAAGTGGTTAAAACTAGTTCTTTCAGAAGTCTTTCAAAATTACAAACTGAACATAGTTCATTGTGATGAATATTTATTTAATTTGCTGTAACTGAATGCATTTATTGCATTGTAATTGAATTACTCTTATTGTGCTATTTATTTGATATATTTTTGACTTGTATACCATTTAGAGTCCCTTATGATTGAAGGGTTATAAAAGTCTCAATAAAGGCAATACATTTAATAGGGCATGAAATTGAGGAGTTTATACTTTACACAACAGCTTGTTCCATTGTAAATATTTGTTTTTATGGTGGCACCACATTCATTGTTGTTTCCCTGGGACTGAAATTATATGCCTATTTCCATGTAGAGAATTTAATCTCTGGATTTTATAAGGACCTGATTCATTTACCTAGCAACTATTACTGAGCAGCTTTGCAGAGAAATAAACCACTTTACCAATCACAAATGTATTTTGGAAAAGAAAAATAGCAAAAGTGGGGGGGGGAAGAAACATCATCTTAACTGAAGCCAATATCTGATCTCCCACACTTTTTAATGCAAGTTAAAGATTTAAAATTACCCAGGGACATCTAAGTCCTAGTTGAAACTTAATCAAAGGGGATAAGGAAACCGTGATTCTCTAAATCTGCTTTTTCTTTCCATCTCTGTTTTCTCTGGCCGATTAAATTACAGTTCCTTCAGGCAGTACATATAGTCAGAGCACAGCTAGTCACCCCCATGCTGGAACAGGGAGTTTTTCTCATGCCCTTGGCTGTTGTTTCTCCATGTGTAGCTCGAAGCTCTCAAAAACCTTGCATATAGTACATGATAATATGCATTCAGAACCAGCAGTGGATTATCTAGTCCTTTGTTTCAAGAACACAGCATGCATCCAGACGCCGTCATAAAATATCCATAGCGAAACCATGCGATGAGTGTCCTGCTTATGCATTTTTAAGGGATGTGTCCTAACTCCATTAAAATTAAAGGCATGAAGAGATAGGAATGATCCCAGGGAACATATGGTTGCGTAACAAAGGAACACAGCTCAAATAGCAGAATGTGGGGTGGGGGTGGGGTGGGGAAAGGCTGCAATAAACTTTCTCTCTGGTATTTTGTTAGAGAATTCTAGACCCTTTGAGACAGTGAAATAATTTTGCTATTGGGTGTTGCTGTTGTAGGCAGAGTTATGCCGTGGGGACATAGGAAGGCAAAACAAGTCTGCCTAATTCCATTTGGGAAAATGCAAATAAAAGCAGTATTACAATCAAGGAGATAATTGATTTATTCTGGCTACTTATGGTCCTACAACTGTTGGGGGAAGCAGTGAGGAAGCAAACCTTTGATAAGATTTATCACTTGTAAAATGTAATATTATTTAACGGTATGAGGTGAAAACCTAATATTTACTTTATAATTAAAATCCAGAGGGGCAACCTGTTAAAAGTCAGTAAAGCTCTTACAGTTGTGCCATTGTGAAATCAACATCTTTTAACAATTAACATAATGTTTATGTGCAAGATCATAAAATGAAAAACATCCATTTTATATAGGCGCATCATATTTAGGCTGTAATAATCTGAGCCACCCCTAGATGTCAGGAAGGAGTTGAGGTTGTCAATATCTTTTAATGCCCTCGAGTGGTCATTTAGCCTTTTGAAGTCTAGATATGGTGTGCTTATCTTATGATAAGGTGAATGGAAAATGTTCCTGGATTCATTGTTTCAAAACCACAGGACAAACTAAACTGACAATGAATTGAGTGCAAAAAAAGTAATTACTTTGATGTACCAATGTACTTTGATCTATCAAGCCTGCATACAAATTTGATATTGTTCAAATTGAATTGAAGTCGCTTAGAGGAGAAACCCAAGGGAAAAAAATTCTTCAGAGGAGCAAAAGGCAGCAGCAGAAGGTATAACATTAACTCCCAGAATGCTAGGTGGGGAATTTTGGGTGTTGACTCCACATATCTTAAAATTGCCAAGTTTGAAAAACACTGGATTAGAGAGACTAAAGGAAGTCACTATCTCTCAAATAAAGCTTCTGACCAGAGTGAAATAGAAAGGACATGGTGGTTTCAAAAAGCAGGAATATTTTAGAGAAAATGGCAACAAATTATTAATTTTTTGCCTGCATTCTAGTCATCAAGCCCCTGATAAAATTTTGAAATAGATACAGACATTCTATTGGGTTTCAGGTTTTTTGTCTTATAATTCCCATGATCCTGATCATTGACTACCCCTATCAGTGCTAGCATGGATAATAGTAATAGCACTTAGACTTACATAGAATTTTTTTATTGGCCAAGTGTGATTGGACACACAAGGAATTTGTTTTGATGCATATACTACTACATAATGCTTTATAGCTGTCTCTGGGTGGTTTACAACATCAGCATATTTCCCCCAACAATCTGAGTCCTCATTTTACCAATCTCAGAAGGATGGAAGGCTAAGTCAACCTTGAGCCCATTAGGATCAAACTCCTGACAGTGGGCAGAGTTAGCCTGCAATACTGCATTCTAACCACTGTACCACCAGAGCTCCTGGTGTTTAACTTTCTGCATAACTGAAAACCCTAACGTGTAAATAAAATAAAACAGATTAAACTGCACATTTGGAAAGCAGATTCTATATGAACTCCATCACAATTTGTTTTCCTTTACAGTATTGCTCATCAAGAGCCGAGGTGGCGCAGCGGTTAGAGGCAGTACTGCAGGCCACTTTAGCTGACTGTGATCCGCAGGTCAGCGGTTCAAATCTCACCAGCTCAAGGTTGACTCACCCTTCCATCCTTCCAAGGTAGGTAAAATGAGGACCCAGATTGTTGGGAGCAATATAAATATACATTGCTTACTGGTGTAAACGGCTTAGAGAGTGCTTGCACTGTGAGGCGGTATATAAATCTCACAAAATAAATAAAATAAATAAATCCAACAGACAATCCAACTGTTGCACATGAAGAATTTTAGAGGCTTCAGAATCAAAACTGGAGGTAATCTTGTTTTACTTGTCCTGGCTCAACAGGTTTCCCTTTTTAATCTTGCAAGCCTGAAAACAAGAACGGGAAACCATTTTGTCCTATAAACTGGAAAGGAGCAGTACTGTACGGTACTAAAGGGAGTTTGAAAATCCATGTCAATAGATGGTAGCACAGAGTGCCTTCTGTATCTTGCTGTCACCTAGTGATTGTCCAGTGTTTTACTGTCTTTATGGTTAACCTTATGAAACTTCAAATCACAAACTAACCAATCACATTTTAGAGCACAATGTTTAGTGAACATGTCCCACATACTTCATTAAGGCTTCAGTGTTTTGTAAAAACCTGAAAATTTGAGATGATTGAGTAATTTAGCCATTGATGTATTGTTCTACTAGTGCAGTGATGGCGAATCTTTTCGGCACTGAGTGCTGAAAAGGGAGCGTGTGTGCATGCTTTGTGCGTGTGCATGCACACTTGTGTGGGCCGCAACCCAGAAGAGGAGCTGCCCAATGCACATGCGCATGCCAAAAAACAAAGTTCGGGTTTCCGGTGCGCACATGCGCGCCGGCCAGCTAGTCTTCTGGATTTCTGGCGCGCATGCACACATGACAATCAGCTGGCCAGCGTGCATGCTCATGCAGGAAAAAGGAATAGAGTAGAGTAGAGTAGAGTAGAATAGAATAGAATAGAATAGAATAGAATAGAATAGAATAGAATAGAATAGAATAGAATAGAATAGAATAGAATAGAATAGAATAGAATAGAATTTTTTATTGGCCAAGTGTGATTGGACACACAAGGAATTTGTCTTTGGTGCATATGCTCTCAGTGTACATAAAAGTAAATATAAGTTCGTCAAGAATCATAAAGTACAACACTTAATGATAGTCTGGGTACAAATAAGCAATCAAATCATATTAGGAACCAGTCAATATAAATTGTAAGGATACAAGCAACAAAGTTACAGTCATACAGTCATTAGTGGGAGGAGATGGGTGATGGGAACGATGAGAAGATTAATAGTAATGCAGACTTAGTAAATAGTTTGACAGTGTTGAGGGAATTATTTGTTTAGCAGAGTGATGGCGTTCAGGGGAAAAACTGTTCTTGTGTCTAGTTGTTCTGGTGTGCTGTGCTCTATAGTGTCGTTTTGAGGGTAGGAGTTGAAGCAGTTTGTGTCCAGGATGTGAGGGGTCTGTACCAGCTCTTCCAATTTCCAGCACTGCCGCACACACGAAGGCCAGCTGATCGTCGCGCGTGCATGCACGCCAGAAACCCAGAAGAGGAACGGGCGATGCCACGCATGCCAGGCGACATGGCTCTGAGTGCCACTTCGGGCACGCATGCCATAGGTTCGCCATCATGGTACTAGTGCCTGTATGCTGAGAGAATAAGGACTTAGCAGAAATTTAAGTAATTGCAGGGGAAATGAAATAATAAAAGTTTCTACTTGTATATTGTGACTTGTTGATTATGCTAGGAGGAATTATAATTTTTAAAAAAAGTGAAATCAACTTTTCATACTTGGAGCTCAGAGAACTGGAAAAATAGATGCACCAAATCTCAACCTCACATTCAGTGGGATTTAGTACACATTCAGTACAGTCTTCCGCATTTCACAGGCCCCCCAGGCCCTCACTCTAATTTCAGACAATGTCTGCAAACAATCAGCTCAGACTTCTGGCTGTCTATCCAGTCCAGGGGCGGGTTCCTAATTTTTTTACTACCACTCTGTGGGCGTGGCTTGTTTTGTGGGTGTGGCTTGCTGGCCATGTGACTGGGTGGGCGTGGCTTCTCAGACTGCTGAAGGGAGGGGAACTGAGATAGGTCCTGCCGCCCATTCCCCCTCCCCTCAGCAGCTCGAGAAGCCTCAAACGTGCGAAAATGCCTGAGATCATCACTGCGCATTCGTAGCTTCTCGGACTGCTGAAGGGAGGGGAATGGAGATAGCTCCTGCCGCCCGTTCTTTCAGCGTCTCACACACTCCCTCAGCCATCCTCCCCTGCTTGGACTCACTGTGGGGTAGGAAGGCAGCGCATGCGCAGTGCCGGAAGCTCAGCTTCTGGGCATGCACAGAAGAAAATTAAAAAAAAAATAAATTTTTTTTTAAAATGGCGGCACCCAGGCACCGGCAACCGACCGCACCGGTACTGTGACGTTGCCAGCGGGCCGCTAACGGTGCTATAGAGTGGACCGCACCGGTAGGAACCCACCACTGTGATTCCTGTCCCTGGTAGACCCTAAGGTTTGGCAAGGAAGGGGGTGGCAGGGTGAGATGGATAATAGAAAAGTAATGTAAAGAAAGAAAAGGGGAGGGGTCCTGAAAACAACAGGACAACAATCATGACTACAGGTATTCCTCAATTTACAACCAGTTGTTTAGCAACTGAAGTTGCGATGCTGCTGACAAAAGCGACAACCGGTCCTCACATGACGATTGCAGGGGTTCCTGTGGTCACTTGGTCACAATTCAAGGTGCTTTGGCCACAGGCATGTATTTATGATGGTTGCGGCATCCTGGAGTTATGTGATCAACCTTTCCGGACAGTTCGACAAGCAAAGTCAATGGATGAAACGGGACTCGCTTAACAAACTGCAGTGATTCACTTAACAAAGGTGGCAAATATTACAATAAAAATAAAATTGGGGTCACATGATGGCTCATTTAATGACTGCATAGTTTTAGCAATGAAAGTTCTGTTCCCAATTATGGTCATAAATCCTGGATTACTTGTACCTTGTTCTTGGTCATCAGCTATCATAGCTGATGGAGTAACTATTCTATATCCCGGTTTAAACACTGGTGGGTATAAGAGAATTCAGAACAATATGGACTAAGGTGAGGAAAGGATGTCATGTGACTTTGTCTTGTGTCAAGGCAGGAAATGTAAGCATAATCCAGTAGAAGTTAAATTCCCCCAAAAGCCCAAGAATTCAGCTTAGTCATAATGACTAATTCAAGGCCCATTAATTTTAGTGGAAGTTAGTCATGGTTAATATTGACTGGATTGTGTCCAAAGCCATCATAACTAGACAGTACAAGGCTATAAATGCAAGCAAAAAAAACCCACCAAAACTTTTTTGAAGTTGTGGATTGTAAACATCCTTTCACTACATTATGCAGACTCTGTTTGTTCTGATGAGCTCTCCAGAGCTTATTTAAATTAGGGGGAGAGAGGTAGGGATGGGGGCACCACAAAAACCACAAATCCTATTCTTGCTTCCTTCAATTATAGTCAGATGTTCTCTTACCCACCAGCAATAGCCCCCTAAAATCTGGACCTAAGAAATATTTCCCCCTGCTTTGTTGTTTAAGAATTTGAAATACCAAACCCTTTCGTTGAACATTATGCTGAACAGAAAGTACAAGCTGTGCCTGTAACATTTCCTTGATATTTACTTGCTTTCCCATTTTAATTTTTTCTTCCGTGAAAAATACCTACAGTACCTTGCTGCTTACCACCCTCTGAGCTGCCTGCCTCTGGCAAATCCCGGATTCTTTTATTATTTAAATAAAATATGAAATGGAAACTGGCATGCTGAATAGAGAAAGCACTAGATTGTCTGCAGTATTGATTTCCAAGATTGCCTCTGGTCTTTATAGGTATTCTTAAGTAATAAATTTTGGAGGTGATTAGAAGTTTGTCCAAGTTCCCAGAAAAACAATGATCTAGAATTGGTGTCCTGATAAGGTCGTGAGATTGATGGGAAACACTTTCCCCAATTTGTCTTCTGGTAAATGGACATTTTGCAACTGGGCTAAATCTTGATAGAAAATGTCATACTTTCATGGTAATCATTTTTTGCAGGTGCTTCCAGTATGTTCCTAAATTTTGATAGCTCTCCATAAGCTAAAAAGAAATGGAAGAACTCTTAATTATCATCAGTCAGCAAAGTTCTGTATATTTTCCTTACTGCTGTATTTCCAAATAATTACTCAGATACAGATAACTTCATCAGATACTGTACAGTTGTTTATGTTATAAGGATAATTGGACTTGTAATGATTGGGGGGGGGGTATGCTAAATTACAGCTGAATATACTGAAGTTAGATAAAGCAATTATAGGATTATAATCACTCACCCATATTTGTTTCATAGGACACCTGCAAATGCAATTAGCAAATCATCTCAAAGGCCAAACGTAAGAGCAAAAGTCATGGAAG
Source organism: Diadophis punctatus similis (assembly GCA_023053685.1). Lineage (NCBI taxonomy): Eukaryota > Metazoa > Chordata > Lepidosauria > Squamata > Dipsadidae > Diadophis > Diadophis punctatus. The sequence continues at coordinate 60,725,095 of JALIGW010000003.1, forward strand.
AAAACAGCTGAGTTCACCCAGTGGGACTGTGGCTTTGTTTTCATAAACTTAAATACTGATCCCGCAATCAGACTGTGGTGGCACTAAATTCCTTAAATTTAGCATAGGGTTTCTTCCTTTCATGCTACATTGAAATTTAGTACCTAGGGAATGCAAGACCTGTCAACTCCAGTTACCATTCCTTTATGTGATTTCACCTGTGTGCCACCTAATTTGATGGTTATAGTTTCCACCTTTAGTTTTTGTTTTAACAGGAATGTTCTTTGTATTCGATAAAGCTATTGCTTAAAAGGAAAAAAGTGTCACCCTTCTGAGTTCCAGAAACAGCATGCTGGGTAAATCTCGTCTCTATGGCTTACAGTAGAGTCGAGTAGTAGCACTCTGCTTTTGGAAGGGAATATTTTCAGTTTCACATTAAAATGTTGTACGCCGCCCTGAGTCCTTAGGGAGTAGGGCGGCATAGAAGAACCTAATAATAAATAATAAAATAAATAAATAGATTTGAATCATTCTGAGATTACCAAACAATGTGAAAAAGTGGATTAATAGCACTTGTTTTAGAGGTCTGTGCATGCATTTCTCTTTACTGAACTGCAACAAATTATTTTACAGAGTCAAAGCACTCTTGCTAATCTCATGCTGGCACTGCATTGAATGAGGATTCTGTCCTATTTTATACTTGCCCCATCGAATTCATTATCATTTTCACCTAAATAAATAGTATTGTATTATTGTTAATGGTACGGATTCAACTGCATTCACTTAGTTGAATTCAATGCAATTAATTTAGATTGGATCCAACCCACTATTCTGTTGTGCCATTGATCTTAATCATTATAGGATATAAATAAATCAATTCAATTTCTCCTGGACAGGCTTGGGTTCAAATCCCTATTAAGCTATGAAGCTCACTTCCTGCTCTCAGACAAGTTACTACCTATAATATGAACTCATATAACAAGGTTGTAACAAAAAAACCCAAAACCCATTGTTAAATAGATTATGTAAGACATCCTTATCAATTTGGAGTTTTTCTGTTTCCAGTATATATAAACAAAGATTGGAGACATCAGTGTTCTGCTCTGGGGCTCAGAAGGACGATGAACAAAGCTGATCCCATTAGTAAAGAAAATGAAGTGGCTGCCTTGATTGGCTAGACCAGGATAGACATCAAGCTGGAGGCAAGTCTCCCAGAGGTGGTATTCACTTACTTTCCCTACTGGTTCGCAAATGTGAGCACGCGCCTTCTGTGCATGCGCACAGCCTTCCGTGCATGTGCACGGCCTTAGCCTTCCGCACACACGCACGGCCTTCCGCGCATGCACTTTGCTCACGGGCGCAGCTTGCACTCATGCATGCGGCTTCAAAACGTGCCTAAATAGGACGGCATAGTGCCGTGGTGGGTGGGCGACAGGTTGCTACTACCGGTTCGCGTGAACTGGTCCGAACTGGCTGAATACCACCTCTTTAAGTCTCCACTTCCTGCCTTCCAGATATACTGCCTGAAGCAGCCATTTCTTTGCCTATAAGGAGTTACTTGCTATCCTCCTGCCCAACTATAGGTGTCTATTTGATAAGTAACTGCCTTGGATTTTCCACTGTTTTCAAGCAATCTTTTGAAGGCTGTTTCCAAATGACATCGGTTGGGTTAGGATGGGTGGCAACATGACTGTTACTGGGAAAGGAATGTGAATGAAAGAGCATGCATGGGGAATGTATGAAAATGGCAACAGAAGTGTGCGAAAGCAGAATCATTCTCCTTTGGTTGCCCTTGAATCAGATATATTTCAAAGACAACCAAAGACAGCTGAGTATCTGAAGAATAGCATATTGCTTAAGGTGATAAAAATAATAGCTGATGTTATTATCCATAATGTGTTTCTATCTCTGGTGTCCTATACAGGTCAACAGAGATAGTTCATCTCATCCTACCTAGTGGTAAATATCTATGGAGATTCTTGGTCATCTAGGTCATAGTTGTCCCAAAGGTGCTTTCTCAAGAGGCAACTGGACTTTATTTGTTTTTCCTTGAAGATGTTTCACTTCTCATCCAAGAAGCTTCCATCAGAACTGAAGAACCTTTGGGACTAGCTAGTGGTAATAACAGGCTAATGTAACATGTGGCTAATAGTATAATTATGAGGGATCATTTATCATATCCTTAACGTTGTAAAGAATCTGGACAGGTAGCACTGTTAGTCTACCATAGCAAAAACAAACAGTGGAAAAGTCTCTTGGTTGTTTTTTAGAGAATAACTCTTAAACCAGTATGTCTGGTGCTTCAAGAGTCTATGTTTAACCGTATATTTTTCCTCTTCACATGCTAATTTTAACACTCGACAATAATCTGCTTCTGTGAAATAATAATCCCATGTTAAGTAGTGCAGACTGCAAACAGAAAGGTTTCTTTTTCATTAGCACCAGAGAGCTGTACTGAAAGGGTGTGTCAAAGCAAGACAATTCCACAATCCTTTTTATTTTTTATTTTTATTGCTCTTGGGCATAGTCAGTCAAGCCTGCCTACTCCATAAATCTCTTTAAAACCAAGAAAAGATTTTCCATCAAAATCTGTAGTGCTTGCATTCCCTAGCCTTTTTGAGGTACATGGCCTTTTTCATCCCTGTTCTTTCTTTGTTGGGTTGTTTTTTTTTGTCCCCCATTGTCATACAAAGCTTCTGTCTTGGGGGAGGTGCCAATCAAACAGTGGCATTTTCCTTGGATCAGGTTTGCCTGCAACAATCGTGAATTTGTTGGCCTGCATTCCTATTAAGAATTGATTTAATGATGCATTATTTAGGCTTCCTATAGCAGTCAGGGACATTATTACCAGACAGGCATTTGGGAGATGGGTTGACTGATAACATCCTTTTAGAAATCTTCTGTTGCGTGTGTGTGACATGGAGGAAAAAGCACAGAAGGGAGGGGGGAGAAATAACCCCTGAAGAAAAAAAGACCAAGAACAATCAAATTTTCTGACATCTTATATTAATCTTTCATTAACAATAATGCAAATGTTCCCATACCCCAATATCATAGAAATATGGGGAAACAACTACAAAATGCCTGTGGTTTTAATTAAGTGTTTTTAATTCAAATACTAGCAGAATCCTAAATATCTTCTGGATGACTGGATTGTTTTTATGTAGTAAATGAAGAACATCCTGATTTTTTTTAATTCTTTCAGTTCTATTTAGCTTCCCTTTTGCTCCTAAATTCTTTCAATATTAGCAACTTTGAGGATGTGCTGGATATATTACTAATAACTGATTGTGACTGTTTGTGGTGATTGTGACTGTTGCTTGTGTTGTTTTATCGCTTTTAATTACTATTTTATTATTGTTGTTTTTACTGTATTTTTTGATACTATTTAGCTGTTCTTATATATGTTGTACGTCGCCCTGAGTCCTCAGGGAGTACGGCGGCCTATAAGAATCACAAATAAATAAATAAATAAATAAATAAATAAATAAATAAATAAATAAATAAATAAATAAATAAATAAATAAATAAATAAATAAATAAATAAATAAATAAATAAATAACGAGGATGGCTTAGAATTTTTAAATGTGCATTGATTACAATCTTCCCTCACTTTCAAGGTAGATAGACAATTCTCGCTGTATGCTCACAATAACCTAGTTAAGTAGATGGATTCAATTTCTTCCATCAAACTTCACAACTAAGTGGAAAGTTTGAATCTGAGCCTCTATAGGCCTAGGTTCAGGGATGAAATTCAAATTTTTCCTTGCCGGTTCTGTGGGTGTGGCTTGATGGGCGTGTCAGGGGAAAGATACTGCAAAATCCCCATTCCCTCCCCACTCCTGGGGGAAGGATATTGCAAAACCTCCATTCCCACCCCACTTTGGAGCCAGCCAGAGGTGGTATTTGCCGGTTCTCCGAACTACTCAAAATTTCCGCTACCGGTTCTCCTGTCAGAACCTGCTGAATTTCACCCCTGCCTAGGTTGACTCGATAATGCCAATGCTCTCTCTTTCAATATACTGAAAACAGAATTGCAAAGGTTAATATAAAAATAACTAAAAGGATATGTCCTGAAAATATGTATTCCTAAAATGCACATCTCTCTCTCTCTCTCTCTCTCTCTCTCTCTCTCTCTCTCTCTCTCTCTCTCTCTCTCTCTCTCTCTCTCTCTCTCTCTCTTTCTCTCTCTATCTGTATCTGTATCTGTATCTGTATCTGTATCTGTATCTGTATCTATCAAATTGTTAAGCTGCCCATTCACCAAAAGCGACTGTCTACAATACATGCTTACAGTGTATGTAAAATTTTTCGCATAAAGATTCAAACAAGCATAGCACAGTGTCAACTACTGCCAGAACTTTTGAGTTCAAGATGGACATATTACGAAGGGTTTACTATTAACAAATTCTAAACAAGAGTATATCCTGAGAAAAAGTTTGTTGGATTTGCAACTAGCTCAACTATCCTGTGATTTGTTTAATACATGTGGTGATAGTCACTGTAGTTTATTTAATTTAATTTAATTAATTAATTAAAAGTTCTTATAGGCCGCCCAATCCTGTAGGACTCAGGGCGGCGTACAACAGAGATAAGAACGATACAATAAAATAATTTTTAAAAACATTACATTACATTTAAAAACCATTCATACATGGGGGAATCCTCTCTTCACCCCGCCTGCCGGAAGAGCCATGTTTTCACAGCTTTACGGAAGGCCAGTAGGTGGGGATAGTCCGGATCTCTGGTGGGAGTTGGTTCCAGAGGGACGGGGCTCCCACCAACCGACATTGTTTGGCCGATGGGACTCGGAGGAGCCCACTCCGTGGGACCTCACTGGTCATAGGGAGGTATGTGGTAGGATGCGGTCCCGAAGGTAACCTGGCCCTGAGCCATGTAGGGCTTTAAAGGTCAAAACCAACACCTTAAATTGCGACCGGAGACTAATAGGCAACCAATGCAGCTGGCGGAGAATGGGTGTTACGAATTTATGAATCATGGTTTATGAATCATGGCTGATAGCTTAGCAGTGTGCAATGATCCCAGTCAATTATGGCTTACTTAAACCACAGCTTAATGCAGTGTGTAAATGTAGTGGTGATCTTGAACTCTGGCACAGAACTTACGAGCACTGCTAAACCATGTGTTGCTCATCCATTTTCCTGCCTCTCCAACAATAGATGTAATATAAAATGTGGCATGTTAAGATTCTTCATGTCATATACTCACTCACACCTACCCACATGACAACCAAAGAAGTGGAACAAATTTTAAAAAATGCTAATGGCAGGGGTTTGTTTGCTTTTTAATCACACATATTTTTAGTTGTACTTCGATGGGAAAATCTGATGACTCACAGGTCAGCCATGTTCCAACTTGTGGCTCAAATCAAGGAGGAATTTATATGATTTCTGAAGATATGTATTTACTCAATGTTTCCTTATATCCTTTAAATAGAGCTAATTTCCACCTCAGGGCTTGGGAAATTATTGTGCAATGTAGTGCTCCAGTCTGCACAACTGTGATTGCCATTTCACATAAAGTGATGCCTCCCATCACAGCATCATTACCATGTCACTATTTTGATTTAAGTTTTGCACCAGACAAGCTAAAATGAAGTGGCTGCAAGGTAGAGAAAATGCCTTAGATGATGCAATCTGCACTTGGAACAAGCATGGGATTCTATTAGCCATTAATGGATGTCAATTCAAAGCAAATCTGATATGGGGAACTTCCAATTGCTTTACCATAGTTTTCATTGACCTGCCATCAGAAAAAAAAGCCACTTTGCCATTTCAAGTCATCAGTTTAAGTCTCAAACCAAAGTCTCCAGCAGTTGGTTTCCAAGATCTGTGTCATCCCTCCCTCTCCAATGAATGTGAATGCAAATGTTAAACTGTATCTCCTCCTCTTCTCCTTCTTTGTCCTCCTTCCTAATTTTCTGTGTCCTCCTTTGCCTGTTCAGATATCTGGTAACTCTAGGCTAAGCTTGATCTTCTGGATGTGGCACATAAGAGCAATCACATTGCAGGGATGAAGCCCTGTGGTAGCAGTGGGAACAGGTTTGGTCATAATCATATTCATGAAAGACAAATGATCAGGAGAAGCTTAAAAAGATGTATATGAGTGTTAAAACCAGGGGTGGGCTTCAAAAATTTTAGCAAGAGGTTCTCTGCCTGATTGCTGGGTGGGCGTGGCCATGGTGGGCGTGGCCTAGTTGGGCTCCTGCACCACAGCAGGGGGCAGGGCATTTTTGCCATCCCCGAGCTCAGGAGGCTTTCCTCGAGCCTCCGGGAGGGCAAAAATGGCTTCCCCAGGCTCCGGAGGCCCTCTGGAGGCCAGAAACGGGCCTGTTTCTAGTCCTCCTAAACTTCTGGTAGGCCCGTTTTTTTGCCCTCCCCGAGCCTCCGTGCACACCCTGCACTTACCTGCATCCAAAACGGGCTGTGTGGGAACTCCTGGGAGGGATGGGGTGGGGTGGGCGATGCCAGCCAGGACTGGGATTTGGAGGATTCTCCGAACAGCACATAATCTTAGCTAGATGTTCTCCTAAACCCCTGCGAACCCCCAGCAGCCCACCCCTGGTTAAAACCCTTGAAATTCAGCAACTGGACTGTATGCTTCAACATCCTTGTAGCTGACTCCCTGCATTCTGAGGTTCTTTGGGATAGGAAATGCTGTGAGTGAGCCTCACGTTGCTGTCAAACTATATATGCTGACATGTTCTTTTATTTTTGCTTCATCAGATGATCGTGAACTTCTGGTTTGCTTGTTAGAATAGGAAGCCTCCTAAGTTCCAGCTCAGCCTTAAAAGGAAATGGTTGTGGTCTGGCAGGTGGGAAGCAGAATATCAACAGAAAAGAAGAGGCGACATTAAGGAATGGAGGAATCAAGAGTCATACTTGGCCTTGGTAACCAATAGGGCAGTGATGACTAACCTTTTTGTTGCTGAGTGCTAAAAGCGTGCGCTCACCCATAATGCAATGTGCATGCGACACCCCCCACATTCCCCCTGTGCATGCGCACATGACCACCACGCACCTCCTGTGCATGTGCACGTAACCCCCATGCATGCATGTACATCTCACACATGCGCCCCTCCCCCAAACATGCACAACAGAGACCCGAAAAACAGCTGGTCGGCGGGAGGCACGCGCGCATGTGCGATGGAGCTGAGCTTGGGCGATGGCTCGCGTGGCCGCAGAGAGGGCTCTGCGTGCCACCTGTGGTACGCGTGCCATAGGTTCGCCATCAAGCCAATAAGAAATTTCAAGGCCAGCAGAAGAGTTAAAAAATAAATTAGGACAGTGATCAGAACCACACAGTTGAACCTCTGCCCCTTTTGTATGTGTGTAACAGGAATGGAGCTTTGATCGGACAGTTGTAAACACTGTTTTTTGGGGGGGGTTCTTTATCTGCAGACACCTTTGAAGTCAAGACAAAGATTAAATTTGATTTCATTTGTTTTTAAATGTTGCATGACATTAATAACATTGAGATTAACAGATTACTCCTCATAAATATATGAGGAGTACCACTCTCTCTTTTACATTGAAAATTACCGGGTGGTGATGATCACCTTTCAGAGAGGGTTCCTAATCTGCATCCAAGATTTTTTTTTGGGGGGGGGCAATCTTGGAATTTTAGATGGTACAACAGTGTTTTAAGATCATGCTTTTTCCCAAGCCAAAAAAATCATAACTACATTGCAGACTCATAAGTGTTGATGAGATTGCCTTCTAAATTCCCAGCAATTTCTAGGATGCTCGAGAACCAATGGTTGTTGCAAAACATGTATGATCAAGGTTGCTGAGATAATGATCAGTACTATGATGCAAAAGGGAATATAGGGTGTGACATTAATGTAGGGTTCTACATGGGAGAATATACTGGGAAAAGAGTTTTGTTGACAAGAGTTTCACTTCTCTTTTACTGCTTTTCCTGACCAATAAAACATCATCCAGTTCATCCTTGTTTATACTAGAGAAGAACCCACAGTAGACGTAATGCAAGGAAAACCTTTTCTGCTACTGAAATATATAGAAGCATCTCATCAGGGTAGCCTCCAGCTCCAGGGCAGGAAAGCCGGCCAAAAAAAATTCAGGGAAGGACGATTCTCCCATACCTGTAAGCTCCAAGTTGTTCTTCAAGTATCATCAAAACCAGCCAGCACCTTGTTGAAAGTCAGTCTAAAAAATTCAGGAAAAACATCAGAAGATTTAAAGTTTAATGGCTCTCTGAAATAGGCTCCCCTTTCCATTGTTTATAATACTTCAATATATATATATTTAATTGAAATGTAAAGTGCCATGGATGCAATTACTTTAAAGTAAATCATGGGATTGGCATACTCGATTGTTAATTTTTCAAGACAGGACTTTTTCTAATCTTACATCAAAAAGGCAGATGTTGTTTCAGGCAGATGTCTTCTTTCCTATGTTGGCTGGGGCTATTAGGATTTGACTGGGGGCTGGACAGCACCCAACGCGTATGCTCTTCCATCACTGAACCCCACACCCTTGCGCCTTAAAATGAAACTTAGAAAACTGCCAAAGGAATGTGGGTTGACCTCTACCAATATGGTAAAGTTTCTTTGTTGTTGTTGTTTTAGTTCAAATCATGAAAGCTCTTGGGGTTGCAAGGAATTCGTATGCAGAATCAGCAATACTTGCACAAGGAGTCAGTTTGCGACTGAGAAAACTGATGTTCCTGGTGGTTCTTTAATAGTTGCTATAACCTTACATCAGAAAAATGCACCGTGCAGTGAAGGGGGTCTGAGGAATTCTCATATAGAGGTGACCTAGCTGAAGTTCTTTACCTATCTGAGTAGCATGTCCAATGATAAATATATTGTTTATTGTATTGTTTTCAATTCATGTGTTCCATAGTGCCACTTACTTTCTCCAATTCACTGAACAGAAGAAGTGCAAAGAGACCTGTCTCTAATACCCCAAAGAAGGTTTATATTCAACGTCTCTCACTTGACAATTTAAGATACAAGTTAGGAGCTGTATATACCAGCATGAATATAAATAGATCAAAACAAGTAATACTATTACCTTCCACTTTTCAAATGGAACCTCAATAATCATAGGTAATAGCTTTTGCTTTTAATTATGGTTAAGTTTCTAACCTTTCCTGTTGAAAAAGAAGCATTTTAATCTCATTACTTTTACTGTATAATAAGAAACTCCACATTTTCTTTTCCCTTATCTATTTATATAGCTGCCTATCTCATTTCTGACACTCTTAATAATATATTTTATGTTTTATAAAATAAGTTTTCTAAATTTAAATTAGAAATTTAAAATCAGAATTCTAATGACTGCACCACGTTAGCCCTTCTGATATAAATGAGTCACTGAATTTTATTTATTTATGTATTTATTTGTAACTCACTTCAGTCTTGCCGGACCATGGAACACAAACAAGTGTAAAACAAATACAGTGTGTGTGGGGGGGTATCTCTCTCTCTCTCTCTCTCTCTCTCTCTCTCTCTCTCTCTCTCTCTCTCTCTCTCTCTCTCTCTCTCTCTCTCTCTCTATCTATCTTCCAGTGTTCTAGAGAGTAGGGCTACCACCAAGAGGCAAATAACTCCAGCACACCTTTCTCCTTCTGTTTTCCCCACAACAACAACAACCCTGTGAGGTGAGTTGGGCTGAGGGAGAGTGACTGGCCCAAGGTCACCCAGCTGGATTTCATGGCTAAGGTGGGATTAGAACTCACAGTCTCTTGGTTTCTAGCGTTGTGCCAAAACTGTGTCTGTAAAAGTAATTATCCCACTTTGAATTGGGCCTAGGCGCCTATTGGGAATCAGTGTAATTTATGACAATTGCACCTCTAAGCACCATCCATACAGCATTAAATATCAGACTTTCCAACTTTCCCAACCTGATGACAAACATGTGTCTGCACAAATAGCTAATCCTGATTAGGAATTCTTAGCAATGTAATCCCAAATCATTCGGTTGATAAACAATTTAGCTAATCCAACACATCATCAATTTAGCAGATAAATCGTGAGTTACATCTGTGGAGATACATCATTTTGTACAGCTACTGTTAAAATTTTTGCTAACCTTAATATCACATTGTGTCTATCATAATGAATTTAAACATTTTTCATGGTTGGTATGAAGAAGAAAAATGACATATTGCAAGACCCATTTTGTCTGAAAACAGCAGTGAAGGGAGGCACACAGCCATGAAATCTGACTAAATTCCTTTGTTATGCTATCTCAAATATTGTTTATAAACTAATGCAGGGGTGTCAAACTCGCCTCATCAAGTTGTCACGTGACATATCGCGACTTTCCCCCCTTTGCTAAAATGGGGGTGGGCGTGGCCAGCGCGTGACACATCCGGGCCATGAGTTTGACACCCCTGAATTAATGCAAATGTAGAAACCCAGTACTTGCAATTCATTCCAGCAAATCATCATTCACAAAATCATGGGTTAGGTCAGGGGTCAGCAACCGGCGGCTCTGGAGCCACATGTGGCTCTTTCATCCCTCTGCTGCGGCTCCCTGTCACTCAAAATATGCACCACAACCGCCAATGTGTGATAACCCGCTGGCCCGCAATTTATTCAGCTTTTCGACCCCCGGTAGGCCAACCATGGATAAATCCAAGAAAAGAAAAGTTTCAGAAGAAAACAGAATGTTTAATTCAACTACATATGCTAGTTCTGTAGCCGCTCAGGAACTAGTCAGGCAAGGGAAGGGTTTTGTGGTTCCGGTGTTTTCTTTTCTGTGGGAAATGGGTTCAAATGGCTCTTTGAGTGTTTAAGGTTGCCGACCCCTGGGTTAGGTGATGTGTGAACTTAGCTACTAACTTTTGGGCCTATAGGAAAAGTGGTACATAAATGCAACACACAAATAAAGGCCAAATCCTAGACCGTTGTGGGTATGTTAGCTCCACAAATGCAAAGGCAGAAAATCTAAATGCCTTGCAGATGCTTTGGATTGCTGTACCCATCAGCCATGCAGTCAGTATAGGAAGTCCAAAATATCTGGAGGCAATTAAGTTGCCTGCTCTATAAAAGAAAATCCCCTCCTATACAGCTTAAAGTGGAAAGTTGTTAGTATTAAAAATGTTCTTAATGCTGATTGATTGATGTGTCATCGAATCAGCATTGGCTCTTAGCTAATAGAAATAGAATATTCTGTAAAGGTTGGTTAAATACTTTGTGGCTTAACTACAGAATTTTAAAAAGCAACTATAACCTCCCTCCCTCCTACTATAACAATGTCAATTTTTAACCGACACCCTTAAATCAAATGCTTTATGGACAGTCATTTGCTCATTCTGAGCCTGTCTTTATACATGGACGCCCCTGGGAAATGCAAGCTAATATTGTTTCTTCAGCACTCAGGTACATTAGAGGAAACAATTTCTCTCTGCCTCTCCGGGATGTGTGTTTTGGATGGCCTTCATGTCTTCTGACATGCTTTTAGCTCACAACGCTTCAGATCTGTCAGGGAGTGTAACTAGAAGAAAATGTTTGTAAGATTTATGATGCAGAGGCTTTAACTTCCCGACCTAATAATGGTGAACAAAGCATTTGCTTTTTGGTAACAAAACCAGTTGATGTGCAGAAATTAAAAGAGGCTCATTTAGTCCTGCATATTTCAGTCAAGCACTTTAGTCTAATGATGATGATTGCCTTAGGGTTTGATGAGAAATGGATTGTTCTGAAGCTTGTTGGGAATAAGAAGGCTTTTTGAATTGGGTCAGAGAAGAGTAGAGTGCATTGATTATTTGAAAGTAATTTTCCCTGTCTAAGCACCATTACCCGCAGTGGAGCAAGAGATTGTTCTTTCGACCGGCATCACTGCATTTGGTTGCGTCCAAGACAGAAATTATATTACCTTCTCTGCTGTTTACTAGGGCAATGATCGAGGCACTGTGGGGTTTGATTAAATATGATTTGTTTTGTTACTTGGGGTGACATGGCATCTAGTTACAGGTCACATCAATACAAAATGCCCAAATTTTATTTCATGTGGTAATTTGTCTCCACCAGGGGTGAAATCCAGCAGGTTCTGACAGGTTCTAGAGAACCGGTAGCGAATATTTTGAGTAGTTCAGAGAACCGGTAGTGGAAATTTTGAGTAGTTCGGAGAACCGGCAAATACCACCTCTGGCTGGCCTCAGAGTGGAGTGGGAATGGAGATTTTGCAATATCATTTCCCTGGAATGGGGAGGGAATGGAGTTTTTGCAATATCCTTCCCCCAGGAGTGGGGAGGGAATGGGGATTTTGCAGTATCCTTCCCCTGCCACGCCCACCAAGCCGCACCATGCCCACCAAGCCACGCCCACAGAACCGGTAGTGAAAAAAATTGGATTTCACCACTGGTCTCCACTTATTTTTACTTTCCAGGGGTTTTTCATTGGAATTCACTGCTTACCTTTCAGCAGACACAAGGTTTACAGAAGAAGAACAGGAAATCTTAGGAAAACATCTTAACTGTATTCGTGGAACTGAATAAAAGAGGGGGATATCAAGAATCATTTGAGGAGAAGTCGCCAATATTTTAGACTCATAAATAGGGAGGCAGGAAGAAAAGAGGCAGAAGGTGCCAATTTAGCCCTCAAACGAAAGAGAGCTTAGAATCTTCTGTCCAGGTTCAGGGGAAACTGAACAGTCATTTCATTCTCCTTGAGATACAACTCACTGCAGTGTGACCAGAGAAGAATAAAACACTAAAATTAAGATTAAAATTCAACCATGTTGTTTGGGGCAGCAGAGACCTTCAGCACTTAGAGGACTTTATTTAACCTCATGGAAATGGTGATTCAACTTGTATAAGTAGCTTTCAAAAGATTGACTGTTAAAATTATGAAAAGAAATGTGTAACAATATATATGCCCCCTTTTATATCTCATACCCATATTGGATTTTTAGAATAGGCGGGAGGGTATCCCTCTCTCCTGAATATTAGATTAGATTCAGCCTGGCATAAGTCTTGTAGGGAAGACAAAGGGAGAAGAAGAAGGCTGGTGAAGGCAATGCATCTTCATATAAACAAGAAGCGCATTCCACTGCTTTTCTTTGCAATGGAATATTACAGTGGCTCTGCATTTGAAATAATAATTACCAACTTTGGGTCTGTTGTGGAGACTTACGTAAAATGGATCCCACAGAATTTTGGCAATTCATGAAATGATTACCATTTAATTACCATTTAACCATTACCACTGGTAATCATTTACTTGGTAAATGATTATCAAGATAGAGTTACCTGTCATAAAACACTAGTTAGGTTATTCCCTAAAATCTTATCAGTACCGCTTACCTGCTCCCCTCTCCCCCATGCTGTGTGTGTGTTCCTAATTAGGAGACCACAATTGCAAAGAAAGCACTTATCTGCAAACAGACACCATTTTTCTTTTCTAAGGATTTACAGGTTGAGGCCCAGTGATATTTTTGGAAATAAAGATGATCTCAAAGATCAGTGTTTTGTTGCCAGCTCCCATTTCATTCAATTTTAATTAAAAGCCTCTTATAAAAATTAAGTCAAGTGAATTATGAAACCCGATGGAGCAACAAGAAGTGTCTGCAACTCTCTGCACTGCCTAGCCTTGGCCTATAGAGAATCTGAAAGGTGGGGTGTTGCTACTGTTCCTGGGTTGTTCATTGTGTGGGGAAGAGAAGGAGCTGGCTAGAATAGCAGAACAAAAAGAAAAGAAGCTAAAATGAGAATAATTCTCTCTACTAAGCTGAATGTGAAGCAGGTTCAAAGGAATCTGCTAATCCAAAAAGAAAGCTCTAGCTTGTAGAACTGGGAATTGCTTTGCTCTTTCTCACGCTTTCCAAGGACCAGCTTCTGTTCTACCGTTCTACAGTTACTCCAAATGGGTCAGAACAGGTGTGTAGCCAGGGGCGGGTTCCTAATTTTTTTACTACCACTCTGTGGGTGTGGTTTATTTTGTGGGTGTGGCTTGCCAGCCATGTGACCGGGTGGGCATGGCTTGCTGGCCATGTGACCGGGTGGGCGTGGCTTCTTGGACTGCTGAAGGGAGGGGAACTGAGATAGGTCCTGCCGCCCATTCCCCCTCCCCTCAGCAGCTCGAGAAGCCTCGAATGTGCGAAAATGCCTGGGATCATCACCGTGCGTTCATGGCTTCTCGGACTGCTGAAGGGAGGGGAATGGAGATAGCTCCTGCCGCCCGTTCTTTCAGCGTCTCACGCGTTCCCTCAGCCATCCTCCCCTGCTTGGACTCACTGTGGGGTAGGAAGGCAGCGCATGCGCAGTGCCGGAAACTCGGCTTCTGGGCATGCACAGAAGAAATTTTAAAAAAATTTTTTTTAATTTTTTTTAAAAAAATGGCGGTGCCCAGGCACCAGCAACCGACCGCACCAGTACTGTGACGTCACCAGCAGGCCGCTACCGGTGCTATAGAGTGGACCGCACCGGTAGGAACCCACCACTGTGTGTAGCCCAAGTCAAGAAGGACTGATTTCCAGCGAATCAGTTAAAAAGTCAAGGCAGGATCATAGTCAAAAAGAGGCTAGAGTTCTAAAGCTGAAAAGCAGCAATCCAGAAAAGTTATAGGAGGTGGAACAGCATTCTTTCACCTGTGAAGTTATTTGGCTGAAAATAAGGATGGAGGCTAAGCAAAAACTTGTTTTCTTTCTTATATACTCAAGTAGAAACACGCTAACAAAGAATTCTGGACTTCTAATTCTGGTTACATAGACTTAGAGTTCAAGAGAAGGAAAACTTCGAATCAAACCACAGACAACTTTATGACTTTGGCCAAAGGTCATTTGAAAGGAACTGTCCTTCTGTTCTTGTTCTTTAAAATAAAATGATAATATATTCTTAACACAGTAGGAAAAAGTTGCAAATCATTTTTGTTTACTAAAGTGCATTACATGTGAAAATGATTTTTGTTTTAAGTGAAATAAAAGGGTGGAGTAACTTTCCCAGTAATTATATTGGAGATGTGTTCCTCTATCTTATTCACCCTCTACTTTTCCTTCTCCATGTTACAATATTGGACATGGTCAACAGACCAACATATCTCAGCTCACTGGACTGGGAGATGGTTTGTTTTGCCTTCCTGTTCTGCTCTCTTCTCCTCATTCCCTCATGCTAACAATAGAGCAGTGTTTCCCAATCTTGGCTACCTTAAGATATGTGGACCTCTGTTCCCAGAATTCCACAGACAGGGCCCATGCTGGATAGGGAATTCTGGGAGTTGAGGTTCATATATCTTAAAGTTTTCAAAATTGACAAACACTGCAGTAGAAGAAGAAGTGAGAAGCATCTCACCTAGGTTTCTTCTGCATATCAGCTATGGTACCGGGCCCACTAATTGAGCAATTCTGCAGAAGAGATTTACATTTCCAATGCAGCCAGATGAAGGTTGTGGGCTAGGTCACCACATTCTGTTTCAAAACATCCAAACTGTTTCATACTCTTATCTCATTAATTATATTCTAGATCTACAATTCATCAGAACTTAAATTCGTCAGAATTAATTTGTCACATTAATTTCAATAATACCGAAATATGACTAATTTAACTTGGATCCAACTCAATTTCAATATCAACAACAAACTTACTAGCTAAATATTGCCTTAAGGCTTTTCCTAGATAAAGTATCTTATTTCTAGGCAAGGGAAACTTGAAAGCTCACATGCATGTTTTTGTGTTTGGGTAAGGTGACCAGACGTCCCGCTTTTGGCAGGACAGTCCCGCTTTTGGTGGGACAGTCCCGCTTTTTAATAATTTGTCCCGCATCCCGCGGCGTTTCAAAAAAGTCCCGCTTTTTGAATTTGAATTTGCGCAAAGCGCCTCGCTTCCCTCGAGCGGATCTTGAGGGAAACAGCCGCGCCCGCATGCTAAGATCTCACCAGCTCTGGGCTGGGCAGGGAAAAACCCCCCACCATGCTCCGACGTGCCCGAGGGTCCAGTTCAGCCCCTCGCACGCTCCACCCCGCTTGACGGCAACAGCCAGGAAATGCACTTCCAGAGGCGTAGAGGGAGCAGCAGCTTTCCCGGGTCTGCCACACGGGGGGAAGGAGCGGAGGCATGAGGCACCCGCCGGACGCCGCCCTGGAGAGAAGACCAGGCCCAGCTGGCAAGGGCCAGGAAGGATTTTTCCCGCGCCACCAGCCAGCTTGCTCTTTCTCCACTGGCCTGGCACGCCAAACTTTGCGTGGCAGCGCGAAGCAGCCCGAGAGCTGGGGCAGGCGCCCCACATGCTCAGCGGCCAAGCCGAGCCTTGCACACCCCTCTGCCTCCTGCCTCACCTGCCTCCTCCTGCCAGGCGGGGAGGGAGGGCAGTGAGAGGGGCAGCGGCCCCTGCCAAGTGCAGCGCACGGAGGCAGTGGGCAAGGCGTCCCCAGCACAGCTGTTAATCCTGCTGGCCATGCAACTACAAGTGCAGCGCGGAAGCCAATGGTGGGCGGGTCGGCGGCAGCCCCCTGGGCGGGTACAGGGCCAGGCCTGTACTTGGAAGGGGCCGCCGCTCTTGCTGCTCTCCCTCCCTGCCTGGCTGCAGACGTCCGCCTGCCCTCCCGAAGCAGTGCTGCCACAGTTCACTTTTGTTTTGCGGTGGGAGAAGAAAGAAAGCGGGCAGCGAGAGCAGCAGCCTCTTCCAAGCGCAGGCCTGGCTGTCTCCCCACATGGAGGGCTGCTGCCCGGCTGGCTAGTGGCGGCTTCTGCAACGGAGGCAGCACGCGGCTGTGAAGAACCCTCACCACCCGCCCTCCCGGAGCACCACAGCCGCGGTTTGCTTTCTTCCTTCTCCTGCCGCTGTCCTTCTCCGGACCAGACGCAGCAGAGGCGAGCTCCGGCCATGGCAGCGGTAAGGGCTGTGCTGAAGAGGGGGGTGTTTGGGGGGGTGCACAAAGCTGCAGGATAAGAGAGACGGACCCCTCCCATCTTGCTCCCCTAGAAACCCCCCCCCATCAATGGTGTTCCGCTTTACAAATATTAAAATCTGGTCACCTTATGTTTGGGGCAAAGGCCAATCCACAATATACACTGTATATTAATGTGCATGAATTCTGCATCTTGTATAAAGGACAGATTAGAAAAAGATTAGTCCCAATTTAGCACGGGTACATTGCTGTGCACCAGTGGTGGGTTGTAAATGATTTTGCTACCGGTTGACACGTGTGACACTTCTGCGCATGCGCAGAAGCATCCTGGGTGGGTGGGTGGAGCCACCCGCCACCCGCGCTACCAGTTCTAAGAACCGGTCCGAACCGGGTGCAACCCACTGCTGCTGTGTACACTTGAATGCAATCACAATTCCTTGTGAATAAACATGTTTAGCGTTATGCTGGAAACTGATTAGTAATGAATAATATATTCATGTGTCCTTCAAATTGGACATGCTTCCTTTTCATTGATTGCCTGATTGTTCTTCATAGAGATTTTAAAGAAAAATATGATAAACAGTTTAGCGTTACAAGCTGTAGGACAGAACATTTCTCTAAGCTAATTAAGGGTCTTTCAGGGGATGGTCTGTAAGAATCCTGGCCTAGACTTCTACTTCTAACTCCAATGTTTATGGTGAAGTGCAAACAATGGGAAAGAAGAAGATTAGAAAAATAAAACTTATCTGCTTCCTATATAACATTCTCGGTGAACCTAAGAGGACTCTCCTAATTAAATGATACTTTACCAAGTAAGGTGGCATAAAATAGTTTTATTTCAGATAAACACTGTATAAAAGGAACTAAAACTAGGCCTCATCTTTTTAGTTTTGCCAATACTATTTATTTTTTCAATATTATGTTCTCCCAGTTAAACAATACCATGCTGTAGGCAGCTGTTGAGCATCATTTAGGTTCAGATTCAGACTTCTGGAATATGGTTTTTAGGAAAAGAGTTAAGAGATCAGTCAAAAACAATAGATGATTTAAACAGATACTAGCCATGACTTCTAATATTGAATATTCCCCATATAGTATAAATATTTATCTAGTGATTAGCAGTGGGGGAACTAAATGAAGGAAAGGGGAGAAGTCATTGCAAAATATTTTTTTCATGATGTTTCTACTTACTTTTTAATTAGTAATTGCTTATATTCTGCTTTGCTTTTACATCTTCATTCTTGTGTGATATCTGTTTAAATAATCTGTCAAAACGTATGCAATAAAAAAGAATTGTAAACAATTTCGATTCAAACCAAACAAGGTCATATAATGAAATGTCAAAGAGATGGTGTTTTGGGCAGGCACATATCTTTTTACATGGGTTCCTCTCACCCATCTATCTATTATAACGCTTACTCTTCAATTAATCAGGTAAGGATGTATGGTTGAACCTTTTTTTTTAACAATTTCAGTGTAGGAAAGTTTGAAAAATACTGTGGTGTCAACAGAGATCATTCCTTTTGTCCTCCATCTCATACAAAAGAATAATACAAAAGAAAACAATTTGTAAATACCGTCTGTTCTCGGCATCAACTCATTTCCAAAGGCAACAGGAAGTTAAAATCATCGAAAGTAACAATGTCATTTTATTCAGAAGTTATAACAAAACAGAACAGTTACAAAGGGGATAGGCTGTGGTTTGACTCTGTTCAACTTAACTAGTGCAAACATTCCTCCAGCCCAGGTGGAATATAAAAATTGTACTTTTCTTTGGATGTGAAAGCACGATAGTGACATTGTTGTTATAATACATTTTATTTAGAAATGGAGAAACAAAAAGTTCTGAAGTAAGCAAACAGTGAAAACAGGCAGCAAAACTCTGCTCCTGGCATCAATTTACCAGAGAAACACTGTTTGATTTGTCCCAATGTGCCATTTTAGCTCTAACTAGCTTTAATCAAATTTTCAATTCTTTATTTACCCTGGCTTCAGATTGCAGACTGATTGCAAACCATTTCTTTGACCCCGTTCTAGCTGGAGGGTATTACCGTATTTTTCGGAGTATAAGACGCACCTTTTTCCTCCCTAAAAGTGGCTGAAAATTTGGGTGCGTCTTATACTTCGAATGTAGCTTTTTTTCCCCCAGCCCTAACTAGGTGCTAACAGATCTTCCCAGCTCTTACCTTGCAGGCTCTTTCATTGTTATTTATTTATTTCTTTATTTATTTTATTTTGGAATTCTTATATGCCGCCCAACTCCCTAAGGACTCAGGGCGGCGTACAACAGTGAAAAATACAAGAATAACCAAATCTAAAATGTTAGTTAAAAGCAAATATAAAAATTAAAATACAATATAAAAAGATCATCAACAGCCATTCAACATCATACATACTTGGGGGGTGAGCTCGAGTGAATTAAGCTCTACCCCCCGCCTGCAGGAAAAGCCATGTCTTAACGGCTTTTTGGAAGGCCAGCAGAGTGGGGATAGTACGGGTCTCTGGTGGAAGTTGGTTCCAGAGCACGGGGCCAGCCACAGAGAAGGCTCTCCCCCTTGGGCCCGCCAGCCGGCATTGCTTGGCCGACGGGACCTGGAGGAGGCCAACTCTGTGGGCCCTAACCGGTCGGAGGGAAGTATGAGGCAGAATGCGGTCCCGGAGATAACCTGGTCCTAAGCCATGAAGGGCTTTAAAGATGGTGATCAACACCTTGAATTGGACCCGGAGACCGATGGGCAACCAATGCAGCTGGCGGAGTATTGATGTCACGTGGGTGTACCTTGGCACACCCACCACAGCACGCGCAGCCGCATTTTGCACCAACTGAAGTCTTCGGATACTCTTCAAGGGTAGCCCCATGTAGAGCGCATTGCAGTAGTCCAAGCGAGAGGTGACAAGGGCATGAGTGACCGTGAGTAGAGCCTCCTTCTCCAAATATGGCCGCAACTGGTGCACCAGGCGAACCTGTGCAAAGGCCCCCTAGCCACAGCAGAAAGATGATGGTCCAATTTTAGCTGTGGATCTAGGAGGACCCCCAAGTTGTGGACCTGGTCCGAGGGAGTCAGTTTCGCTCCCTCGAAGACCAAGGAGGGACAGTTGTCATGGTCCTTAGGAGGCAATATCCACAGCCACTCAGTCTTGTCGGGATTAAGTCTGAGTCTGTTCCTCCCCATCCAGATCCTAACGTCGTCCAGGCACCGGCACATTACATCAACTGCCTCACTGAAGTCAGACGGGGTGGTGATGTACAGCTGGGTGTCATCAGCGTACTGATGGAAACACACCCCATGTCTGCAAATGATCTCCCCCAGCGGTTTCATGTAGATGTTAAACAGGATGGGCGAGAGAACCGACCCCTGAGGCACCCCACATGATAGGGGCCTAGGGGACGATCTCTGCCCTCCTGCCAGCACCGACTGCATCCTATCGGCGAGATAAGAGGAGAACCACCGCAAAACGGTGCCTCCCACTCCCAACTCGCCGAGGCGATGCAGAAGGATACCATGGTCGATGGTATCGAAAGCCGCTGAGAGGTCAAGTAGCACCAGGATGGAGGAGTTCCCCCCATCCCAGGCCTGTCAGAGATCATCCATCAGAGCGACCAAGGCAGTTTCAGTACTGTAGCCGCGCCTGAAACCCAACTGGTAAGGATCTAGATGATCTGTTTCATCCAGGAGCTGCAGAAGCTGAGTAACCACCACCTTCTCAACAACTTTCCCTAAAAAAGGTAAGTTGGAGACTGGACGATAGTTCTTCAAGTCAGCTGGATCCAGGGAAGGCTTCTTCAGGAGGGGTCGCAGATTACTCTCAGATTATTCAGGTTACTCTCTCAGAAGAATGTTTTTCCAGCCCTAAGTCTTTGCAGGTTTTTTTTTTCATTGATCTACTTGCTCCAAAGAAGTTGTTTTCTAGCCCTAACCACGTGCTAACGATCTTCCCAGCTCTTACCTTGCAGGCTCTTTCATTGTTACTCTCTCAGAAGAATGTTTTTCCAGCCCTAAGTCTTTGCAGGGTTTTTTTTCATTGCTCTACTTGCTCCAAATAAGTTTTTTTCTAGCCCTAACCAGGTGCTAACGATCTTCCCAGCTCTTACCTTGCAGGCTCTTTCATTGTTACTCTCTCAGAAGAATGTTTTTCCAGCCCTAAGTCTTTGCAGGTTTTTTTTTCATTGCTCTACTTGCTCCAAAGAAGTTTTTTTTTAGCCCTAACCAGGTGCTAACGATCTTCCCAGCTCTTACTGGCTTGCATGCTCTTTCATTGTTATTCTCTCAGAAGAAGGTTTTTTTAAGTCCTGACCAGGGGATAAAATAATGTGCTGAAGCTGACCAGACTAAGGATGCTAGCCAGATGAATACCTGGTAGGCAGATTGTTTTCCCCATTTTCCTCCCCAAAAACTAAGGTGCGTCTTATACTCCGGTGCGTCTTATACTCCGAAAAATACGGTATTTTGCAAAGTTGGAAAGAGAAATTCTGAGCAACCTGAAAATTATGTCCACTTCTTAGGGAACATTTTCTTTTTTTCAACTTTGCATTGCTCAGTTGCACATAATAGGATTGCGAACTTCTCAATAGGATTTATTTTACTTTTGGGCATCAGAGCTTCTGTCAATCAAGGGGACTGACTGAGGATAGTTTGAATCGATGGATTATTATGTGCCATCAAGTTGTTTTTAATTTCTAGAGACCACATAGATATTCTCCATGGAGTTGGAATCAAACAAACATAAAGGGTAATGAACAATCTGGTGGCCTTTTATCAAAAACCTGTCTTCTTAATTAGCTAAATGAAGGAGGCCAGAACTGCATTTTTATTTTGCACGTGCAAAAAACATACATTTCCAGACACATTTTGTTGCCAGCACACATGTAAATTTCAAATGAGAAAGTCATGAATTTCATTTTGAGTTAGCAATAGCAATGGCACTTACACTTACATACCTCTTCATAGTACTTTACAGCCCTCTCTAAGAGGTTTACAGAGTCAGCATATTGCCCCCAACCATCTGAGTCCTCATTTTACCCACCTCAGAAGGATGGAAGGCTGAATCAATCTTGAGCCGGTCAGGATCGAACTCCAGACTGTGGGTAGAATTTGCCCGAAATACTGCACTCTAACCACTGTTCCATCACGGCTTCTTTTACCTTCAGAGTTACCCTCATTATTGCTGATAGGGCTGCTTCATGACAGTAGTTTATCCATTCACCTATCCCATCCAGTTCATGTCAATGTAGTTGATATCCATGTCTTTCCCGCCAATGCACAACGGTAACACACTGGTTGGTAGACTATTCTCTGATGTGTCTATCTTACTTTATTTACAGGGGAAGGGAAGCTAGTTTGAAGATCAGATTCTTATGCTAGGTAGAATTCATCCATTGACTGGGCCTTTGTCATTTGGGTTATAGCCATTTATGTATTGTTTTGAACATGATGATGATGTTCGTCCATCGTATTCGAAGAGGACCTTGACATCTATCAATTGGGGGGGATGTCAAGACTTGCGCGTGAATTGGATTAAAGTGAGGGAGAGGTGCGTTTTGAACATAATATGCAGTTCAAGCCTGAACTGTTTTAAGATTAATCAGTATTACATCTTCATATCACATGTATGAAATATTGCTCAATGGCATGAAGCTTTCAATATGTGACTATATAGGTTTATGTAAATGGTGTATTAATAAATGTGTGTGCTCCTTTAATTGCTTGAATGTCCTTAGTACATGGAGTCTTTTTCTTTATCTTCAGATTCTTCCCATTATGCCACCAACATAACAAAATTGGCAAAGCAGATGTTGGTATAAGTCTGTGGCCATACTGAAGTTGGACTGTTTGTAAATTCCTCCCTCCATTTTTAATTGTTTTAAAATTAAATTTAGTAGCCTTATTTCTAGACTTCAGTTTTGCTGTCTCCTAAAGAAGAAATTTATATTAGCGCCCTAGAAGATTCGTGGTAGGTTCTTATTGTGGAAAATCAAAATCCTAAGAGATGAAAGAGATGAGCTATGCTTTACAAACACTTTAATTTAATGAATTTGTTTTTGGAGTTGGATTTAGTTTGATTAATTTGGACCAAATGTAGATATAATGCTGAGCAGGATTTGAAACCATGACTTGTAGACAAAGTGATTAGGGCCTATGATATATAAAGTTAAATCAAATGGAAAGGCTTGCATATTATGCTCAGCCAAAACCAAGCAAATCAGATTAGGTATGTGTCAGTCAGGGCTGTCCACAGCAAGCCATGGTTTTGTTAAAATGACAAAATACAGTATATGTTATGATACCATGATATAAGTTCTGCTTCTTCTGTTCCACAGCAAGCTATACTTTTTTTTAAAATGGCAAAATATATGTTGTGATACCATGATATAAATTCTTCCTCTTATGCAGTGGTGGGATTAAAATAATTTAACAACCGGTTCTCTGCCCTAATGATTTCTTCCAGCAACCAGTTCACCAAACTGCTCAGAAAGTTAACAACCGGTTCTTCTGAAGTGGTGCAAACTGGCTGAATCCCACCACTGCAGTCTTATGCACTTGGGTGTGACATCAAAATACATGTACAATAGGGCAAAATTATGCTGCGACATAACAACGCACGTTTTATAATTTGTGTCATTGCCTTTTCTCTCCAGACACCCTTGATATGAATTAAGTCAGTATGTTTTAGTAACTTAACCCTTTTTGAGACTAAATTTTTTTACACCCAAATAGCTTGATGTGGACAAAAAAAAATCCACAATAAACCTCAGAATGAAACTGTATTTGGGTTTTACAAAAAGAAACTCTTTATCTCAAAGGAAAAAAAACCAGGGTAGTTTATACTGAGCCATTTCAAACACCATAAAAATCTGCAATATGTTTTTTTGTTATCTTTAAATCTCATGATCAGGTAATGTTAAAAAAAACGTGGTGGGAAGGTGAATGGAGGAAATTATCTGTTTTGATAATGGAGTTATAAAATCTGCAATAGCAGCATCTTCAGATGGAATATGGGAGAACATTGCAAATACTGCAATGAGATTCCTTCTGGTTTCAGATGTAACCAGGATAATTTGAAATTGCTTCCAAGAAGAGTAGGATTAACAAATGAATCTACACTAGCTGGTTCCATCTCTTCCCTTTTTTCAGCTATAAAATCTGTACTGACCAAAGTGAATATGTTAAGCAATGTTGTAGATCTGTAATAAACTGCTAAAGTTAGGTTTGCCCGGATGCTTGTCAATTTGTGGGTGTTGTTGAAGTGAATCTAGTTGTCACCACACCTCCCCAACAGAAAATAGCATGATTGGAAAAGAGTGGGAGGGTGAGGAAAGAGAGAGAGAATCTGTCATGATATTTGATGTATCCAAGTGATATATGACTCTTCCTTAATTTCTAGAAATAATTTTTAAAAAATGCTCCAGGGTACAGACAGTCTAAAAGCATTTGATAATAAATCCACACAAGTTCATCAGTGCTTAATACAAATTTTGCTTCAAGTGCTCTTTTTAAAAAAATGTATTATCACCTTTAAGTAAATGCCATGGAAGTTTGCCAAATTCTTGGCTGCTCTTTGTGGCAAATTGATGCATTTCTATCGTTAAGGCATAAAATGTCTGGCTTTCATGGGATTTTGCTAACTGATTTTGAAGTTCAAACAGTAATAATTTCTATGTGTTTATCAATTATATTTTAAGAGGTTACTGTGATATTTCTGTTTAGGCAGGCAAAATAGATCAGGCGGGGTGGGGGTCACAATCCTTTAAAAAAAATTAGAAAGAACACTACCGGTTGTTGTTCAAGCCAATAATTGCATGCTCAGAAATAAATCAATTGAATTCAATGGAATTTATTCTTTGGGAAGTAGATATGGGACAACAGCCTTAGTGTAATTTGATTTCTGTTTCCTATGTTCCTTTCTGGTATACAACTAAGTTAAAGCCCAAGAAGAAGTATCATGCAGGAGAACTCACTACTGTAAGGAGAATTGTAACCAAATGATCAGCATTGCCGTAGCATTTTATCGTATCAACATGTGTCATATTAGGAGGAAAAAAAATGGCAAATTTGATGGAGCATTGCTTATGCAAAACACAAAGTCTCATTTGTTTCCTTCTAATTCTGTAATTCTATAACATTATGAAGTGTTTATTTAAGAATTGGCTCATGAATCCTGAACATAATTCAGTATGTTAATTAGTGTCAGTTCTCAAAGGTTGACGCAACTTAGATTTACCAACATGAATCAATGTTGCTTAATTTTCCACAGTGCAATGTAAGGAACTCTATATCCAGCATCTTTTAAAAGTATTGTAGAATCTAGAAAATATTTCAGCGATTGCTCAATCTTTTGAAGGCCACCTTTGATATAGACGTTTTATGGTAAGTGGACCTCCAGTATCGTTCTACTAGGAGAAACTGTTGACACTGTGGATGATACATTTTTCACCAGGATTCCAGTAATGATTCCGGATCAACTTAACAAATCTTTATTTACAGTCAAATCTATAATAGTAGCAGCCGGAATTACCTGAACGTTCTGTGCCTCCAGTGTCAAGAACAGAGGGATATGCGCACTCAGCTGGACTGGAAGACAGTAGGAACAGAATTGATGAAAAGGCAGTTCAGCTTCCTTGCCGATGAAAACAAGCAGTGGTTTAGTTTAGTTTAATTAGTTTAGTTTAATTAGATTTATATACCGCCCTTCTCCAGGGGACTCAGGGCGGTGAACGTTCCTACCGGTGCGTGGGTGGTGGGTTCCTACCGGTGGTGGGTACAGGTTCCTACAGGTGGTGGGTTCCTACCGGTGCGGTCCACTCTATAGCACCGGTAGCGGCCCGCTGGTGATGTCACAGTACCGGTGCGGTCGGTTGCCGGTGCCTGGGCGCCGCCATTTTTTTATTTAAAAATTTTAAATTTTATTTTCTTCTGCGCATGCCCAGAAGCCGAGCTTCCCGCACTGCGCATGCACTGCCTTCCTACCCACAGTGAGTCCAAGCAGGGGAGGATGGTTGAAAGAACGGGCGGCAGCAGCTATCTCCATTCCCCTCCCTTCAGAAGTCCGAGAAGCCATGAACATGCGGTGATGATCCTAGGCATTTTTGCACGTTCCAGGCTTCTCGAGCTGCTGAGGGGAGGGGGAACGGGCGGCAGGAGCCTAGGATCATCGAATGGGGAGAAGCATTCAGGCCGGATGGAGCCTCCTAGAAGAACCGCTGCCGCGGTCTTGCTGCTCCCGCTGCGGGGGGCTGCATTGTGGGAGGGCAATGCCCCCTGCTTCTCCAGCCGCTGCCAAGCTCCCGAGGCCCACGCCCACCCGGTCATATGGCTGGACAAGCTACACCCACAAAATAAGCCATGCCCACAGAGTGATAGTAAAAAAATTAGGAACCCGCCCCTGGAAACAAGTCCTAGAGTAGTCGGGCAGCAACAGAGGATAACTGATAATAAGATAATTGGGAAATAGATTTTAAATAATTCCCTAAACCACGCCTGGGTGTGGTTTGTAGGTCTTAGTCTTTCTTTTTCTGAACTTGATGGACTATATCAGAGTAAAACCAAAGTGCAATCCTGCTGCTAAGAGATGATGCTGTGGGGAAAAATGAGGACACTGGTGTAAAGCATGACTCAAGAGAACACACAGTTGTTGTTGAAAAAGCAAAGATAGTGATAAATGTATTGTCAGTTGACTGGTAGTGAATAACTCTGTTGTGGGATTTGCATTTGGGGGGAAATGGAATAAATATTTGATGCTATCAGGAGGGAAAAACAAGAACTAATACAGCAAGGCATGCATAATCAAAGTAGAAGCAAGACTTGGTAGAGGAAAGGTGCATAAAGTCATAAGAGTTGGAAGCAGACTTATAGGCTAGTCCAGGGGTAGGCAAAGTTGGCTCTTCTATGACTCATGGACTTCAACTCCCAGACTTTCTGAGCCAATCATGCTAGCTCAGGAATTCTGGGAGTTGAAGTCCATGAGTCATAGAAGAGCCAACTTTGCCTACCCCTGGGCTAGTCAGTTGAACCTCCAGGTCTGGAGTACTTCCAGTGACAAAGCTATAACCACCTCTCTCCTCCTCCTGTAAGGATAATTTCTTAATGTTCAGCTGAAATCTGCCTTACTAAATTTTATCCCAGATAACCCATATTCCATGATGTCAGAGAACAGATGACAATCTCCTTTCATCCATCAGCCATACAAAAACCTATAAAAGCATGTATCTACCCCTCTTCCTATGAGGGCAGATCATTCACCGGAGTCTTTTTTTTTTTAGCCCATTGATCATTTACACCATTATTTTCTGAAACCCATTCAATTTATTCGGAACTTTCTTAAAATGTGAAGAATGGAAGTCTTCATGATCTGGAAGCTATTTTTCTATGGATGCAACCAAAAATTACATTTGCCTTTTTTGTGACCATCATGAATACAGTTTCTCAGGATGGCAGATGTTCCATGTTTTTCTTGTGATAATTATAGCATTTGTGTGGGGAAGGGGGATAAGGTGATACTGAATCTTAATTGAAATATACTGCAGTGTTTTACACTATACCCCACCACTTTTGGAACCCATCCCTGCCTTAATCAGTTTCCTAACTTACCTCGCCGCCGATTCGCTTCCTCCCGTGCTGCGTGGGCGCACACATGCACAGTGCCGAAAACCCAGCTTCTGCACATGCACAAAAGCAAAAAAACAGCTTCTGCGCATGCGCAGAAGCCAAAAACAAGATGGTGCCGCCAAGAGAGTTGGTTCAGGGGTTTGGCCAGCCGGCCATTGCTCCCGGTTTGGCGAGCAGGGAGAAATTCCCATTACCGGTTCTATAGAACCGGTCCGAACCGGGAGCAACCCACCACTGGATTAAGATTGCAGTTCAGTGCTTACACAGAAGAAAACATCATAAAAGTAATAGCACTTGTCTTTTCAGTAATCCCACGTCAAGAGAGTAACCACTTAGAGAGGGCTGTGAAGCACTGTGAAGCAGTCTATAAGTCTAAGTGCTAACTATATAGATAGATACCATCATAGATAATATGTGGATCTAACGTGTTCCTTGCTTTCATAAAATTATTTTACCTGAACTTTGGACCCATATAATTTTATATAGATAATCCTACTAGCTCAGTCACTCCCGTCTCTTTCTAACAAAAGGCAGGTGCCACACCAGTGTGCATATGCTGTGGCATAAGTTCCTGAGGTTAGGGGAGTGTTGTGTATAACAATGGTTTTTTTGTGAATGTAATAAATTTCAATGGCTAAGACGTGTTTTTATTTATGCAGCCAAGCTTAGTATTTGACTTTTGTTTCTTTTCAATCTAGTTGGATTCGAGGATAAATTCATCCTCCGTTAAGCTCTCGTTTCATTAATTTAGAACTTAGAGCTAACATTTTTCCTTGTGTCCATAAATACAACCAACATTGGACACGTTTGAATTTGAAGTGTATAATTTTGTTGTGTACCTTTAGATATTACAATACAAGAGAGTTGCACTCTCTTTCCCATGTTAAAATCTTGGCTAGTCCTTAGGCTAATTTGGTGCAGTCTGGAACTCCATGATAATTCAGGGCTTCTGATGGGTTAATCATGGCTAGTTATGCTTTGGAGCCATCATACACAAGGTCCTCTGAGATAGCTTGAACTGTATCCAAATTTTGTAGATGTCCGGGGACTACTGATCCAGGGATAAAGAAAAGGGTGGGCATTGTTGTTGTTTGAGATTGCTGGAATGCCTCATACTGGTTTCTATTTCATTTTTATTTTAGAATTTATTAACTGCTTAGGTAATCATTCCTTTGCAATCTGAGAAATTAAGAATGACAGCCCTTTGAAAACTAAGCCCTTCCCCGGAATTGCAAAGAGTTTCGAATTCAGATTTTGTTTCAAGCAATACCCATGTTGCAATCTTTATGGTCAGCTGCTCTTTGCTTCACCGCCTCTTATCCTCTGAATATTCTGATACAGTCACAGGGCACCCTGGTTAATTGGCCGACAGGCATCAATGGAGAGGTGGAAACTAGATGGCTTTTGGAAACTGTCTTGCTTTTAATGGCTTTACAAAGTCATTCAATATTGTATATTTACACAAGAGCTTCCTGGGATTTTGCGTGAGAATAATCTGGGAAACAAGTAGGAACCTGGCCGTGTCAAATGTTGCGAGCTCGCAAAGCCTGTCCTCAGTGGCGGATTAAGGCTCACTGGTGCCCTAAGCACTGACAAATCTTGGTGCCCCAATATTCAATTTTTATCGATTTTTTTTTTACAAATCTTCATTGGGTTTTTTCTTTCTTTCTCAACTTTCTGGTGCCCCCTTTGGGCCTGGTGCTTAGTCTGCTTAATGGTTAATACACCACTGCCTGTCCTGTTTGAATTAAAATACCCTCCAAGATCATGTTATGGTCCTGGCTCTTCATCCAGAATCCATGTCTGTTTTCCCAGACACGTGCAGCCCAACTTGGCTTTCAATACGCTGCAGTTCCAGCTCAGTTGATGGCTCTGTTCCCTGCTGTGGTCACACAGAGCAGAGTACAGTGTGTTCTGAAAAGGAGATGTTGCTGCAGAGGCTAGGGCTTAAGGCATGTTCTGAGTTTTATATGAAAGGGTTGCTCTTGTGCCAATGCACGAGAATGAGATACCAAATAGTAACAACTGGGCTAATATATCAATGGGCAGCTGATATCATTCTGTCAGATGGATGTCTTTTTTATTTTTTTTGCAGAGCAAAGCCTGCAATCCATGAATTTTCATTGTTAGCATTTTCCTCCTTTTTTTGTCCTCCTATTTTCCAATAAACTATCTTTACTACGCTTATTGTATTGGATGCTGATCTATAGTCCTTCTAAATGTATCACTAGTGCAACCTTCCCCAACCCAGGGCCCTGGGGTTTGACCAATTTCCAAAATTTTAAAGCAGCCAGTTTTAGCAGATACTTCTAATGTAAGGTTTCCATACAACATAAGCCTGTCATGGCTTCTTTGGAGCCTCAGAAGGATGAGATGGAGCTGGGGCCAAGGGAGGTCATTGGCTTCAGAGGAACACAGGGAGAAGCAGGATGAGGCAGCCCCGGGTCCCTCGGGTTTGGGATGGCTTGCCAGGAGGGAAGAATGGGGGCAGAACAACCGAGAGGGGGGAAGAGAGGGCAGGCAGTGGAAATGAGGAGCGATGGAGCTCAGGCAATGAGCAAGGACCGCTGCCTCCTGATCCCCGAGCACAGAGAGTGGAGAGGAGGCGGGAACAGTGCAGGCTGACCCGATGACTCGGGAAGAGAGCGCCCCGTCCACCTTCACACGGCACATCTGGGGACTGAGACTTAAGGAGACACTGTGAGGAGGGGCGTTTGTCGGGAACAAATGCTAAATTCGTGGAGTTTGGTGTGCCATTGACGATGTCTGGAGTTCACTGGACTGCTTGTCTTATAATTGCCTTGTTCCTTTGCTTCCTGGACTCATTGCTTTGTTCTTTTGCTTCCTGGACTTATTGCCTTGTTCCTTTGCCTCGTGGGATTCCTTGACTTTTGCTTCGTTGGACTCCTTGACTTGTTCCCTTGCCCCGCTGGACTTCTTGCCTTGAAACCCTTGTGTTAACAGCATTTTGGTAGACTATTCGCAGCCAGAGGCTGCGGGAGGTGTGTGTATGTGTGTGACTTGCCATAAACATGGGAGCGTTTATTTATTTTTATTATTTTATTTATTTAGTTCATCAGGCATGTATTAGATAACAGATGTAAGTATAAACATAACTATGAATACATGAAATGGATACGTATAAAAAGGAACATTTGAGAGAAAGTTGGAGCAATAAAGAGGAACTATCAGCTGACTGTGTTGCCTCTGTGCCTTACCCACGGGTCCTCACATAAGCCTGATAAGACTGATGTCCGGCCAAGTTTCATTCAGAAGCAAGAACTGGCTCTTTCAGATACTACTGTATAGCATGGCCTCTTACAAAAGTGATGGATAGTTGCTTAATAGGCGTAGCACTAACTTTTCTCTGAGTTTACACTTGTGGTTGTTTAAAACATTTAATGTTTTCCCCACAGTTTCCAAGATAATATAGCCTTGATACTTAAACCCATATCAAACATGGTAAAATTAAATTTTAAAAAGTGATAAAATATGTTAGCACATTTGAAATAGATGCATGATGCATGTTTTTTTGAAAGGAATATAAAAAGTGTTTTTCTGCATCGGATGGACATAAAATGTTGAAACAGGCAAATTATTCTACAGTGAGCCATAACAGAGATCTTTTTCCCCAAGCATCACTTTTATAATCCCTGAAGGTGATGACATGTAGAGGAAAGGCTTGAGTCACTTTTACATCCCATATTCATTTCTAAATAGACAGTTCTTTATCATTCGCCTTACATTGATGAATTAAGTGGATTTTTCCACTTGCAATTTTGATGCTTCTACAAATGTATATAGTAGAGATTACCATCAAAAACCTGAGAAAGCTGCATGACAATAAAAAACATCAAGTGCATCAGGGTCATATGGAGTTTCCTACCTATAAAACAAATATTTTTCCAAACTCAAAGCTTTATGAAACCCCAATTCACAACCATTGATACTTGCCTCTATTGGGAAAAGGTGAAAACCATGAATAGCATTTCTCACAGAACAATCTTTCCGAAACCCACGTTCTTGCAGGCCAACCTATCAAACTATTTGCCTTTTAAAGAACTAGGTACACTGGATTTTTAAAGGAAATGAAACTAAGACTAAGTTACAGAAAGAAAATGAATGAGGAGCTTAAAATAATCATTAGAAAGAAGAGTCTTGGTAAACAGTCCAGAAACGTTGGGCTGAATGGAAAATTTACCATGAGCTCACTTCACCAGAAGGGATAATATTCTGGGCGGCTTTTTTTCTGGGGTGTGGAAGAAGATTTACTGACAGCCTTCCAAGGCTCTGCTGGTGACAGAGGGTGGGAAGAAAAAAGGAATGGCCACACCTCTAGAAAAAACACAGCAGAGGAGAGGCACACAACAAGAGTATTTGAAGTATGGGCTGCTTTTATTATTCACAGGCCCTAATGTGAGAAATAAATGCTAAACAGTTTGCTTCCTCAGTGTCCTTAAAGCCATTTAAAAATATATGACAAGATAGGGATGGGCTTCTGGATTTACGCCATACGAAAAATCTGGCTGCCATTTTGCTACATGAGTGTGAATTCTTAACAAGTTGAGGTCCAGATATGGACTCTTGGCTACATTTAGTCAAAACAAAAACTAATACTGTGTGAAGGTGCCTGAGTTTAAGAGAGGGCATGATGCCTTCACTTTGAGATCTGTGGCCTGCCTACAGAAACATTATGTGAAGCCAAAAATTATTTCCCCTCAGGAGCTTCTGGCAGAGTGAGATAAATTTTGACATTCAAGAATATAATACAACTTGCTACAACCCAAGAGGTTTTATTTCCTGTGCTCTAGACCAGTGGTTCCCAACCTTTTTGTGATCGAGTACTACTTGGAGGTCCCGTACAGTCGCCGCGTACCACCTGGTTCCAGAGAAATTAAATTCGATCAGATATCACTTTATTTCCATAATTGTACCGTTCCTTTTTTGGCCCCGCGCATCCAGCAACTGGATTCTCGGGCCGCTGGGACCAGCTGGGTGGCGTGTGGCAACAGTTGCAAATCGTTGCCAGATTATCTTGTGTTAGGCAGTAAACATTTTTGTGAAGTAAAAAATAACTAACTAAAAATCGTTCATGACCCCGAAAGTGTTTGAGTACCACCTGGAAGGCCCTCGCGTACCACTAGTGGTACACGTACCACAGGTTGGGAACCACTGCTCTAGACTGTAACAGAAATTGTGATCAAATTGAAGCCATTCTCCATATCTGCTGGTGATATTCCACGTTTCAGGATGAGTTGTAGTATTCACAATCCATTATGGATTTCTGACCAAGTGGATTCATTATGAGTCTATCCTATCAACAAACTAGAATGGAAAACTGACTTTCTGGATCTCAGAATCAACAGAGATGATACCGATTCCTTGCTACAGCAGAGTCCCCATGGATATATGGCAAATATGTCATAGCCTGAGTTCATCTCTGACTCATGTTACAGCAACCAGTTTTATTATTTCCAGAATTAATTTGAATTGTGTCACCTGCTCAGTTGAAACCTTGAGTAAGTTTAATAGTTTGTCGTGTGTCAGTCGCAAATAACTGAGAGCACTTGTGGAGTTCAAAGCACAGGAGAATTTATTATAGCTATGTGTACACAAGAACCTAGTCAACTAATGCTCAAAACTAAATTGGTGCTAGATAAGGGTCAATAGAATTCATAGGGCGTCTCTTGTGGCAATTGAAGGATTCTAAACTGATGACACATTTAACTCCTCCTTCCATCTCAGCCTGCTCGTTTCCTACATTATGTTATACCTCTCTGTTCTTAAATGGAGGATTATTTACATATTTTCAACATAATACTCATTGCTTGGGAAAAAAACCATTTTTGTTGTTTAAAAGGAGATGGAATTTAATTGCAAAATGGTGAGTGGGAAACGATATGGCCGATCAGAGCAACTGATTCTAGCTACATTATAGTATTATAGAAAGAATACATTCCTTTGTGTATTTTTGCTCTTTAGAACTATATTTAAAAGATATTGACAAGATGAAGGACAAATATTTAAAAAAGAAGAAGGATGGAACAGTGGAATCGGTGTGGCAATATCCTACCCTTTAACAGTTATCACCCTGAATTTGGGCTTGTCTCTTTGCATCCCTGGAGCAAAAATTAACACCAGTGGACAGAGTTGTTCTGGTGGATCCTAAGCATGAGTTTGGACTTCCCTTCAACTTGATGATTCCTTGAGAGGGAAAATGATTTTTTAACAAACATATCATTGTTAATGGACACTGAACAGAATTGAGTTCAATTGTGTATGTAACTGGATATAAGACAGAATTCTGTCTCATTATATCCAGCAGCCCATGGATTTCAAAGCAAGATCATTCATTTTCCTATTTTCTCTTTTGCCACACTGTTGACTAGAATGTTGTTGAACCTGGACTGGGACAAATGCTATCAAATAGCAGAAGGAGAGATAGATATGCTGGAATATTTGCAGCCTCAATCCTTCTGGAATGAAGGAAAGGATATTTTCTTGATTGCTTTGAAAAGAATCAAAATCATATTAACTTAGCTAGATTCTCCACATTTAAAATGTCTTTTTAGTGTGATTAATCATTTTTATATGAGAGAGAGAGAGAGAGAGAGAGAGAGAGAGAGAGAGAGAGAGAGAGAGAGAGAGAGAGAGAGAGAGAGAGAGAGAGAGAGAGAGAGAGAGCATGCGTGGACAGCCCTAGCTTTGCTTTTCCAGACCTAACAATTAGTAATCTAGCCCTGTTGCAAACATTTTTACATTGTGCCAGCCACGTACCTCTCAAGTTCCAGACAGACATGGGTGGATACTGATGGGGGACGGGACAGGAATGGAGGGGGGGGAATGCCCCAAACTATGTACGGACAATGGGTTTGGCTGAAAACTGAAAACTTGTTTGAACAGCATTTTCAAGTCCTCTCATTTGATTTTTCTTTTCTTTTCAGGAACAAGCTACCCCTTTCATTTGTAACAGCAGACGTTCAAAACAGGCAACTCAGAATATGAATGGAATGGAAAAACTTGCTTGTACCAAGTTCAACTTCCACACTCCGTTGAGGACTGCGTTCCCTCAGGGGGAATCTGTTGAGAGCTGCAAGGGAGATGGAACTGAAAGAAGTCCTGGGTGGGGCCACAGGAAAAGTGGGTGGGGCCATCCATTCTTTAATTCTTTTCCCTCTGCCTTTTTTTTCTTCTTTTCTCCAAGCAATAGTCAACAGCATGCGTAGACAACTATATCAACTATATGACTTGTGAACATCAACTCCCAGAATTCCTCAGCCAGCCATTCTGGCTCAGGAATTCTGGGAGTTGACGTCCACAGGTCATAAAGTTGCCATAGTTACCCACCTCTGGACTACAGGCGGTGATAGGCAGTCTTTACCAAGGGTCTTAACTAAGATTTGAAATTAGTCTAAGGACAACATCAATTTCTATCCTTGAGTAAAGCTTCTCAACGTATAGTATAACCCATGTCTTTTTTCCTGCTTTCATTCCTTTACTCTCTTTTCTTCCGGTTTGCTAACTCCCATATCCCTTGTCCTTCAAAAGTCATCATTAGGAAGCAACTAGGTACAGATGGGAAGGAAAATAGGCATTGAGTATTTCTCACCTAATCTCATGGGTTGTTTGGTAGAAATTGAGAAGCATCAGGATCCAGCAACAGTTCTTTCCGTGGTGTCTTACAAATCATTGATGACATCAGACACCAAAAAGAGAAACAAATGCAATATAGTAGGTGTCTGACTGACAAGTTACCTTAAATACCTTAAGGTCTACCATCCTGAATTGGACCAAAGGCTCAGGTGTAGTGTCTCAGTCTGTTGCCTGAGATGAGATGGCCATCTAAGTATCTTTGGAGCATTAAAAAAATGTGTATTTTTTTCCCATTTGATATGGAACTTACCCAAATGGATAGTGATAAGTCAAGGACAGGTAGTCCTTGATTTATAACCATTGGTTTAGTGACTGTTCAAAGTTACAACAGCACTGGGAAAAGTGACTTATGGTTGGGTTTTTTTACACTTACGACCATTGCCGCATAACCCCATGGTCCCCTGATCAAAATTCAGATGCTTGGCACCTGGCATGTATCTATGATGGTTGCAGTGTCCCAGGGTCATGTGATCTCCCTCCCTTTGGAACCAACTCCCTCCAGAGATCAGGACTATCCCCACCCTGCTGGCCTTCCGTAAAGCAATAAAAACTTGGCTCTTCCGGCAGGCGGGGTGAAAGTGAGACCAATCAGATTATATTTGGGTCTCTCCCCTGGTTATGAATGTTAGATGTTTCTTTTTAACTTTTATAATTTTTTAACTGTTATGTGATTTTATATTTAATAATGGATTTGACATGTTGTTAGCCGCCTAGAGTCCCCTGGGAGTTGGGAGGCATACAAATCTATTAAAATAAATAAATAAATAAATAAATAAATAAATCACCTTTTGCAATCTTCTGACAAGCAAATTCACTGGGGAAACCAGATTCACTTAACAACCGTCTAAATAATTTAACAACTGCATTCACTTAACAACAAGAAAGGTCATAAAAGGTGGCAAAACTCTCTAAACAACTGCTTTGCTTAGCAACAAAATGTTTGGGTTCAGGTTGAGGACGACCTGTGTTGGAGAAGCCCTGTACTGAGTGTTCCAGGAAGCAAGCTCCTCTTGTTGGACTGTGAAAGTACACTTCATTCTTAATACATTGAGATCCTTTTTAATATTATAAAATGCTTTATCTTCCTTATTCTTTTGAAGGGTTAAAGGAAAGAACAAGGGGTGGGGGATGTGATAGAAAACCTGCAGACACCTGTGTTGCTTTCTTCCCCTATGTCAGCATGGCAGAGCTGCCAATAAAACCGCAACCTTGAAACAGGGGTAGGAGAAAAACGGGAGACTTGCCAGTAATTTTTCTAAGTAGCCTGCTCTTCCACCGACTGAGCCAAAGAGACAGATGATTCGATTAGGACTCCTGAGTCCTCTATACATTTATTTATTTATTTAGCTTATGGATTCACCTTCTGCCTCACAGATACTGGAAATGGTACTCACAACACATTATACATAAATACAACTACATAATTTTTTTAAAAAAATGAACATCAGCGTGTTTTTCCCCCCAACATTATCAAGACTATTAAAAGTCAGAAAGGAAAAAAAATGAATCTTTTCACATACTTATCTGAAATGTGCTGAAGTCTGGCTGGGGTCAGTAAGATTAAGCAATCTGCCAAGATTGCAGTTCAAGTGAATAAAAGTTGGGTTAATTTCTGATTTATCTATTATGCATAGTTTTCAGTATTTTTCAAACATTTTGTATGGGATAAGTTACAAATACAGCAATAGAGGAGAGATATATGTGTAAGTATAGGCATAGATATTTGTATGAGATTTCGATCAGTGCTGCAGGAAACAGCTAAATAATAACATTTAAAATACCAGTATCTTTTTTTCGAAGGGTGCAAATGAGGCAGTAGGGTGACTGACAAGGTACAGTACATTCCGGGATTTCTGGCAACATTTCAGAAAAAGAACTGTGGTGTAACTTCTCAGAAAAATGGGAATCCCAGAACATCTCACTGTTCTCATGAGAAATTTATATACAGGCCAGGAAGCCACAATATGTGGCATGATGAAACAGATTGGCTCCAGGTTGGCACAGGGGTGTGACAATGCTCTAAACCAGTGATGGCGAACCTTTTTTGGTTCGCGTGCCAAAAGGGGGGGGGGAATGTGGGGGATCACATGTGTGCGTGCCCACACTCATAATTCCATGCATCCCCGCACATGCACACATGACCCCCCCTGCTCCCAGCATGCAATGGCACGCCCATTTTTTGCTCTCCCCAGACTCCAGAGCCTTTCTAGGAGCCTGGGGAGGGCGAAAACGGCCTTCCCCACCCCTCTGGAGGCTAGAAACAGCCTGTTTCCCGACTCCCAGTGGGCCCAGAAGGCCCGAAAATCAGCCAGCTGGTGCACACATGCACGCCGAACCTGAGCTTGCGTGCCCACCGATATGGCTCCGTGTGCCACTTGGGGCACCCGTGCCATAGGTTCGCCATCATGGCTCTAAACTCTTATCTATTCAACGTATTACTGGCTGAAAAAAGATGAATGTGGTTTTAAAATAGGAGGAAGAAATATTAATAACCTGCATTCTGCTGATACTCCCCTGCTAGCCAAAAATGAAAAGGATCTGCAAGCCCTTATATTAAAAGCCAAAAAGCAAAGTGGACAAATGGGACTGAAATTAAATAAAAAGATGACAACAGGTATGACAATCACCCTTAAATTTGGCAGTTAAGTTATTGAAGTGATGAATAGCTTCTGCCTTTTAGGATCAATAATCACACAATAAAGAAAGGACCAGTTCAGAAATACACTGCAAATGAGCACACGGTAGAATAGACATGAAGGCCTTGGAAAAGATATTCAAATGCCATGATGTGTCTATGCCTGCAGATATCAAAATTGTACTCCTTGAGACACTTTGTTGAAGCAGACTTTGAAGAAGCAGGATAGGATGAGTAGTGACACCTTTGAACTTTGGTGTTGGAGAAGACTCCTGAAAATACTGTGGACCAACAAGAAAACTAATCAATGGATCATTGAACAAATCAATCCAGAAATCTCACTGAAAACACAAATAAGCAGCCGCTTATTATCCTACTTCAAGCACATTATGTGAAGATATTGCTCTCTGTAGAAGGTTTTAATCATGGGCAAGGTGGAAGAAAAGAGGAGAAGAGGAGAAGCCGCAACAAGGTGGATTGACCCAGTTATAATGACAATCAGCA
The DNA here is from genome assembly GCA_023053685.1 of Diadophis punctatus similis. Classification (NCBI taxonomy): domain Eukaryota; kingdom Metazoa; phylum Chordata; class Lepidosauria; order Squamata; family Dipsadidae; genus Diadophis; species Diadophis punctatus. The sequence continues at coordinate 60,763,309 of JALIGW010000003.1, forward strand.
CACTATTAACAAGACATGAGAGATCAGTTTAGGGCTAAGTCATCATGGGGCCAATCAACCTGGTCTCTAGGATTTAAAAACAACTTAATGGCATATACCATATTTTTGGAGTATAAGATGCACCGGAGTATAAGATAACCTTAGTTTTAGGGGAGGAAAATAGGGGGAAAAATCTACCTACCAGGTATTCATCTGGCTAGCGTTCTTAGTCTGGTCAGCTTCAGCACATTATTTTATCCCCAGGTTAGGGCTGAAAAAATCTTCTTCGGAGGGAGTAGCAATGAAAACAAGCCTGCAAAGACTTAGGGCTGGAAAAAAAACTTCTTCAGAGGAAGTAGCAATGAAAAAATCCTGCAAGCCGGGAAGATCGTTAGCACCTCGTTAGGTCTGGAAAAAAAAGCTTCGAAAAAGCTACATTCGGAGTATAAGACGCACCCAAAATTTCAGCCTCTTTTGGGGGGGGGGGGAAAGGTGCATCTTATACTCCGAAAAATATGGTAGTCAAAATCAAAAACTGTTCCCAGCTACAAATAAGGGGGAAACAATGACATCCCTGTCTGTGCCAAATTGGAACCAAGACCTCTATTACCCTATCCTTATGAACCCAGTTGATTACAGATTGGGACTCTACATAGAATTATACAATGTGAGAATTAAAAGTCAACTTGGAGGTCATCTAGTCTAATGCCCTGCCCAATGTAACAATCCATTTTTACAGCATTCCCAATAGAAGGCCTTCCAATCTCTATTTAAATAATTCCAGTGAATTATTTATAAATACCGTAATTTTATAGTCCACCACCTTCTAAAGCAATCTCTTTCCTTGTTAAACAGCTTTCACCATTACATAAGAATTTTTCATTGATGTCTAACTGAAATTTTCCTTAAAATCAAAACCTATTTTCCATGTAATAGAGTATAATTATATAGATATAATTAAAATTCAACCTGCATAGTAAAATGCAGTTCAGCAATGTCGCTCTTTATGTTAGAATGTATAAACATTTTGCTAGGATTTGGTGTCATGACAAGTCAAGTTGATATTTCAGGGTATTTTATTTTTATTTTATTCCTTACATCTATGGAGCCATCCATCGCACAAATGAGACTCAGGTGGTATACAATATAAAAACCATATTCTACAATAAAAAGCATCAATATTGTCAAAGATGACTAAAAGGGAGCATATTCAATGTTACAAACAATCTAGCAATCTCAACAATTCTCCATTGCCTTGAATATCAAGCCTGTTGACAAAGCTACGTTTTGAACAATTTCCAGAAGGTGGCAAGGAGGGGCCAGTCTCACCTTGGGGGCAATGACATTCCACAGGGCAGGTGTCATGCCAGAAGAGGTCTTGCCAGGTGTAATTCTTTAATAGATGGAATCTGCAACATACCTCTTCTACTGGATGGGATGAGCAGGAAGGTAGTCCCTCAAATAACCTGGCCTCATGCCATGAGAGGCTTTAACAGACAAAATTAAGCACCCTGATTGGACCCAGAAACAAATTGACAACCAATGCAGCTTATGAGCCATTTTAGGATTGCACATAACTGCCCATGCTACTGCATTTTGCACTAGCTGAAGTTTATGAATCTTCTTCAAGGGCAGCCCCATGTAGAGCAGATTACAGTAATCTGTTCAGGAGTTGATTAGAGCAGCGTCTGGGACTCAGGAGCATCTGGGGATAATAAGACAGAGAACAATGAAAGTGGAAATCAATATCCATTATATAAGTACCGAAATGTTATATTTTAGTGTGTGTTCTGAAACTTAAGCAATTGAACCTTATCTGGTCTTAATAGCCTCTGCCCATGTCTTTGATTTGAATCAAAATACGCTGTGTCTAATCTCTTGGAATTATTAAATTTATTAATATGCCCATCTCTTGGAATTACTAGTTTAAAAGTAATGTTTATGATAGATCAGCCCTTGGTCTTAGATTGAGAATCCAGACAACTGTTTGCAAGGCTGGTCATCACAAGTCTGTCATTAACAAAGACCAATACTCTTCCTTCTAAACTTACTGTTTTTTAGTACATGTATTTAGCGTGGAAGTTTACATTTGCTGCCCTTAAAGAATCTTAATAAGAAGGCTGGGCTGGGTTTATCTCCTACATAATGTGCACACAACATACTGGAAAGCTATGTGAGCTATGTTTGCAGTGTGCAAAAAAAAAGGATCTCAAACTAAAAAATACAAATCAGATGTTTAAATTGGGGGCGGGGAAGAGAAAGAGCAGCATATGTTACCAAGGGTTGTGAAACAGCCCAAGGGAAGCAAATAAGTAAAAACAGCTTTGTTGCATAGTAACATCTGCAGCAAAACAAGTTACAGCCTGGTTGGCATCCGACAGGACAAGTTTCATTCTTGGCTGAAGAAAGAAAGTTGGTGATGGATTTTAGAGAGCCAAGCAACTTCTTTGCATCCTTCAGACAACCTTTTTATGATTATTTTATATCTGTGTTTTATACTGATTTATTTTCCAATTCAGATTATTAAGGGTGCTGCTGCCTTCAAAATAGCAAATTAAGTTTTGCTTGTTTTCTTTTTCCTTTTTACTCAGATCTGTTCTAAACTTCATATAAGGTAGCAGAATAGGCATAATTTTTTGGAGTAGTTCAGAATGGGACCTGCCAGGTGTTGCTAGGTCCTAGCTTCTATCAAATTCATCCAGTAGAGCCAATGATCTGGAAGCTAAGATGGCCGCCCTGAGTCCCACAGGAGTTGGGCGGCATATAAAAGCGAATAAATAAATAAATAAATAAATAAATAAATAAATAAATAAATAAATAAATAAATAAATAAATAAATAAATAAATAAACTCTGTCAAGGGGTTCACGTAGCTAATGTTTTCCCCCAAATGAAGCCAACGGAAAGAGATAAGAAACTCACCTTCCGACAATGGTCTATATCAGTATTTCTCAACCTTGGCCACTTGAAGATGTATGGACTTCATCTCACAGAATTCCCCAGCCAGCCATGCTGGTGGACAATTCTGGAGTTGAAGTTCATACATCTTCAAGTTGTCCTGGGTTGAGAAATACTGGTCTATATATTTCTTCTATCTCTCCTCTTCACTGTTATTTTTTTCTTCAGCAAAACTTTTTCCTGTTAAATACTCATATTTAAGGGGCGTGCATAAGCGCACAATCGTGCCTACCGTTCCTGTCCTAATGTTCACATATATTCTTACCTCTTTTTACTCTTATTCATGCTTGTACTATTACATATATATTCAATCATGTTTACTCTTTATACTTTGTTTATAATCTTATATGCTTGACAAATAAACAAATACAAATACAAATATACAACGCTATTACTAGATGAAAACTTCAATATTCTTAGGGTGGTAGGGAAGGCCGTTGTGTTATATAATCTTTGAGGACTGGAGGACTCCTTTATTTATCAAATTTATACCAGTCATAATCAAAATAGATTTCTGCCTGTTTGGGCATGTCTGACATACACCTTGTGCACACAATTTTTTAATGTGATTTTTTACAAAGGGCTGCTTTTTGTAAGAAGTGATTGGGGTAATTATGCTTCATCAAGAGTTTTAGAATGATACTAAACACTACATTTGTACAGGCACACTTTTATAACACTTCAGTCTGCAATAATATGGTAGTAACAGATAATACCTGCAATGAACATGATCTAATGATTTAAAAATTTTGGGAATATAAAAATACTTCTGATTTAAAGGGATGGGGGAGGGAAAATGGCTTTTCAGGTGTTTATATTTATTTTTGCCTCATCTACATAACCAGATCATGATTTTGCACATTACAATTAAGGACAGTTAGAGTGTATGAAGTAATTCATTCTTAGATACCTGTATGCTCTAATTGTGTAGCAAAATGTGGCTGAATATGCAATGTAACTCTTATATTTGTTAGAGAACCCAGATAGTTAAGATGGATCACTACTTTCAAAGCAGAGAATGATGTAGCAACAGGATATTAGGAAAACAATAATTGGGTGAAGGAGACACTGATGGGTGCAGCAGACCTTCTCAAGTGTGGAAATAAATATGAAGCTTCCTGAGCATGTCTCAAATCATTGGCCCATGAAGTCAAATATTTTCATTGCTAATTGTCAGTGCCTTCCTTTGCAGTGAATTCCTTCTCAGCCCTACCCGGAAATTCGGAAGCAATAGCCATGATGCTGCAGTAGGCAAAAATATATTCTTCTCCTGAACTCTGTCCTCTATAAGACAGAGATAGAAATAATAAGAGAAAAGGCTAAGGCAATCTGATTTGGAAGGGAGGGGTTGAGAGGAGTAGATTGCATGGATTAATTCGAGCTAGAAAGCAAAGTGTTATCTCACAAATCCAGATATCAAGGTAATGTCTTCTGCCCTTGGAGCTGTCCATGGTCTGCAAGGTCCTAGCTCTGATTCAGTGTCCACTACCTTCTGTCCTCCTGTAATCCATTTTCCAAAATCTGTTACTCCCATCTATTCATTCAGTTCCAATCCGGGCTCCAAATATACTGTTTACTACCTGTGTATCTCAAAAAGTCAAAATGATGCATACTAAAGCATTCTGCTGCTGCCCAAAATTATATTTTTGTTGCAAGAAAAAGATAGATGATTGTGGGATCTCTTTAAATCAGAGAGATGTATTTTATGAGGTGAATCAATGCCTGAGGAACATTAGTCCTATTTCTACGTGCCTCTTTCTATTCTACACCAACAAGTAATAACTCCAAAATGTTAAACAGGTCCTCTATCCAGAGATAGCAAAGGCTGAACCTGGAACATTTCAAAGAGAGGCATCCATTTATTCCACAAAATAAAATTCAATTCAGTCCCTGTTAAGAAGTTTGTATGTGTGTGGGAAAGAGGGCTGAGGGTGGGCTTCACCCAATAGCAGACCCGTCCAACAGGACAGTGTGAGGTAGTAATGGCTTGCAATCCCCATTTAAAAGGGCTAGAGAGATGTATCCACCTGAAAACCTGAAAAGTTGTCAGTAACATAAAATATATCGGGCTATGGGGACTTGATGTGACCTATTCAATTCTCCCCTACTCTGGTTAGGGTAGAAGCATATGATGGGACATAGCTAGAGCATCCTCCAAATAAAAAACCTCTTAAGACTAGCCTTATATTAAACAGGTACCAGAGGAATTATCTGAAAAAAAATCTGAATTTGAGTGTTCTTCCTTAGAAATTCTCCCCCACCAAATTCCATTTTAGAAAACCCAGGGGTTGAAATCCAGCAGGTTCTGACAGGTTCTGAAGAACCGGTAGCAGAAATTTTGAGTAGTTCGGAGAACCGGTAGTGAAAATTTTGAGTAGTTCAGAGAACTGGCAAATACCACCTCTGGCTGGCCCCAGAATGGAGTGGGAATGAGATTTTGCATATCCTTCCCCCAGGAGTGGGGAGGGAATGGGGATTTTGTAGTATCCTTCCCCTGCCGCGCCCACCAAGCCACGCCATGCCCACCAAGCCACACCCACAGAACCGGTAGTAAAAAAAATTGGATTTCACCACTGAGAAAATCTAATTTGTCATCATGTAACTGCCTCCAAGAGAAAAGATATAACCAGGTTGTGAAGTCCTAGGAACATGTCTTCCTCTAAATCAGGGGGTTTCAATCTTTTTCAGGATGTGGAACTTATTAGTTAAAAAAAAAATCCTGGAACTCTGATTGAGAGGGGAACCTCCAGTGATAGAGTCTATAAACAATAACTAATAGCTGTTGACTATGTCTGTTTTATTTCAACAAGCAACTAACCCCTTTCTGATTCCTCTCTACTAGAGAACTAGAAACTGAAGTTAATTCAGCCATTTTACTTGAGAATGATCTCATTTATCTGATTCTTAAAGGAGAAAGAGTCTATCCTCTATGTATATAGAGAGCATTTTGGCCAGAATACTCATGTGTCCAGAATATGATTTATTAGTATCTATTAGTTATGAAAAGGTGGTGGCCTATAAAACCAAGGCGTAGAAAATCTGGCTATGCGATATACTAGAGCAGGGGTCGGCAACCTTAAACACTCAAAGAGCCACAAAGGTCCTAACCGGAAGCCCCCCATTCAATTCTGGAGCCGACCAGAAGTCCGGTTCCCCCACCATAGAGTCTCCTCCTAGCACGGCATCCTTTTTCCTCTATCAGTCCTAACCGAAAGCCCTATCAATTGTGGAGCTGACCGGAAAATCCGCCCCTTGCCATAGAGTCTCCTCCTGGCACGCCCTGCTTCCCCCCCCAACCGGAAGCTCCTCTCAAAATTGTGGTGCCGACTGGCGACAGGGAGCCGCAGCAGAGGGATGAAAGAGCCACATGCGGCTCCAGAGCCGCAGGTTGCTGACCCCTGTACTAGGGTCAGCTTTTGGGTCCCCAAATTGGGTGAGGCTCAACTGTTTGTATGGTAGGGGGTTGGAATAAGCCCTTGCACTCTTTTCCCTCCCTCCTTAAAACCCTTGACTATCTTCCCTCCAAGGTGTCTGGCCTTCATCTCTTTTGAGTACAGCCCTCAACACATCACAAAGGCTCTGATGTGGCTTTCAGTCCACTGGGAGATTCCCACTCCTGCTCTAATACAGAAAGGGAGGCAGGAACCTGGCAGCTGGTTCTGTGTTTGGGAGATGGTAATGAAAATGCCCCTATTGTCCCATCAGGCATAAAATAGTTTTCTAGACTAACAAGCAAACAGATTATCCATTTTGCTGCCAGGTAAAGGCTGCCAAGAGAAACTTTCTCACCATTCTTATTCTGAAGTTGAAATTACAGTTCGTTTATTATCCCTCCCTCCCCTCTGTTTTCTAAGACTGAGATCTTCCCTCCTTGTTCTCGCTCACAGTGTTTGGGAAACACAACGCAAGTTAAAAAAAACCAAAACACATGACCTGAGACAAAAGCAAGGAGTAATTCCTGAACATACAGCAGAAGATCCAGCCTGATAAAACAGAGGGTTACTAACTGAGCAGATGCTGGATATTAATTGTGTGGCTTTGCTGCCTAGACGCAAACTTAGTGCAAAGGATTCATCACATCCCGAAAGGAGAAAGTCGCGCTGCCAAAACAATGATCAAAATAACAAACTTCATGTGCGTTCTAATTCAAGAAGCCAGCAATTTTGCCTTTTGGCAAGGGAAGAAGCTTTCACTCTCAGTGCTGATTTCCAAGGTGATAACTGGGAAACAGACCAGTGTCAAATTCTTTGCAAAACTGAGAATGTTTCTCGGTATTTTTCAGGATTGTAAAAGTGCTCTGCTATGCAGAGATCAAAGTTTAAGTGAACCTATGTCGTTTATGGGGCATACTATAACACAAGGCAGTCTGGTTTAAAAGGACTCATAAAAAGTGGATGAATCCTCCCTTTCCAATATATATATATTCATTTTCATTTATGAGCAAAAAAAGTGTTTTACACACACACACACACACACACACGTGTGTGTGTGTGTGTGTGTGTGTGTGTGTGTGTAGCATTTTTTGCTGATAAATGAAAATAAAAGGAGACAAACGTACAAATAAACGAACGAACGAACGAACGAACGAACGAACGAATGAATGAATGAATGAATGAATAATGCATAAGGGTCCCCATCTGAAAGTTCTATTGGTCCTTATGGGTTAATGGATTAGGAGAAACAAATATCACATATGATGCCTTACCACAAGCAAAGTCACTATAAGGATCCATGTCTTCTCAAACCACTTATGATGGAAATTGGCCTTTAGAACAGTCTTACAATATTTTTAAAAACATAAGCTAATAATTGGGCTACAGTCCAACCCAACACTATAACACAAATGACAACTGTTTTTAATGGCAGTGTAAAGGAAGACACAATCTCCTATTCTTCAGCCTGCCTGTGCTCTCAGGCTGTCAAATTTAGCTGCCCAGAGCCACGCTGACTCAGTAGATAAAGCGAAAGGTTGGCATTTTTCAAAAATCTTTTCAAGCCACTCTGCCAAAAACACAATTTGGCACACCTAGTTGATTAGTTTGAGCTTTTTCCTATGGCACAGATATACATGTCATAATATCCTTGGGGAGGCTTTGCAAAAGTGAAAGAGAATGGCTCTTAATACAAGATGCAGTAGTTTAGGGCAATATTCTCTCTCCCTCCCTCCCCCCCTCTTAATATTTTAATTAACATTTTATTTTTAACTGTTTTCCTATTTCATGTTTTACTTTATCTTTTGAAGTTTGTATTCATTTCAGGACAGTATTCTCAGCTTGTATTCTGAGAGTTTAAAACTGAACGATGAAGTATTGTTTTTGATTAAACTCTTTAAGAAGCTCACTTCCTGAAATTGGAAAAAAATACTACTTAAAACAAGTTTTGTTATTTTACACATCTACTCAGAAGTATAATTCAGCAGGGCCTGACTTATAGTAGTATTTACTATAGGATTTAAATCTTTAAAGTTAAGAGAGATTTATTACATATTATACACACACACACACACACACACACACACACACACACACACACACACACACACCAAGTGTTTCTATTATAGCTCAAGCCCTATTAGCATTTCAAGACACCCAAGAGGTAAAAGAGGAAATAAAGACAAAGAAGTGATCCGTTCATATATTCCTTTATTTTCTGCTTCTTTGATCTTCCCTCCTTTTGGTGTTTTTCATTCATTCATTCATTCATTCATTCATTCATTCATTCATTCATTCATTCATTCATTCATTCACCTTCTGAGCAGGTAAATGGGTTTCTAATCTGTCCCTTTCTTCACCTCCTGAAGATACAGGCTGCTTTGCTACATAGCTATGTCACAGATTCTGGGAGTTTCATTACACGAAATCAACCAATTTCTTTTACAAGATATTCAGGTGTATAAATTGATCTCAGTTCTACACTTGAAAAAATGCCCTCTTTAGCCTTTTAAAGAATAGCCTGCTTGTTCCTGAAAATATGCTATCCTGACTTTATTACATGTCCCATCAGTGGCAGAGATGTTACATTCTGGGTAAGGAGAAAGCCTTATTGAAAACTTCAGCCAGGTGTGGCTTCAATAACTTTTCCAGGTATTCCGACATGTAGCCAACTCCTGTTTATTTTAGAATGTTCATAGTATAAACAGTAAGCCAATTCTTTTCCTGCTATGACCTGCCTCTTCCTTTCTTTTGGATTTTATTATATAAGGAAAAAGTCGAGGTACCCAGGGAGCCTGCAAAATCAATGCGCAGGTCTGATGGAAATCTCAAAGCAATTAATAAAAGGGCCTTCACTGATCATAGAGAAAGGTTCTAATGTAAGATTGTTATTACAATATTGTTGTTGTGATGATGGTGGGGATGGTGTGTGAAAGCTACCGTAATTCCCTTGGACAAATGCTAAATATAAATCCCTTATTTGAATACATCTACACCCAATTTTCATTGAGGCGCTTGGATGTTGTTTTTACAGTTAATCGACTTACGACCATCATTGAGTCCAACATTTCTGTTGCTAAGCGAGACATTTGTCAAGTGAGTTTTGCCCCACTTTGCAACCTTTCTTCCTACAGTTGTTAAATGAATCACTACAGTTGTTAAGTTAGTAACACGGTTGTTAAGCGAATCTGGCTTCCCCATTGACTTGGCTTGTCAGAAGGTCGCAAAAGCAGATCACGTGACCCCCAAGACACTGCAACTGTCACAAATGTAAAACCAGTTGCCCAAGTAACTGGTCCAAATTTTGATCATGTGACCATGGGGATGCTGCAATAGTCATAAGTGTGATAAATGGTCATAAGTCACTTTTTTCAGTGCTTTTGTAACTTCGTACGGTCACTAAACGAACTGTCGTAAATCGAAGACTATCTGTATTGTTTTAGTGACCATTTGAAGTTACAACAGACCTCCCCCAGGCTACTTGCGACCTGGATTCAAAGTGCCCACCACCTCCGTTTGTAGTATCCCATGGTCACATGACAGGGATTTACGTTTTTCGATGACAACCAGTGTTTACATCACCCCTGTTGTGAACAATGGGTTCGCTTAATGATTGTAGTGTTCACTTTATGACCATGGTATTGTTTTATGACTGTGGTATCCACTTAACAACCATCGCAAAAAAGATCATAATATCAGGCATGGTTACTTAATGACTATAATTCTGGGCTCGATGCCTGTATCTACCTGTAGGCCATATACAGTAGATGAGGTGATCCAGGAACCTCAGAAATCAATTGAACCCATAATTTAACAAATCAAACATAATGTCAGCCTCCATGCTGCCTGCTTGCTTCGGATGCCATAGAAACGAGGGGAGGAGGGAAGGTTAGGTATTTGGGAGGGATGGGAAGTTGTGCTGGAGATGTCTCCTTGTGCGTCTGATTAGGGGTTTAGGGAGGAAAGTTCTCATCACGTACAGCCAGGCTGGATGGACATGTTTACAGCCTGCTCAAGGTCAACGGCTTCAGCAGACCAGATGTGAAGGCTCCACCTGAAGATGTGCCCACATGACATTTGAGGGGCACCGGGATTGGATGGCTAGCCCGGGGGGTTATGAAGGGAGGGATTTGGGATTACTTTCTATGTACAATTTACACGCCTTTTACCTCAGATCTTGCTTTCATTTTGTCGCTATCAGTTCTTATTCAGTAAAAGTACTCTTCTCTATCATTATGGAGTTGGGGTTTTTCTTTCCTGGATTTTGAACGGAAGCACACCTGACACATACGTCGATTGAGTAGGAACCCCCTATTCCAGGACGTTTTTGTTTAGTAAAAGCTGAACATGATATTCTTTGGAGGGGTGGAGAAATCGGTGTTGCACCTTTGTTTCTTGAAATGCAGAAAGTTCAGATTGCTGAAGTCCTGCATGGCTTGAAGTCTAAAGCATTGCAGGTGTTCGTTCCCCAAGGTGAGCATACCTCAGTGTGAGCAGAAACAATAAATTCCAACGGGATTTCCAAATCTGTGAAACAAACACAGCGCAGTGTTGATGGGCCAGCTTACAAAGCCCCTATATAAATTCCTCTCCGTTATCTTGAAATGGAGATCTTAATGTTTACTTGAAATTAAACTGAAGGCCCACTCCCTTCAAAACTTGCCCCTAAATTTTCAAGAAGCAGAGGTGGCAAGGAATAATTGGGAACAGGGCCAATGGGCAGAACCTTGTGCTTCACAAAAACTACAATTCTTGATCAGAACTTGATATGGGTAGTCGTCGACTTACAAAAGTTTGCTTAGTGACCATTCAAAATTACAACGGCACCGGAAAAAAGGGACTTGTAACCATTTTTTATACTTATGACTGCTGCGGCATCCCCATGGTCACGCGATTTACATTCAGATGCTTGATTACTGACTCACGTTTATGATGGTTGCAATGACCGCGGGTCATGTGATCCCCTTTTGCGACCTTCTGACAAGCAAAGTCAATGGGGAAACCAGACTCACTTAATAGCCATGTTACCAATTTAACAACTGCAGTGATTCGCTTATCAAAGGTGGCAAGAACAGTTGCAAAATGGGGTAAACTCACTTAAATTTCTCACTTAGCAACAAAAAATTTGTGTTGCTCAATTGTGGTCATAATTTGAGGACTACCTGTATAGCGACAAAGAGCTGAAGCCCCTCCACACCGAGATAATTCGTATTTGTTTAAAAACCAGTGTGAATTTTGAAAAAGGGAGCCCTTTCTTTGACCCACTCAGCTTCAACTGGGGTACTGTTGTAGTGGTAACTGTTTTTTCCACATTGTCCTCCATAGAAAAAAACAAAACCAAGAGCTGTATAATTTGTACTCAGAAACTGAAGAGTGTTTCTACGTTCCTTCTGTTTTCAAATGTTAATTTTATTCCACCTACAGATTTGGAAGCAGTGGCTGTTTTAAGACACAGTGTGGGATTTTATTTGTACTTTTTAGAAGTCATGATGACTTGGTGGTAGATTTATATTGTCATTTTATAATAAACGGAGGGGCCAAATGTCATTTTTCTTTCTTCTTTATAGCATTGATTTATAGCAGAAAGCCTTCTTTTCTCTTGGCCCCTGTCCCTTTTTTCCCCTCCAGAAATTTCTTCACTAAATGTCTTCTATTTATAGGACACCTTAATACTACCTGTTTAAAGTTTAAAGCCAAGGCCAAGTGTTGCCACCCAACATAGAAACAAACAGTGCTTCCAGGTTATAAGCTGCAGCCTTCAAGAATGAGCTTCTTTACAGTAAATTTCCTTTTCCCTTTAAGAAAGAAACTCTTTAATCACTGCTCGATAAACATTCTTTGCAAAATGTACTTTCTCAGATTTCTTGCATGTGTATTTTGTTTTCTTTTACCTTGTAGAAAAGATCTTTTAGCAATATCTAGCCAAGAGATTGATCCCTCACTGCTTTTGATTATCAAGTCAATGTGATCATTCAAAGCTATTATATCTATATAAGGAGGAAGGGAATCTAAAAGACATAGCTGGTGATATCTTTATTAGGGTCTTTTTTTTCCAGTTAAGCAATTGATTGCAGTTGTTAAATTAATTGTGCGGTTGTTTCCTGAATCGGGCTTATCACATTGACTTTACTTGACAGAAGCCAACTGGAAAGGTTACAAATGGTGATCACATGACCCTGGGATAGTGCAACAGTCATACGCACCTGTCAGTTGCCAAGAGCCCAGATTTTGATCACATGATCATGGGGATGCTGCAATGGTCATAAGTGTGAAAATCATAAGTCACGTTTTTCAGTGCTGCTGCAACTTTGAAAGGACACTAAAGAAATGGTTGTAAGTCAACCATCTGTATTTAATTTTAAATCAAAACACAGAAATTACTTTAAATAATGAAACATTATTTGTGGGATCCTTCCTATAGATTTAGTTGGGCACCGTTCTGAGATAGAATGCAAAAAGTAGATTCCATTTTTTTAAACAATTTTTTAAAAATATTTGCTTGAAGAGTTCAAAAGTATGCCCAACTTTTTATGATTTGTTTGGGCCTAATAGAGAGAGCATCCAGACATTGAAATTTGATTGTTATTCTGATTGTTATCAATTACCAAGAGAACTACCACAAGAGAGTTTTTCTCCAAAGACACTTTTTTAGGCAGCTGTATATGAACCTCCATGTCACGGTGTGATTATTGCCTGTTATATGTATATGCAGGGAGGAACATCCCTAATCATTATAATGGCTTATTCCTGAGCACATGATTGATATGTTCTTGTACACATGTGTGCATTCCTTTCTCCGCTCTGTCCTTCTTCCTCTGTCTTCCATTGAGAGAAGACGCACTTTATATTAGAGATGTAAACAAATGAGGATTTATTGTTTTTGTACCGAAATAAATATTTTTTACTTAGACTTTTAAACTGCGGTTTCATTTCTAATGTCTGATGTCCGGGAAAAGATCAAATGTCTCTTCTGTGAGATTAATTATCACCTCTGTCACTCCATGTCTTCTAAACTTCTTAGCCCAGGTGTGGTGTTTCTGATAACACCAGTTCTTGCAAAGGTAAACATAGTGAACTCAAATTGGTTATCTTCAGAAAACTCAGGCCTATTTCTCTATTCCTAAAGGCCTAAAGAGGACGATTCAAATTTCCTGCAGCCAATTAATATTTAGAGAAAGCCATTCTTACAAAAAAAATATCTATAAGTAGGAGTTGATGATTCATCGAGATACATCCTTGGAACAATTTTGCAACTGTTTTTCAATTTTTAATTATGTAGTCAATTCTGAACCTGCCAACATTCAGTCAAATACAGAGGGAAGAATGACATACCTTCCAGTTTCACAGATTAAATATTTGTTAGAACTTACTTTGAGATATGCTAGGAACTTCTTATTCCTATCTAATTTGTTTGGACAATCTATAAAATATTAAGTTTTAGTCTTACTGGAAGGTCAGGATGAGTATATGATTGTGCTCAGTCCATGCTCAGTCCTAACAATAGGTCAAACCATTTTCCCTGTCCTGAGACTTACAGATATATAATTTCAAGACAGCATGGTATTCACGTTCTCTGAACTTTTCTCCTTTTATTAGTTGGGCTGCTATAAAAGAAGAGTTCAACACTGGGAAATGAACTTAAAATGCCAAATCTGATCCTGTGTAAGCAAGGATACAGTGATGGGTTGTGCCACTGAATCTGATTTGGCTCCTGAACACAACATATACACATGCTAACATATCAATATGCTTACTTCTCCCATCTGCAGTCTAATCATTTGTTTAAAGTTTATGTTGGGAATCACTGCAAAAGACAACTGAAGAAAAACCCTGCTAGTATCATAAGACCTCTGACAAAATTCATTGTAGCCTCATACTTAGAGTTCTTAGCATTTAATCTTGAAAAAGGATTTTATAGAGTTGGAAAGGTAAAACTATATATTTTATAGGTTAGATTTACTACCTCTACAAGTAAAAGAAAAAACCAACAGTAAATATTTATATAGTTCTCCATGGTGTTGAGAAAGTAAACATGGGAAAAAACTGAAACCCAAGACCCTCCCCAGAAGCTGTATGTGGGGAATTCTAGACAAATAAAAAAAACTTTTTCACATAGCATTATAGGTGTCCTACCATAGAATGAAAGTCTGCAAAATGGCTGGCAGTAAAGCTACTCTTGATTACTATTAAAGCTAGATAACTTTTTTTTTTAGAATGGGAATCATTATACCTCTGGCTGAGAAAATATAGCAAAAATATATGTCTTTGTTCTCCTTCACGGCTCTCAGAGATATTGACCATTTAAAATACGATTGATCATTATAGAAACAGCATATTGATCTAAATTAACATTTGGTCTGGTTTAATTGTTCTATTCCACTTAAATACTCATCAAAGGCAATCCATCCACGTACAGCAAAACCCCAATTTAATGGAAAGACTTTGAACGCAAAGAACAAAATCCATCCATACACTATATCCATATAAAATTCTGCCTGCCATTCTATGCCTGTGTAAAATATACAAAATATGAAAGAGTAAAGTCCCACTTGCATTTCATACATATGTAAAAAGTATTTCAAAAAATCCCGGTGCAACACAGGAAAAATCCCACTCAGATTTCAGAGGCACTACTTCCATCCATTTGTCTGTTAAATGAGGACATATTGTATATAAGAATATAGGTATTCTAAATACCTTGCTTAATGACCATATCTGGGACAGGCAACACCATTGCTAAGCAACAGTCATTAAGACAACAAGCAACTGTAAGTGACTTACAACCTCACTTCTGCCACGGTCATTAAGGGAGACATTAAGAGAGACCATAACTTACCATTTCACCGGCAACTTCTTCATTGATCCTGCTTGTCCGAAGGCCTGTGAAACATGGAAATGGTGATCAAATACGGTAATTGCGGGATGTTGTGACTATCAAACACATCCAGGTTGTGAAGCACATGAATCTTAGTCACATGATTGCAAGAATACTGTGAAAGTCATAAGTGCAAGGATAAGTTGCAACTTTTTCAGCACTATCATAACTTTGAACTGTCACTAAACAAGTGAGAACTACTTGTAGTAGCAAACTCATTCCTCTAACTAGTGAAATGCTTCAGGTGACAGCAACTTTGATTTTCTTGATTAGTAAATTAACATTTATGTACAAACATGTTAAAGCAGTGTTTCCCAACCGTGGCAACTTGAAGATATCTGGACTTCAACTCCCAGAATTCCCCAGCCAGCATTCGCTGGCTGGGGAATTCTGGGAGTTGAAGTCCAGATATCTTCAAGTTGCCAAGGTTGGGAAACACTGTGTTAAAGTGACAATATGGTAAGGATCTTTGAGTGACTGATTTAATCCGAGCAAGCTCTGTAATGTATTTTCTCTCTAGACTCTCCCTAGGTTCACGAATTGCACCAAGCTGTAATTTAACTTATTTATTTTGAGTTTAGTGTGAACCCAACCATTGTGGTTTGGGCTTAATGTGATGCGACTAGGCTAGTGTTCCATTTGATCTCTATAATGTTTATAATCCCAACCTACATATAAATTTGCTGGCCTTTCAAAACAACAATCCCCCCACCCCACTCCCCACTTCAGAGAATGCTCAGATGGTTTGAAATCCTTCCCAGTCTCTGTTCTTCAACTAAGAAACCTTAATTTACCATTGGGATGGATTAAAGATTATGTATCCCTCCTCAAAGCAAGAAACACAGAGGCTGTGTTTCTACAGCATGCTTTCCCATGGTTTACTTAACCCCAATAGCCTGAGGCAGCCTGATTGCCTGATTCACACAACAAACCGAGCCAATCCAATATTAGCTTAATGGGTTGTCTCATTTCTGCCAAGAGTTTTTCTTTTTCCCCTGTGCTTTGATAGGGATTCTCCTCCTTCAGAAACTTTCTGTCTCCTGTACTGTAAAGCCTCCTCCTTATCTTTCTGTTCCTCAGCTGTTCTGGGCTTCCTTCCAAACAGCTGTCATAGGCCAGGATCTAAACTGCATTGTTCTATTTATCTAGCTCACTACAGAATTAAATACATAGGATGCAACTTAATATCCTTTTAAAAAATGTTTTATAAAGTCACTCTTACAGATTGTTGTAGGTGAGGACCACAACAAACAGGGAGGAAAAATTTCCTTCTTTTATGATTTCAACGCAGAGCCCCCTTTTCACCATATGCCATTAGAGTTCAGGGGAAAAGCAAGCTTCTCATGATACTCTGATTTGATCAAGGAAACCATGGCATCACTGTACTTGCATATTCTTTGGCAGAGGTGGGTTCCTACCGGTTTGGACCGGTTCTTTAGAACCGGTAGTGGGAATTTCCCCCCGCTCGCTAAACCGGCAGCGATGGCCGGTTGGACATGCTCCCGAACCGGATCTCTCGATGGCGCTGTTTTTCTGGGTTTTCAGCACTGCTCATGGGTGCCCGTGGGTTGTGCCCGCACGGCGCACAATGCGCATGCACTCACGCGGCGCAGGAGAAAGCAAACCAGCAGTGAGGTAAGTCAGAACCCACCCCTGTTCTTTGGCATAAGAGTTTAGGCAACTTTAAATTAGGGGTCCTTCACTCAGCTTGTTTGCTAATGAGACAACACACTTAACTGAATTAAATACATTACTCAGCCAAATATGATTAGACACATAAGGAATTTGTCTCCAGTGCAGAAGCTCTCAGTGTGCATTAAAGAAACAGAATAATGATATTAATACCAATAAGAGGGGGGAATAAAGGCAATAATAAGGTTAAATAATACTACTATAGCCATACTGCATGGGTAAATTCACATGGACATAAACATTTGATCAAATGTCTATGATATGCAGTTGCAAAGTAAACACTGAGCATTTCCAAGTTGTCTGGTTAATTTGGACAGTGGATGGGAAACAAAGAAATATTGGACAATTATTATTTCCACAACACCGGCAAGCGCGTCCCTTCCTTCCATTATTTACTCTACCCAAAGTATTAGGGGAAGAAAACAGTGACGGTGCAATCAGGCTTGGAGCCATCAAGTGCTAGAATTTGAGGAGACAAATATCTTCACCTGCCTCTTTTCACTTCCGGATGCTGATAAGGAAGCAGTTGGAATGATCAGAAAGAGGATATTCCTAGAGAAGCCTTGTTTTTTTTGAGGGGGGAACTGCTATAGCAATTGTCTTTGTACTAAAGTAAAGTAGAGAAGGGTGGGTGAGAGGTTAGCTCTACCCAAAGTAACCCTAGACCTTTGGGGTTAAAATAAATCCTGACTCCAAAGCTGATTGGATATGGCTGTTCTCATGAAGTACGATTCTACCCAATTAAGCGTGTCATGGAATCACTAAGTTCTGATGGAAATAATTTTCAAGTCCTTTAGCCCTGCTTCTTGGTCACATATATTTTCCTCAATCTCTCATAGGAACGTGCAGCTTTCCAAAAGTTGCTGAATGCTAACTCCCCACAGCTCTAGCCATTGTGAAGGTGAAGGAGGCTGGGAGTTATACTTCAGAAACCTCTGAAAGGCTACTGATGCCCCATGCTTCAGCTTGCATACCTTGCAATGAATGAATGAAGGGTGACCTGGACTATGCCTTTGTCATTGGTCTAAATGGGTTGTTTCTGTGCTATCTCCTTTTAATGTTCATGTCATGCCAGATAATTCTGGATCCTGCTCTCCCTTCATGTGTGTGTGTGTGTGTGTGTGTGTGTGTGCGCACGCGCGTGTGTGTGTGTGTAGGGGGGGTTCTTGCTGTGCTTTATTTTCTGACTTGGAAGCTTGCTTCCTGCAGTTCTTGAATCGTGGGAGCACTGTAGCCATCCATGAGTCACCAAAGAAAAGTGAAATGTCAAAGTTGAGGCAAAGTTTATCGGCTGGACCCAAACACTGCCAATACGCCTAGCAACAGCTTTTCCTCATTTCTGTATGCTGGGCAGTGTGCTTGATTTGATGTTAGAGAGAACAGAGAAAATCTGCAGCCAACTCCCAAATGCCAAATGAGCTTTTTGGATTGCACTAATGTGGCTTTTAATACAAATATATCAAAGGACTCGTGGATACTTTGGTCACAGAGTGCTAAATCCACAGCAAAGGAGCGACCAGGTCACAACATCACCTGTTTATCAGGATGACCTTTTATTTCCAAGAGCCGGATTGCCTGAATATACTGTACAACAATGGGAATCTTAAATCACTTTCAGGACTGCTAAAAGTGACAACACTCCACAGTAAATCTTAAATTAACAAAAACAGGAAGCTGTCAAATCAAGCAGTAAATGCAACACTGGATTTCAGTGTCCCAGTATTTAAATGCCCACTGGGTTCCAGTTTACTAAGCTTGTTTAGGCAATGGGAGGGATCTCAGGGTCACACGCACAAAACAGGGACTTGTATCTTTCCCAGGATTTCATTAGTCTTGTTTAGGTCTGTTGGAAGTAATGTCCATCTGGGTTCAGTTCCAAGTGGGAAGAAAGACACTGGAAACATGGAGACTGCTTGGAAAGATGGTTTAATGCCTTGGAGCGCTTCAAGATGTTGGGTGAAGGAAAAAAAGGGCAGAGATGCTGAGAGTCCCTTGGTTTTATGCCCTCTCCTATGCAAGAAATGCACTCTGATTGGCTGTCAGACTCCATTGGGGCCATGCAGGGGCAACTCTATAGGCTGTCCTGAATCCAAGTTTGCTTGAGCCTTGCTGACTGATGCAATCTTCCCAGGTGCCATGTAGTGAGATGGGTAGAGGGCTAATCCTATTATGTCCTAAGGGTGAAGGTCTTAATCCCATCACCCTGGAGTTGAAGGGGGGGGGCAGGGAGCTGCAGGAAGCTGCTTTGTCTTTAGAACATGTTTCTCCATTTCTCACCCAGGGAAACATATTTTTCCTTTTCAATATTTCCTAGGATATTTCATTTTTCTAGGAGAGGGGTGGGTGCTAACTTCCTTCAGGTCAGTCTCCTCTCTTAAAAAGAAAACCTTTCCAAAAGTTGAATTGTTAAGTTACTTGGAATATTAGCTAGCTGCTGTAGCACACAGCAATATTACATCTGTAAAAATATACTTCAAAGTTTGCTGCCTTCATTTTAAAAAATACCTTGATGTATAAATTTGTACATATATTCAACCTTAGCATGAAGTAGAAGTATGCAATATACTTAAATATGATTACCGGTAGGTCTGAGCCAGGGGTGAAATCCAGCAGGTTCTGACAGATTCTGGAGAACCGGTAGTGGAAATTTTGAGTAGTTCGGAGAACGGGCAAATACCATCTCTGGCTGGCCCCAGAGTAGGGTGGGAATGGGGATTTTGCAGTATCCTTCCCCTGGAGTGGGGTGGGAATGGAGATTTTGCAGTATATCCTTCCCCTGCCACGCCCACTAAGCCATACCAAGCCCACCAAGCCACGCCCACAGAACCGGTAGTAAAAAAAAAAATTGGATTTCACCACTGGTCTGAGGGTATTTGTTCATTCTTTCTGCAACAAGGTGGTGGTAGAATATGAAATCCTAGAATTATTCTGAAAATTTTACTACTGAACCAAAATTTTAGAAGACCTTTTCCAAAGACCATTTGTTTTTCTTTTTTTCAACTTCTAGAAAATGAGGCAACTTAGCCAGTTTTTTCTCTTTATATTCTCCACTGTTTCTCTTCCACATCTTAGCATTAAACTAAACCAGGAGCATTATGAAAGATATAAAAGTGTTCTAATTTGTTGTTGAGGGTTAAAAGGCATTGATAACATCTATGAATCTAGCCAAGAAAATCATGTTTCTCAGTTCAGTGAAAATAACTGAACTAATTCAATGGGCTATTCATTGAATTTTTATATTTTGCATTTTGATTTAGATATTTGATAGTGAGGAAGTTTTAAAAATGAGCAAGAATTGAAGCAAGGTATTTCCCCACTTCAAATTATGTACAAGAATTTGAATTTGTTTATGTGGTATAGTGATTAAAAATAAAATTCATACCCTTATCTTTGTACAATCTGTGGTCACTCACTGTCTCTTACCCAAATCTACCCCAATCAGATTGTTGTGAATTATGAAAAAGTATGTGTGTGTATGACAGGAAACTTAACATATACTTGTAAGAAATAAACTTTGTGAAGAGCAATCGCTTTCCTTCCTGCAAATTAAAAGCTATTTTCATTCTTCTTTCATACCTGCTAGGGGTGAAAAAAAAAGTACAGAAAAGGTGGGATTTAGCATGTGAGATGTACACATTGAAAAATGAGAGTTACATATATTTGTCCAGTGACTGACACACAAGTCTTGCTTTATACAATTCACATTTCCCTGCCAAAAGAAGTCATAAAACAGAATCAAGCTCCAAAGTTTTCAACAGCTGCAAAAATTGTTCTTCTAAACTCGAATTGGAATGACCCTGGCTTGAAGTGATCCACTTGGATCTATTCCATGCTGGTGTCTTATTGATATTCTCAAGTAGGGCTGTGCTCTAGATTCAAAGTCCAAATTCCAGAGCATCCTGGGATAATTCAGAACAGATTGTCATTAACACAACACAACGCTCTCCATTCTAATTCAAAAACTTTTATCTGATTCTGATCTATGATTTGGGAGCTTTGACACATTCTAAGTGTGAAGATTCTCAAATTATGACAAGAGAGAAATAAAGAGCGGCCTTTCTCCAACTCATATATCAAGATGGGAGAAGCAATCCCAAGAAGGAAGATGCCTAACTATATCTTAAACCTTCTCGACAGGCTTATCTGGGGACGATTGCATTCAACGGCAGTAATTCTAAAAGGAAAGAAGACATGTCTGAAAAAGATTTCTTTTTTAATTCTACAGGAAGAATCCTTCCAGTGAGATCATAGCTCAACTTTTCTCAGTTGCACTTCAGAAACCAAAATTAGCTAGATCAAGCTTCTCCTTAACTCCGGTCACTCCAACCTTGGCAACTTTTAAGACTTGTGGACTTCAACCCCCAGAATTCCTCAGCCAGCACTGCAACAGCACAGTAACATCTTGCTCTCTATTGCTCAGAAGTGAAGCCAAGAGGTTCCAAATGCTGCAAGATGATGAGAGAGAGAGAGAGAGAGAGAGAGAGAGAGAGAGAGAGAGAGAGAGAATTATCTATCTTAGTGCACAGGTCGTAAAAGTTGTCATAGATGCCCAGCCCTGTATATGGTCTCCTGCTTGAGCAGGGGTTGGAGTAGATGCCCTCCAAGACCCCTTCCAACTCTGATATTCTGAAGCTCAGCCGTTTGTGCTTCCCAAGGCCAAAAAGATTTCAGCCCTACTCAGTCAGCTTTGCCGGTAAGGCAGCTTAAGTCAGAAATAACTTGCCAGTCCAAGTGTAACAATTGAGCGCCTTTCGTGGCTTCCTCGGATTGCCTGCGGGCGCGCTACTAGAACAGCCCCGGATGGGAACCCCAGCGCCGCCGTGCTTGTGTAGCCGAGACCGGAATAGGAGGCGAAGAGGCTCTGGGCAAGTACCGGGATCTGTCCCTGAGCCGGGCGAGGCGGGAAAAACACCTAACCCAAGATCCAGCCTCCAAAGAGCGTATGCGTGTCCCTCTTCCGTCTCCTTCTGCGTTTTGTCACGCTTGTCGACTTGTGTTTACATCCAGGCTGAACGCCTCTCCCTAACTGTTTTCCCACCCTGGAGTTTTCTTCTTTCCGAAAGAACAACACAGGTCCCCTTCTCCCTCTTTTTTTCCCCTTGCAGTAACCGAGCTGCATTCATTAACTGTCTAATTTAAAATGAAAGCACGGTTAACATTTCCATAAGAGCGCCGCTTTTCTTACTACGTTTGTTAATGGCCTTCATAATGAGAGACCGCCCCTTTAAGGGAATTTGAAATACTTTGGTTTTCGAGGACTATTTTCCCCTCCTCTAAAGCTATGTTACTTTTTTTTTCCAGCAGGAAGGGATGGAAATCCCCTAATTTTCCCAGGCAGTTTCACACATCACAATTTTTCCAGTGCCTTGTGGTTTGTTTTAATATTCCAGAGTACTTGAAAAAAATACCATTATTTTTTATTGTATTTATATACAATCTTTAAAAAAAAGTTTAGATAATAGCCCTTCTCCCCCACCCCCTTCTACAGCCTGTTTTAGCATAGCTAACCCAAAAATATTCTGGCTGCTTTGATAATTACTGTCATTTGAATTCAGAAATAATCCTTTTGTAGTTGCACAAAGAGCAGAATCTATGTAATTAATGTTTTAATAACATATGGCAAATCTCCACTGTGTGTTACTCAGCAGTTTTAAACAAAATTAATGCCATTTACACCTAACATTAAATCAGGATATTTAACCCTTATTTGTTGATCAAGCCATACATGTACAACTTACCACCACAATTGAGCAATTTCTATTGCTAAGTGAGACATTTGGTAAGTGATTTTGCCCCATTTTACGACCTTTCTTGACACAGTTGTTAAGTGAATCACTTGCAGTTGTTAAGTTAGTAGCATGGTTGTTAAGTGAATCTGGTTCCCCCATTGACTTTGCTTGTTAGAAGGTCGCAAAAGGTGATCACATGACCCAGGGACACTGCAACCGTCATAAACATGAGTCAGTTGCCAAGCATCCAATTTTGATCACATGATCTTGGGGATGCTTTTTTTTCAATGATGTAACTTTGAACAGTCACTAAATGAACCGTTGTAAGTCAAGGGCTAGCTGTAATTTCTTCACAAATGGTAGGATGTAATGTGCATGATGAATGATGAAGTGAAGTTTACACATGCTAACAAGAAACATTAAAAGTCTGTAGAGATTCTTAGGATTGTCAACATGATTTGCCAATGGCTGATGACGGATATGGCACAAGAAGAAGATTATTCTCAGTCATCCAGGTCATGGTTGTCCCAAAGATGCTTTTTCAGGAGGCAACTGGACTTTCTTGTTTCTTGTTTTTTCTTTTTCTTTTTCTTTTGTTTTTCAAAAGAAAAAAACAAGGAAGTCCAGTTTATTATTCAGTATATTGAATATATATATAGTTGTGTTAAGCCCAGCTAAAGTGAAACTAACCTTTAAATGACCCTAACTGCTAATTTCAACTGTTTTGGAGGGAAACTTAGAACATTCATATTTGGGCGGGCTTTTTCTAATATTATGATTGGTTAAGGCCCTGTGGGCCCAGAGTATAAATTACAGGAATTTGCCTGTTGTTCCTCAGTTCAGTTTGAGTCAATAAATGCTGTTGTATCTATGCTGGTCTGTTCTTACCTGTTGCAGCTCACTACACAATACAGTTGCCTCCTGAAAAAGCACCTTTGGGACAGAAACAGATTAGCATGGTTTAGAGAAGTGTTCAACCTTAGCAACTTTCAGACGTGTGGACTTCAGCTCCCAGAGTGCCTCAGCAATGCTGGCTGAGGAATTTTGGGAGTTGAAGTCCACAGGTCTCAAAGTTGCCAAAGTTCAGAAACACTGGTTTTGAATAAGCTCATTTAGATGCAAGAATGCAGCACAATTGGCACAGTTGGTCCTAATATGCATTCTCTTCTTAAATGGCACTGCATTTCAATGCAGGGTTGGGTTTCAACCCAGGCTTATCTCTGTTGCAATCTCATGAGAAATGAATACCAGAAGACTTCAACAGGATTACAACAGATCTTCAGTTTCAGAATTTTCTCAGGTTGCCATTTAGAAGAAATTAACCAGGTTTAACTGATAAAGCCCAGTCACCAGTTGTCTGTAGGCACATAAGAGGTTCTACAAAATGATTTCTATCCGATCTTCACTGAGCTAATGCACTCTCTTCAGTGCTGTAAGTGAGAATAAGACTAAGACTAAGACTAGAATAGTTGGAAGTGACCTTGGAGGTCTTCTAGTTCAACCTCCTGCTTAGACAGGAAACCCTATATCATTTCAGACAAATCTCTTCTTAAAAACTTCCAGTGTTGGAGCTACCCACAACTTCTGGAGGCAAGTTGTTCCACTGGTTAATTGTTCTAACTGTCAGGAAATTTCTTCTCAGTTCTAGGTTACTTCTCTCCTTGATTAGTTTCCATCCATTGCTTCTTTTCCTGCTTTGGAGAATACCTTGACTCCCTCTTCTTTGTAGCAACCCCTGAGATATTGGAACATATTCAGGGGTGGGTTCCTGCCGGTTCGGACCGGATTGCCCGAACTGGTAGCGACACGCTGGTGACGTCATGATGGCGTCACAGATCCGGTTCGGTCGGTGCGGGTCCATGGGCGCTGCCATCTTTTTTGGGGATTTTTTTTGGAATTTTTTACTGTTTTGAAGTTTTTTCCTGCTTGAAAAAGGGCCCTCCCGCCTGTCCCCGGGTTTATACTTACCTTTATTCCTTCACCCGAAGCACAGCTGATCAGCTCCTCAGCTGTGTTTCGGGCTGATTATAGCTACTGAGCATGCGCGGAAGCGTATTGGATATTGGAAGGTAGCCTGGAAATGCAACAATAGATCTGCTGGTGGCTGGGAGCCTTTATAACCATTTAGCACTAATACTATGTGCATTGCATTGACTTCCAGTTGGCTTATGAATAGAATTCAAAGTGCTGGTTTTAATCTATAAAGTTTACCATGACTCAGTGCCCACATGTTTCCAGGACCGTTTCCTTCAGGTACCGTCAAGATGTCTGGGCTTTTTATCCTGAGTGATAGCTGGGGAATTCTGGGAGTTGAAGTCCACGCATTTTAAAATGGCCAAGTTTGAGAAACACTAGTCTGTATAGAGGTAGTCCTCGACTTACGACCACAGTTGAACCCAAAATTTCTGTCGCTAAGGTAGACTTTTGTTAAATGAGTGTTGCCCCGTTTTACAATCTTTTTGGCACAGTTGTTTGAGTGAATCACAGAAATTCTTAAGTTAGTAACATGGTGGTTAAGTGAATCTGGCTTCCCCATTGACTTTGCTTGTCAGAAGGTCACAAAAGGGGATCACATGACATCGGGACACTGCAACCGACATAAATATGAATCAGTTGCCAAGCATCTGAATTTTGATCACGTGACCGTGGGGATGCTGCAATGGTCATAAGTGTGAAAAGCGGTCATAAGTCACTTTTTTCAGTGCCGATGTAACTTTGAAACAGTCACTAAATGAATTGTAAGTTGAGGGCTACCTGTATCTTCAAGGCACAGGTGCAGTACTCCGATGCTGGCTTTCATCCTCATAAAATCTTTTAAGGCCCTTAAGAATAGAATAAGAATAACAGAGTTGGAAGGGATCTTAGAGGTCTTCTAGTCCAACCCCCTGCTCAGACAGAGAACCCTATGTACCATTTCAGGCCAATGGTTGTCCAATCTCTTCTTTAAAACTTCCAGTGTTGGAACATTCACAACTTCTAGAGGCAAGTCGTTCCACTGATTTTACTTACATTCTCAAAAACCAGCGTAAGATCCACCCCAGCATCAGAATGGGTCCTTGTAAGTTGACAGTAGTTCGTTATAAAAAAAAAATTCCCAGGCAAGGCTGTTCAGGAAGTTTGGGAAGGCACAAGCATGCCTCACTGGAGTGTTGACCAGCGGTGGGTTGCTCCCGGTTCGGCCCGGTTCTGTGAAGCGATAGCACCGGCGGCGGGAGGCTCCGCCCACCCGCCCGGGACGCTTTTGTGCATGCGCAGAAGCGTTGCGCAGGCACGTGAGCGAACCGGTAGTAACGGGTTTTAGAACCCCTACTGGTGTTGACCTTTAAGCAATCATCCCTACTAGAAATACAGGTAGTCCTCGACTTACAACTGTTCACTTAGTGACCAGTTCAAAGTTACAACATCACTGAAAAAAGTGATTTATGATCATTTTTCACACTTGTGACCATTGCAGCATCCCCGTGGTCACATGATTTGCATTCAGATGCTGGACAACTGACACATTTATGACGGTTACAGTGTCCCAGGGTCATGTGATCCCCTTTTTGCGACCTTCTGACAAGCAAAGTCAGTGAGGAAGCCAGATTTACTTAACAACCATGTTACTTAATTTAACAACTGCAGTGATTCACTTAACAAACGTGGCGAGAAAAGTCGTAAAATGGGACAAAATTCACTTAACAAATTTCTCACTTAGCAACATAAATGTTTGGCTCAAGTGTGGCGATTCAAGTCTGATTCAAGTTCGAGTTCTAACACTGTGGCAGGATGACCTCCTGTCACTTTTCTCAGCATCTGTCCACCTAACAGTTCAAAAGCATATTCTGTGCAAGTAGATAGATAGGTACCATTTTGGTGGGGAGATGAGCTGGTGCTCTGTGCAAGCAGTCAGATTCCTGATGGCTCTTAACCTTTCTGGTTACGGTGTCTGTTGCTGAGGTAGCTTCAGAAGGGAGAGGTTCTTGGGTGATGTCGCAGGAAGAGCCACTTCCTCAATTGTGGTCGTAAGTTGAGAACTACTCGTATAGTCGATGTTTCTTCTCGAAACCAAGTGATAATGGCTTATCTCTCTAGTTTCTTACCTATAGACAATTCCCCCCCCCTAAAAATCCCCCCAATCTTAAACGAGAGATTGTTTTAATACAAGAATAAGAGAAGGTAGCTTTTTTCTTTAATGTGATATCTCTTTCCTGTATCCAGTGCTGCTCAAACAGAGACTGACTCAGCACTCCACCATGTGACCACAAAAAGATTTCAGCAGCTGAGTCATAGGAATAACTGGAATAGTTTTGGAGCAGAGCTTAATTCCCAGAAACCTCTCTGGCATATACCAGCAAGCACATGCTTTACCTCCAGAGGTGAATTTACAGCCTGACAGTGTTTTAGCCAAACAGACCCAACTGATAACATTTTAATGATGATTTGCCAATCTACCTGCTGTTACGATATTGAAGGTCACAGGTTTGTCGTTCCTCTCTTTTTCTTCCCAGGAAGATTTAAAGCAAGAAATTCTGAGTTCCAATCCTGCCTTAGCCATGAAAGCCAGCTGGGTGACTTTGGGCCGGTCACTCTCTCTCAGCCCAATCCACCTCACAGGGTTGTTGTTGTTGTAGTAGGGAAAATAGGAGGAGAAAGGTGTGTGGGATATATTTGCTGCCTTGAGTTATTTGTAAAAATAATAAAAGGTGGGATATAAATAAATAAATAAATGTGGCAAGATAAAATAAATCTACAGCATACCTAAGTGGTCCTTGACTTATGACCGCATTGGAGCCATGAATTTGGTTGTAAGACAAAGTACCACTTGACTGCGCTCAATTTTGTGACTGTTTTTACTCTGGTTGTAAAGCGGGTCACCATAGTCATTAAGCAAATCCATTCCTCCAAATGGGCTTTTTCGGTACAAACTGGCAAAAAACGCTGGAAACTGTCCCAAAAAAATGTCACAAATTGCAGTCACATAACTGTAGGTCACAGCAACCAGTCATAAATGTGAGCTGCTTGACCCAAAATGCAATTATGTGACCACAGAGGAGGGGCGTCAATCATAACTTCAAGAATGGATCATAAGTAGCCTTTTTATAAATCTCTTATAATTTCAAATGATCATTAAATGGCCAATCATAAGTCAAAGAATGATTGTAGACAATGAATATATGTGTATGTGCATGTGTCTACAGGTGGTCCTTGCTTACAGACTGCTTGTTGAGTGGCCCTTCAAAGTTACAATGGCACTGAAAAAGGAAAGTTACGACCGGTCCTTTGTGACCTGTCCCAGCAGCCTTGTGGTCACATTATTACGATTCAGGTATGTGACCCCTGGTGCATACAGTCATGGGATCAGGGGTGAAATTCAGCAGGTTCTGACAGGTTCTGGAGAACTGGTAGCAGAAATTTTGAGTAGTTCGGAGAACCGGCAAATATCACCTTTTGCTGGCCCCAGAATGGGGTGGGAATGGGGATTTTGCAGTATCCTTCCCCTGCCACGCCCACCAAGCCACACCACGCCCACCAAGCCACGCCCATAGAACCGGTAGGGAAAAATTTTGAATTCCACCCCTTCATGGGATCATTATTTGCAACCTTCACAGGTGGTTTCTGAAAAGCAAAGTCAATGGCAGGAAGTTCATGGTCAGTGATATCTCACTTAATGACTGCTTGATTCACTTAATGAATGCAGCTGGAACTGAATGCAAGTTGGATGCTATCCCATGATGTTTCCCTTTGTAATTGTGTTGCATAGCAATGGAGTTGCCTGTCCCAATTGAGGTTGGTAAGGGAGGACTATCTATATATATGTATACATCAGAGGTGGGATCCTCCCAGTTCGGACCGGTTCGTCCATGGGCGCCGCCATCTTTTTTTTTTTTTTTTTGAATTTTTTTCTTCTTCTGAGCAGGCACAGAAGATGAGTTTCCGGCACTGCGCATGCGTCGCCATCTTGTTTTTGGCTTCCCCCCCAGCTTTTTTTCTAATTTTTATTTTATTTTTTGGCACTGCGCATGTGCGCGCGTGCACCCACACGGTGCTCCCACGTGGCGCAGGAGGAAGCGAACCAGCAGCAAGGTAAGTTAGAACCCACCCCTGGTATGCATCAGTAGTGGGTTCTAAAACCCTTTACTACTGGTTCGCATGCACGCTCTCCCGCGCGACGCTACTGTGCGTGTGCAGAAGCATCCCGGGCAGGTGGGTGGAGCCTCCCACCGCTGGTGCTATCGGTTCTTAGAACCGGACCGAACTGGGAGAAACCCACGGCTGGTATGCATGTATATATGCATAAACACAAGCACAATATTAGAAACTATCTATCTATCTATCTATCTATCTATCTATCTATCTATCTATCTATCTATCTATCTATCTATCTATCTATCATCTATCATCTATCTATCTATCTATCTATCTATCTATCTATCTATCTATCTATCTAATCTATCTATCTTGTCTGTCTGTCTGTCTGTATTTGTTAAGAATTTGTAGTTGTTAAATGGTTTAAATAAGATGGTTTAAAACCTCTCTCATTTTTACAAAATTAAGAGATTTGCTACTGCTATTAATATTCCTGAATGGTCCCACCACATTATCTGTCCAGCAGAACCAGTTTTACAGGCTGCATAATTTTAAGAGGCAGGGCTTTTTGCCACGGGATTTCCAGGCTGAAAAAGATTGTACCTGTCTTTTTTCTTCCTCCGTGCAATGAGCAAGAGAGGGAGCACCATTATTCCAGCTATTCACTGATGCTGAACATCAACAGTGTGTGCAATGCAAAGGCATTTTCACAAGTGCTATTTGGCAAGCTTACATGATTCATTTGAGAAACAGCAGGAAACAGGCCTGAAAGATAGGAGAAAAATTGGATGGGGAGGCCTGGGCCTGACTGAGATCTTAGCCTTTTTCCTGTTAATACATTGACAAATTTTAGGAAGAGCCAAACTGATCAGTTACTCTCTTCCCAATATCAAGATGTTTGCAGTTCCATGGTGCCCATGTATAAATGTGTAGTTGCACTGCTAAAGTGGAAGAGTTTTACTTACATACTTTTTGGATTCTTGTTGGGCACTATGTATGACTTTCTATGTCATTGTTGCTATTTTGTAATAGAGTTGGTGATGAAGTATAGTGTGATTCTACTCCTTCCCACTTGTAGCAGTGGTGGGTTGCTACCTGTTTGCACCGGTTTGGGCGAACCGGTAGCGGTGGTGGGAGGCTCCGCCCACCCGCCCGGATATAATCAGAAATGCTCTGTGCATGTGCAGAAGCATTGTGCGCCTGCCTGCGCATTCCCGTTCCTGAATCGGTAGCAAAGATAAGTGAAACCCACTACTGACTTGTAGGAAATCTTAGAATGCGCATGTTGGTTATATCATTATATTAAAACTGCAGTTATGAAATGGTTATAGATAAAAATGTATAGGGAGCTGCCTCATATTGAAATGGACAGAGGTAGGCAACCATTTAGTGACCAGTTCCATATTTAACATTTCTTTAGAGCAGCGGTTCTCAACCTGGGGGTCGTGACCCCTTTGGGGGTCGAACGACCCTTTCACAGGGATCGGGAAACTTTGCCCGGACGCCGCCATTTGGGTTCTTTTACCCTCTGTGCATGCGCAGAACGCTTTGCACATGTGCAGAGGGTAAAAGAACCCAAATGGCAGCAGGGGTTGCGGCGGCGGGCGGGGTGGGGGGGCGGGTCACGGGTCGCGGCATTAGGAAGGTTGAGAACCACTGCTTTAGAGCCACAACTAAATGGGCTGGGATTTTCTATTTCTTTCTAGATTTTGCTGCATCGTTTTAGATGTATCTTTGTTTCTAAGAATGTATATAGCCCCGTGATGGCGAACCTATGGCACGCGTGCCAGAGGTGGCACGCAGAGCCTTCTCTGTGGGCAGCGAGCCGTCGCCAGCTGGTCTTTGCGGGCGCCGGAGCACCGAAAAATGGCCATAAACCAGGCATGCGTGCGCGAAGACCAGCTGGCCGGTGCACATGCGCGTGCCAGAAACCTGAAGACCAGCTGGCCAATGCGCACATGCGCACTGGCCAGCTGGTCTTCGGGTTTCTGGTGCTCCGGCATTCACACATGCGCGCACATGCACGGGCATTCCGGTTTGGGCACTCAGTGCCGAAAAGGTTCGCCATCACTGATATAGCCTATTCCTTGGGTATATAGGTAATCCTTGGCTTACAATCACAATTGAGACAAGAATTTTCATTGCTAAGCAGGACGGTTCTTAAGTGAGTTGTGGCTGATTTTAATGACCTTTTTTTTGGCCATGGTTCTTAAGCGAATCACTAAAGTTGTTAAATGAATCATCTGGTTATTAAGCAAATCTGGCTTTATTGACCGTGCTTGCCAGGAGGTGGCTGGGAAGTCTGCAGATGGCGATTGCATGACTCTGGACGCTGTAACCCTCGTAATTACATGCCAGTTGCCAAGTGCTCGAATTTTGATCACTTGACTGTGGGGATGCTGCAATGTTCATAAGTGTGAGGACTGGTTGTGTAAGTCACTTTTTTTTGATGTCGTTGTCATTTCAAATGGTCACTAAATGTATGGTTTTAAGTCGAGGACTACCTGTACTCTATTGTTTTCCTGTGTTTTCAGTCCAGCTATGATAGAAATCAGACCACTGAACTTTCAGCAAGATTGGTTAGAATTGCTTTGAGGGCTGCATGGGATCCTCCAGAAACAAGATATCTACCTTTAATCTATTTTGAACCCTACTGTCAAGTCTGACTGACGGAGCTTCTCTTCCAGCCTGATCTTGAAATATTTAAAGTTAGAATATTAAATATGAAAGGGGCTTCTTGCATGCAAAACACACACTTTGCAGCAAGACATCATCCCTGACCTGAGCTGAAAGACAAAACTGGTTTTCCAGGAAGAAATCTCTTTATCCCCCAGGGCTGAAATATATTTCATGCTCTGGGCTGCAGTGTGGCTTTTGTTTTTGTTGTTGACCTTCAGACTAAAAAAGAAAAAGAGAAAAAAACGCCTAGGAATTTAAAAGGCTGCGGTCCCTCCCTTTAATAAGCTTTCTCCTGGGATTTGAGTGTTTGCATGCTGACACAAGGGTGTGGTGAACCTCCCTTTCTGCAGCAACAGATGTCAGCATAGCCGAAGCCAAAGAGGAGGTGATGGTTTTTCGCAGACTGTCTAGGAACAGTTGGACAACCTGCTGTCAGTAGTGAGTGCTGTGCTTGCTGATATAACAACAAACCTTAGGGGCTCGGTTACAGTTTTAAGAGAGAAATATTATACAGTTGAAAAATGTAGGACTTCCATGAAATTCTAAGTAGTCAAAAAAAATGCTAATTCTTGCTCTTCTAGTAAATTTAAAAATGAAAATCCAATGTGGAATAATTAGAAAAAAATACTATATAAATATAACCCTTTTTGGTACTTTTGAGTCGTCTTGCTCCTGGCAACTGCATAGACTGCATTTTTCTTGGCAAGTGGTTTGCCATTGCCTCTTTCCTAGGGCAGAGATATGAGTGATAGGCCCAAGGTTACATACCATATTTTTCGGAGCATAAGACGCACCTTAGTTTTTGGGGAGGAAAGTAGGGAAAAAAATCTGCCTACCAGGTATTCATCTGGCTAGAGTCCTTAGTCTGGTCAGCTTCAGCACATTATTTTATCCCCTGGTTAGGGCTGAAAAAAATCTTCGGAGGGAGTAGCAATGAAAACAAGCCTGCAAAGACTTAGGACTGCAAAAAAACTTCTTCGGAGGGAGTAGGAATGAAAAAATCCTGCAAGCCTGGAAGATCGTTAGCACCTTGTTAGGGCTGGAAAAAAAAAAGCTACATTCGGAGTATAAGACACACCCAAATTTTCAGCCTCTTTGGGGGGGGGGGGGAAAGGTGCGTCTTATACTCCGAAAAATACGGTAGTTGGTTTTGTGCATTCACAATCTTCTAGTCTGGTGCCTTAACCATTACACCAAACTGGTTCTTGCCATATACCTTAGTTATATGAAAACAATTTGTCTTTCTCATAAACTGCCAATGACAAATGCATCTATGTTATCTATGTTCTGTGGTGTAAATGTTATCTATGTTCTGTGGTGAATATATCTTGACAATGTGAGCTGATGTGTTAAAAAATATCCCTTACAATATATCTACACAATATATCAACAGGTTTGTAGATTGTAGATCTGAAAAAACTGCTTTGCAATCTAACTCAATACCAGGTGCTGAAAATATGACTTTGCCTGCTGTGTTGCAAGATGGCAATTCTGTCAAAGAATTTTTCTTTCTCTTTGCGTAGGACCAAAAAGTTTTCCAAGCCCTTCTGAAGAAAAATTGGGTTTGCTTTAAAATACATTAGCATCATTAGTGTTCCTTTTGGAAGTTCAGTCATGCCTGGTTTCCATGCCAATATTTTTTCTTTCCCTTCCACTAATTCTCTCGAAATTTAACATGTTTAGAGAACGTTCAGTTTCTGGCTGTTTGTGTATACATTTTCTGGAAGTGATCTTCCTTCTCAACCTCCAAGATTAGTAATCTCTTGCCACAACTATCCAGAGAGTCTGCTTTCAGATGCCAAGTTATCTCCATAGTCCACCATTTGCGTTTTGATTCTAGCTTCTCACCACGATCAGCATATATACATTCAGCATGTGTGTGAGGCTTTCCAAGGCAACTGTTTACACATTTGACAATGGGTCTTCCCTTGCCTCCACCCCAGATAACTCTGAATTATTTGGGGAGGGCTGAAGAAGGATATTAAGTCAGTTCCACGGAAGCTCAGGAAGCAGAATATTCAGCAGTTGGCCAGCCTGGATATAACAACAAACCGTGATTGGTTGGCATTTTGAGGCAAGTCCTAAACTAGCAAAAGCTCAGGAAACCTAAAAACAATTCTGAAATGTTCTAATTTTAACATGCATTGTGAATGCTCAAGAAAGCTGAAAAGAAGCAATGTACCTTCTTTAATATTGCCACAAGCTGATTCGATTGTAGAGGGCAAGCACGCTGTTCGTGCAATACCGTTCCAAGCCAAGGGATTATTTACATGTATTGCATGAATTTCCTGTTGGGACTGATTTTGGTGGTGAGAATTTAACTGGATTGAGCAACTGTTAAAGGGAATTTAGGACTTAAAATTTCTCTTGCTGTTTATCCCTTTGCCTACAGCATTATTTTACAGGACTGCTATTTTATTTCCTTCTCTGAAACATTTCCTTACTCGGCATTCCCGTGAGAAACTTCAGATATTTAAGGCTGGCTATAATACGCCAGTCATCAAATGGGCATCATTGAAATATTCTCGGGTATTCCAAAATAACCGGAATAGATTACTTTGATCTCAAATGATAAAGGAATTCATTATGGTCACTATATAATGTATTATTCAAATTCTTTTGATAAGGGATAGTAAAGTACAACGTCAAAACTGTCTCTGATTCTGGCAGCCTTAATATTGTTTTTACTTCAGTATACAATTTTTGATTTCATCTTTCAAGGAGTGAGATAGAAGTGGAATTTACATTTTTACTTATCTTAATATCTGCCCCAGGGGTGAAATCCAGCAGGTTCTGACAGGTTCTGGAGAACCGGTAGCGGAAATTTGGAATGGTTCGGAGAACCGATAGTGGAAATTTTGAGTAGTTTGGAGAACTGGCAAATACCACCTCTGGCTGGCCCCAGAGTGGGGTGGGAATGGAGATTTTGCAATATCCTCCCCCCAGGAGTGGGGAGGGAATGGAGATTTCCCCCACCACGCCCACCAAGCCACGCCCACCAAGCCACACCATGCCCACCAAGCCATGCCCACAGAACCTGTAGTAAAAAAAATTTGGATTTCACCACTGATTCTGCCCTCCCAGAGAACTGAAGAGCCCTGGTCTTGCTATACTTTAAAAGGGCCTTAAAACATGGCTATCCCCACAGTCCTCGGATAGGCTGGGGCAGCTATCCATCTGAACTATATGGAGTATTTATGGTACAGTATTTGAGGTAGTTCTCAACTTACAACCACTCATTTAGTGACTGTTCGAAGTTACAACATCACTGAAAAAAGTGACTTATGACCACTTTTCAAACTTACGACCATTGCAAAATCTCCAAGGTCACATGATCCAAAGTCGGGCGCTTGGCAACTGGCTTGTATTTATGATAGTTGCACTATCCCTGGATTATGTCATCACCATTTGTAACCTTCCCAGCCGCCATCCAACAAGCAAAGTCAATGGGGGAAGCCAGATTCACTTAACGACCGCATGATTCATTTAACAACTGCACTGTTTCATTTAACAACTGTGACAAAAAGGTTGTAAAATGAGGCACAACTCACTTAACAACTTCCTTGCTTAGCAACAAAAATTTTGGACTCAGTTGCAGTCATAAGTTGAGGACTACTTGTATATGTTTGATCCTTCTTTAAGATGGTCTTTTAATAATTCTGGTTTAATGTACAGCACCATGGCTCTATTTTTTAATTTGTGAGGTACCCGGAATTTCTGATGAATTTGGCTGGCTATAAAAATCAAAATAATAAATAATGTATATGCTGTACTCTATGAAGGCTAACACTTCATTTAGGGTTTATATGTGAATCTGACCTAAAATCAGTACTAAACAATCCTATTACCTCCCTACTTTATGAATTACTTCCCTCCTTTCACTCCGGTCTTTTGCATACCTCCTCACTGAACTACATATATTATTTCCAAATCAGATGTTAGAGTTCATATCAAGGAAATTTGTAATTTCTCATGATGACAGTATCTCGGGACTTGTTTTGACAAGAATATTATTTATGATTGCTCTTGCAGAAGCAAGAGGCTGGAGCACAGTCTGTACTCTTGATCAATAAAACAAGTAACTTGTTTGTGTGAAACGCACATCTTTGCATAAAGTAAGGTGCCAGATATTTCTAGGCGAAAGATACTTCTTTCCAATATACATATGGTCTCACTGTAAGTAAAATCAAACATTCAATTCAACATAAAGGTTTTCCTGAACTATCTGAACAATAGCTCCGAACGTCTTTGTGTGGCCCTTAGAAAAATATTAACCCAGAGAAAGAGGCAGAATTGTTTAATTAGCTTATTGATACCAGCAACATTCCCTGTAGGCAAAAATTTCATACTGCGAGTCATTAGAACACTTGGCATTATGAGGAACTTGCAAGCCATAATACTCAGATTTCTAGCTTTTATTTTTACAAGAACAAAGGAGCTGGCATCTAGTTTGGTGTTTTTCAACCTTGCCAATTTTAAAATGTGTGGACTTCAATTCCCAGAATTCCCCTGCCGGCATGCTGGATTTGAAGCAAAGTTGAAAGACACAGCTCTAGCTCTTCTAGAAGATAAGAAGCAAAATAGGTACCATAGTTGCTATTTGGCTCTTTAAGACAAAAGGCCTTGGCTTGATTCTCAAGTGTTTTTACCATTTCTGGATGCTCCCAGCAATTGCTGAGATGTTGCACATTTGCCTGGAAAAGAAAGGTTTGGTTAAAAATATATTCCCTGATGTGAAGCGATTCCAGAGTTTAAAAATACCATAATATCTCAGCAATTAAAGGTTTTGGTGCAGTTGATTGGGCAGTAACAAATAGAAGCCAAACTTCATTCAATAGGTAGTGCTTGAGGTAGTTTGGCATGTGTTGCTCAGAAATTAGTGTAGTGCTTTGAAAATTATCCAAATTTGTATGTATTACCTAGAGGGCAGAGCCTAGGAATAAGCAGCAAGGCACACTGATTGGCATTAGATAGATAATGAGAACCAAGGATAATATTTTTTGACTTCTTACATTTATTTTCTCTCCAAAATGGTGATCATGGCTAGCAATTCCTTGAGCTGCCTTTTGACTGAATGGGAACATCTCTATGTAATCTTAGTGTCAAGTTCAAAGCGTGCTTTTGCTGTTGCAACCATTATCACTTCTCAGCTTGCCAATGAAGCCAGCGGGGAGGGAAGGGTGAGATGGAATGTAGGCTTCAGACATTGAGAAGACAAGGCGTGAGAGCCAAGGACGCTTCGGCAGGTGTTTGCCAAAACCAAAGACATTTTCTCATAACAATACAATGACATTCAATTGGACAATGTGACCTGCACTAATAGGGAGGGAGAATCCCATTTTTTAATTATGTGGGTTTGCGTGGGAATTAGCTAGATCAGGTTTTGCTCTCATCAGTGCCAAAATGATGTACTCAATAAAGTTTTGCATTCAGAGATTGGATCGTCTCAGCCATGCCTGTTTTGATTGGGTTTGTCAGTCGGAACATTGACATTTAGTTAAGCATCATTTATTGTTTGCCACCAATTCAAGAGTTATATGAAACATTGATTTAAGATTTAAGTTTCCTTGAATTTGCACTTTTCAAGCTTCTAGCCATTATACTGGGCTCCAGGTTAACCTACCAACTCCTTCCTCCCTCCCTCCCTCCCCCAGTACAAATGATATTCCCTATAGACCAGGGGTGTCAAACTCGCGGCCCATGGGCCGGATGTGTCACATGCTGGCCCCGCCCCCACCTGGTTTAACGAAGGGGGGGGAAGTCCCGATACGTCACGTGACACTGCCATGACGGCGCGAGTTTGACACCCCTGCTATAGACTATAAAATATTCAACAGTATTTGCAAGACAGAGAGAAAGGGTGTAGCTAAGTAATAGATCCCCTACTTTCCATGCAGGAAGTCCAAGGTTGAATCCCTGGTTCTTCTACTTGGAGTGAGCAAGACTGGAATCGGAAAACTCTAGAGTTCCTGCCTATCTTCATGCACAATACTGAGCTAGAACATGCAGCCTTTCTAGAGTATGGAATATGAATCCAGGAAGTTACCAAAAATATCTAGGATTTTTTTAATACCACTGCACTGAGCTTCTGTCAAGGAATATGGGACAAAGCTGCAAATGCATGCATGGAAGAAAACGGTGGTGGTGGGGGAACTGGCAGCATGTGCTATGCACACAAAGTCCAAACATATTCCATGTTGCAGCATTCCCCTTTCCTTGGGAATAATTCCTGCAGATCCTTACGCTTAGATCTCCTTGATTTCACTCTTCCCTTCTTTGCACCTTCAGCAAACCCTCCAGAAGGAAGGAAAACCAATGTAACAGAACTCTTTCTTTACTTCTGGAAGAATAGGAGACCAAGAAAGGCAATATAAGGATAATGTTTTGGGAGAAAACAGTGTTGTATTCATCTAGCCTTCTTCTGATCTTTGGAGAAGCAGAAGACTTTGTCCTCTAGTGTTGCCAACGTGTCTGTGTTTGCCAGATTTACACCCATACTTAGGAATAAAGCAACAGAATAAACTCTGGTTTCCATGGCCACTTGGCTGTTTATTGTCTTCTTGGATCAATATGACAATATTAAAGGCTTGCCAATCTGCCACCCAAATAAGCAGCAGATGTCTCAATTGACATAAACTGCTCGGCATGAGTGTTCATTTTTGACATGGCACGATGAAAAGGCACGGCTTGAAATCGCAGTCAAGCAGCACAAAAATTTCAAAACTGCATCCCCTACAGATTGTAGAGTTCTTTGGGAATCATAAGAATACTTTTATTTTAGATTTATGACTGCCGTAAAACACTTTCAGTGATGCTTGAGCAACTTGCTTAGGTGTGGGGTGCAATTCGACTAGCGTGTAGTTGAACTTATTGTTCTCTCCCAGCAATTTATGAACTGCTACTTCTAGGAATTTTTTTTTTTTACTGTTCACATTACCGTATTTTTCAGAGTATAAGACGCACCTTAGTTTTTGGGGAGGAAAATAGGGGAAAATAATCTGCCTACCAGGTATTCATCTGGCTAGCGTCCTTAGTCTGGTCAGCTTCAGCACATTATTTTATCCCCTGGTTAGGGCTGAAAAAAACCTTCTTCTGAGAGAGTAACAATGAAAGAGCATGCAAGCCAGTAAGAGCTGGGAAGATCTTTAGCACCTGGTTAGGGCTAAAAAAAAAACTTATTCAGAGCAAGTAGAGCAATGAAAAAAACCCTGCAAAGACTTAGGGCTGGAAAAACAGTCTTCTGAGAGAGTAACAATGAAAGAGCCTGCAAGCCGGTAAGAGCTGGGAAGATAGTTAGCACCTGGTTAGGGCTAGGAAAAAACTTATTCAGAGCAGCTTCAGCACATTATTTTATCCTCTGGTTAGGACTTAAAAAAACCTTCTTCTGAGAGAATAACAATGAAAGAACCTGCAAGCCAGTAAGAGCTGGGAAGATCGTTAGCACCTGGTTAGGGCTAGAAAAAAACTTATTCGGAGCAAGTAGAGCAATGAAAAAAAATTCTGCAAAGACTTAGGGCTGGAAAAACATTCTTTGGAGAGAGTAACAATGAAAAAGCCTGCAAGGTAAGAGCTGGGAAGATCTGTTAGCACCTAGTTAGGGCTG
Organism: Diadophis punctatus similis; assembly: GCA_023053685.1. Taxonomy (NCBI): domain Eukaryota; kingdom Metazoa; phylum Chordata; class Lepidosauria; order Squamata; family Dipsadidae; genus Diadophis; species Diadophis punctatus. Next base: position 60,802,323 of record JALIGW010000003.1, read on the forward strand.
GGGAAAAAAAAAAGCTACATTCGAAGTATAAGACGCACCCAAATTTTCAGCCACTTTTAGGGAGGAAAAAGGTGTGTCTTATACTCCGAAAAATATGGTACTTTGCATATATTGTTTTAATGGTTATCTAAACAAAATGGAAATGTACAATATGTTAAAATATTTGCAAACCTTCATGGGGAGTTGGATTGTAGGCAACCATGAATATCTCTATTTTACAGGTGGGGGGAAAAACCAAATTTCTCTGTATGCACATAGATATACAGTATACACTTATTTTTTCCTCAGTTCTTCTACTGTATCTCTAAGGTTGCATGGCAAAAAGTAAATAAGGGATATGGTGTTGGAAAGCTAATGTTCATTGATCCTTATATGTCATTTTGTCTGTTATTTCAGAGGATAGGTTATAAAAGAACTTCTCGCCGAAATATCATCCTTGCATTTGACAGCACTTTGTAGAATGTCATTATGACTGTGCACTACAAAGAGCGCATCATTCTGATCAAAACTCAAGTGCAAGGAATCAAATTCTACTGTGACTAATGTGGGCCTATTAAACAATTACAAGAAAAAATAGCCCCACTTTTCTTATGTTTTCCTCTGGTACACCTTTGCTTGTGCCTACATATTGTGCATCTATTAAATGTGTTGCTGAAAATGGTTACAGTCTCGAATGAGGACATTCAGTCAAAAAAAATCTATTATGTATAATAGCAGATATAAGGTGCTTTAGTCAAATGATGGTGACTACAAAGCAGCGCTCACAGATTTAAAAATAACCCAAGTCCACAACAGAGAACAAATAGCATTCTTTATACTTAACTGTTACACAATTCTATGCGGCAGGTTATCTATATGGCTGCTGAGAAATTGGAACAACTATAACACAGGTAATCCTCGACTTACAACAGTTCATTGAGTGACCGTTCGAAGTTACAATGGCACTGAAAAAAATGACTTATGACCATTTTTCACACTTATGACCGTTGCAGCATCCCCCATGGTCAGGTGTTTTACATTCGGATGCTTGACAACTGGTTCATATTTATGACGGTTGCAGTGTCCTGGGTTCATGTGATCATCTTTTACGACCTTCCGACAAGCAAAGTCAATGGAGAAGTCAGATTCACTTAACACCCATGTTATTAATTTAACAACTGCAGTGATTCACTTAACAAATGTGGCAAGAGAAGTTGTAAAATGGGGCAAAACTCACTTAATAAATTTCTCACTCAACAACATAAATTCTGGGCTCAGTTGTGGTCTTAAAGTCAAGGACTACCTGTGATGGATTGAAGTAACTAAAAAGCAGATTCTGACTGTTTATCTAAGAGTACAAGCGGTTCAGCTTTGGAATTATTTATCCAGGGAAGGTGAGCAATTCTGCTTCACTGGACGTATTCCAGTGGAAATCTTCTGTAATGCTTTAATTCGAATTCCTGCACTGAGCAGATGCTTGGCCTTGGTGCCTGGATGGCCCAAGTTTCCCCTTTGAACTCTCAGGTCATCAGAAACAAGGAATGATTCGATTATGCTTTTGGTTCTCTCAGACACAAATGGAAGCTTGTAGCTAAGGAAAAGTAATTTCTTGGCTCCTCAGCTTGCATCCTCCAGTTAGATCTAATTTAATAGACTTAATTTAATTTAATTTAATTTAATTTAATTTAATAGATTTGTATGCCGCCCAACTCCCGAGGGACTCTGGGCGGCTCACAACATGTCAAATCTATTACAATAAAAACATATAACAATTAAAAAGATATAAAAATTAAAAAATCTCCAACATTCATAACTAAGGCTTGTGTGCGCGCGCAACACTTCCGTGCATGCGCAGAAGCATCCCGGGTGGGTGGGCGGAGCCTCCTGCTGCCGGCGCTACCAGTTCGGAGAACCGGGCCGAACCGGGAGCAACCCACCGCTGGAACCAACAATGAATTAACAAGATGCTACAGCAACTGTAAATGAAGATCTCATTGAAAAACACTACTCTTCTTTCCTGGATATGAAGTTCCAGTAGCTGTTCCTAAAGTCCAGTCCATTCATATTTGTTTAGCTTGCACTCCAGATACAACTATTGGATTTTCTATTTAAAAAAAGGAGCAATGCAACCCATTGTATGCTTGTCTATTTGAGGAGACTTCAACTGAATTTAGAAAGTCTCATTCTCACAAATGTATATTGAAGTGTAGATTCTCAGAAATGGGGATTTAAATGGCACAATTAAGCAGTGCATTAAAGAATTTCTCTCTCCCTCTTATCTCTTGTTGCTCCTGAAGAAAGACTAAACTCAGCTGAAATTAAGCTGGTGCCCCCAAACCTCCAAGTATTTTATTTTATTTTATTTATTTATTTATTTGGCTTTTCTTATATGCCGCCCAACTCCCGAGGGACTCAGGGCGGCGTACAACACAAGAAAAATACAAGAAATAACCAATAAACAGAATTAAAAACATAATATAAAAATTAAAAATTACAGTATAAAAAACAACCATTCAACAACCAGACATACCCGGGGGAGAGTTCAGCTGGAATTAAGCTCTACCCCCTGCCTGCAGGAAAAGCCACGTCTTAACGGCTTTTCGGAAGGCCAGCAGGGTGGGGATAGTTCGGGTCTCTGGAGGAAGTTGGTTCCAGAGCGCGGGGCCTGCCACAGAGAAGGCCCTCCCCCTAGGGCCCGCCAGCCGGCATTGCTTGGTTGACGGGAGCTGGAGGAGGCCAACTCTGTGGGCCCTAACCGGTCGAAGGGAAGTATGAGGCAGAATGCGGTCCCAGAGATAACCTGGTCCTAAGCCATGAAGGTCTTTAAAGATGATGATCAACACCTTGAATTGGACCCGGAGACTAATGGGTAGCCAATGCAGCTGGCGGAGTATAGGTGTCACGTGGGTGTACCTTGGTACACCCACCACAGCACGCACAGCCGCATTTTGTACCAGTTGGAGTCTCCGGATACTCTTCAAGGGTAGCCCCATGTAGAGCGCAAGTAATTGTCAAAATTAATACAAAACCCATTAGCATTTTACATTCCTAGATTTGTCCTTGTTCCATTATCTACATTGCTTACTCTTCCCCCTAATTCCATGACACTTTCTGTTTTACTTTGCTTTTCCACTAACATAAATAGTTGGGCCTGAGAATTAGATGGTACTCAGTATATCAAACTTCTATTTAGATGGACTGTTTTTCTTTCTTGGCCTTCTATATTTAGGATACAAGCAATGGCAAAGTTAATACTCCAAAGTCTCACTTAACAACCATCTCACTTATCAACATAATTTTGGGGGTCAATTGTGGTCATAAGTCGAGGACTACCTGTCCTGCATGGATGTAAAGTAGCAAACTATTACAGACCAGAATTTTGTTTGAGAAGATACTTCTCCAGAAAGAAGCTCCATGAAAATGAATCAGAATAGGCAGTCATTGTACTCCCCAACTGGAGATATTGATCTCCCCCCGACTCCTAGTTTTTGAGGGTAAAAAAAATGGTTATTCCATCTCAGATATGGCCTTGTGAAGGGATATTGTAGCCCTAATGGAAAAAATAAGAATTAACATTTACTTTTCTTAAAATCACCTGCACCCCTATAATGTCCCTCAGTATGTATGTTCTGTTATGGAGCCTTTCCTCATTTCTCCAGAAATGCTCTGCAAGCAAGGGATAAATTTATTTATTTATTTATTTATTTATTTATTTATTTATTTATTTATTTATTTATTTATTTATTTATTTATTTATTTATTTATTTATTGACATTTATATACCGCCTCACAATGCAAGCACTCTCTAAGCGGTTTACACCAGTAAGCAATGTATATTGCCCCCAACAATCTGGGTCCTCATTTTACCTACCTCGGAAGGATGGAAGGCTGAGTCAACCTTGAGCCGGTGAGATTTGAACCGCTGACCTGCGGATCAGTGTCAGCTAAAGTGGCCTGCAGTACCTGCCTCTAACCACTGCGCCACCTCGGCTCTTAAATGAGAAGGCCATCCATGCTGAATGTGCACAGGAATGCTTAGTCATCACTACAATGGGTGACCACATGTTCTGCTTGACAGGATACTCGAAAGACTGGACCCTAATCAGTTAACGAATAGAAAATTCCATTGTCAAACTCGCTGTATCTTTATAATAAATCTGGGGTGCAATCATGCTTGGAATATGATGTGCAAAATCTAATCCTAGTTCAAAAAGCACAGTATTAAGCACAGTGCAGAAAAATAATAATCAGAAGATCAAGGGTTGAGAACCTTTTGCAGGAGAAAAACTTATAATAGCAATAGTACTCATATACCACATCATAATGCTTTACAGGCCTTTCTAAGCAGTTTACAGAGTCGGCATATTGCCCCCAACAATCTGGGTCCTCATTTTACCGACCTCAGAAGGATGGAAGACTGAGTCAACCTTGAGCTGGTGAGACTCGAATTGCTGGCAGCCGGCAATCAGCAGAAGTAGCCTGCAGTACTGCATTCTTGAAGTTTAGTGGTGGGACAAACAAGACTGATCAAAGGAAGCACTTCTCCAAACAATTAAAATAGAATTTACTCCTTAGTGATGACTATCAGTATGGATGCTTTTGAAAAAAAGGAGAGGAGACCCATTCATAAGTGGAGATTATCAATGGTGAGTTTTCATAATTGTCCCATATTTCTTCCAGCATTGGAGTAATAGGCTTCTTAATGCCAACTGTTACTGGGGAATCTATGAAAAGAAAAACGATACTACACTATGTCTTGCTGATAGGTTTTCCAGAAATTGGGGGTTGCTTACTGTGGGAACAGAATGCTGACCTGATCCAGTCCTGCTCCTCTTAATTTCTTACTGTATGAAAGATTTTATCCTGCAAATGAGAAATTTGCTGTGAGAAGAATAGCACAAATCCACTCTGTCTTATTCTCCCCTTCACAGTCCTGCAGTTCCTAACAAAGGCTATGAATGAAGTGCCCTTTGAAAAAATATACAGTTGACATGATCCATATGGAAAGATATGCTTTCCCCCACGTGAACTTTTTAAGGAGCATATTGAATAACAAAAGGAATCATTTAAAAAGACCCCTTGTATATCCCTCTCCCCCCCAAAAAAACTCTTGGTAGCATATCAAGTTCAACCAATTCTAGCATCTGGATACCAACTAGACTCAGACTTTAATTATATATAATGGTAAGATTTGTTTATACTTCCTTCAACCCCAAATGCTTTCTGAGGTGGGAAGGACAACTTGGCAGCAACACAGATTTCTTTCTTTTTAAAGCCAGTGTTGAATATTTAACACAGCTGTTTCTCTTTCTCTCTCTCATGGCTGGATTCATTCATTCTTTTGTGCTCTTTTTTAGAAGTACCTGCCACTTACACTATTCTTAATAATGTCTTGAATGGATTTGTATGTCTCCTAGAGAAGCTGATCTTTGGACACTTTTAACGAGCTTGAAAGATTTGCACTCAGAGATTTCTTTGGGTTATTTGTTGAATATTGTTAGCAACAGAAACTTCTAGCTTTTGAACACATTGCACATTCAGCTCTTGATAGGAATTTTACAAAGTTTTCATTTGAATGATGGCTTCAACTTTCCCATCCCTTCCAAACCTGGATGGTTGGTTGGTTGGTTTTTTAAAATGTTTAGGCTGGTTTCTAGAATACTTAACAAGTACAGAAATTTCTTGGAGCAAGTAAGGAAGTGTTTTGGAATGCTTTTATTTAGCCTCCAAATATAGCATAGCTCTGCAGTATATGCAATGTTGGAATGGTATGTTTTGAAAACCCGTTAGAGATAGTTCAAAATTAAATACTAAATGTGGATCTTGATGCTACTTTGTTGCACTTCTAAGCTAGCTAACAATCAGAATAAAGTTTTCTAAAAAAATATGTTGCTTTTCATAATTCGGATAATGAATAAGGTACTTACTGTAGCTAGCTAGATGGATGGATGGATGGATGGATGGATGGATAGATAGATAGATGAGAGAGAGAGAGAGAGAGAGAGAGAGAGAGAGAGAGAGAGAGAGAGAGATAGATAGATAGATAGAAGATAGATAGATAGATAGATAGATAGATAGATAGATAGATAGATAGATAGATAGATAGATAGATAGATAGATAGATAGATAGATAATGATTTTATGGACAACAAAAGTCTCAACTGCATCAAATAGTAAATTTTTGATAGAAATTATTATGAAGGGTGGGTAACAACAGCTAGCCAACCTCAGCTGAGGGGGAAAAAAACTTAGAGGACCTAGTCAGATCAAGTCAAGTTACCACTTGAGTAAGATGCAATCAGAAAATCTAGGATTGTAGGCTAAGCTGGACAGTTGCTATAATACAAAGCAAGTTACTTCCATACTATTGGCAAGAAAATTAGATGGATATGTCTATATACCGTATGTCTATGTACTCCACAGTTCAATCTTATATACATTCTCTTCTATTGGTACATCTATATAGTCACTGGGAGTTAAGTTCAAATGAAGAAAGTCTCTACCATTATCCCGTTGCCCTAGGCCTTGCTTATAGAACTGGCCATGGCTTAAAAACAGTAAAAACAGAAAGATGTTCTGATGATTACTGACAAATATGTTATCAAAGGAATGCATTCATATATCCCTTTCATTCCCCCCTCCTTCAGATTCTTGGCTTTGAAAGCAATCTTGAGAACCAGTCAAGATTCAAAGATAATGCACACAGATACTGCATTACTTCAAGATAAATCTTTTTGAATTACTTCAGTTTTAAGTGGTGGGTGGGTGGGTGGGTATGTTTATAGGGAGATATTCAGATGAAAGAGCCAGTATTCTGGATTTTGTTTTTCTGCTCTCTGAACCATAGAACTCACTTTGATTGTAATGCCAGCTGGGGAATTGTGATACAGCTGCAATTTCTAAAATTTTCTCTTTGTTTCATCTTGCTTTCCATCGTCTGCTGATCTTTTTGTAAACTACCAGTCTTGAGTCTATATAAAATGATCCATCAGTTTGTGTATCAAGGAGGTTAAGCTGTAAATGGTAGATTTTGAAGAAAACATTTTAAAATGTCACGATGAAATTTATGCATTTTAAGCCCTTTCCTTTCGATGAAGTCCATACAGTTATCTTCAAAAAAAAGAGGAAAAAGATCCAGGAAACTACAGACCTATCAGCCTATTATTGATACCTGGAAAGATTCTGGAAAAGATAATCAAGCAATGAATCTGCAAACACCTAGAGCAAACAAAGTCATAACTAAAAGCCAACATGGGTTTATCAAACACAGATCATGCCAGACAAACCTTGCATTCTTTGACAAAGTGACAAAATTAGTGGATCAGCGAAATGCTGTGGATATAATTTACTTGGACTTCAGTAAGGCATTTGATAAAGTAAAGTACAATCTACTACTTGATAAGATACATCACTCACCAAATGGATTTGTAACTAGCTGGCCCACCACACTCAGTGTGTAGTTTTTAATGGAACTGCATCTACAATGGAGGGAAGTATACAGTGGGATATCCCAAGGCTCTATCTTAGATCAAGTACTTTTCAATAACTTCATCAGTGATTTAGATAAGGAGATACAAGGGGAACTCGTCAAATTTGCAGACAACATCAAACTGGCAGGAATAGCCAAAACTCCAGAAGGTAAGCTCAAGATACAGAAGGATCTTGACAGACTTGAACACTGGGCCCTAGCTAACAAAATGAAAGTCAGTGGAGAGAAAAGTAAGGTTCTATATTTAAGCAAGAAAAACCAAATACATAGGTACAGAATAGGTGGTACATGGCTCAATAGTAGTAACTGCAAGAGGGATTTTGGAGTCCTAGTGGACAATCACTTAAATATGAGCCAACAATGTGCAGCTGTTCTACGCTGCATTAATAGAGGAACAAAATTAAGATCATGTGAAATGTTAATACCACTTTATGATGTCTTGGTAGGACCACACTTGGAATACTGAATCCAGTTTTGGTCACCACAATATAAAAAAAGATTTTGAGACTCTAGAAAGAGTACAGAGAAGAGCAACAAAGATGATTAGGGGACTGGAGGCTAAAACATAAGAAGAACAATTGCAGGAATTGGGTATGTCTTGTGTAATGAAAAGAAGGACTAGGGGTTGACATGATAGCAGTGTTCCAATATCTCAGGGGCTGCCACAAACAAGAGGGAGTCAAGCTATTCTCCAAAGCACCTGAAGGCATGATAAGAAGCAATGGATGGAAACTAATCAAGGAGAGAACCAACCTAGAACTAAGGAGAAATTTCCTAACAGAACAATTAATCAGTGGAACAACTTGACAATGAAAATTTAGAGGAAATTTCCCTTAGTCATTCTCCTAGTTACTGGTTAATGTGATTTTGGTTGCATCTGAAAGGAGGGAATTTGGGGGAGGAACAAAAATGTAAGTTCTGCTGGATTGGACCCTGATCCAGCTATTACAGCCCTGCACGAGGAAGCCCACTCAGTGAGCAGCTAAGCTGGTAACCAGCACCACATCTCCTGGTATCAAATCCCAAAATTTAATTATGCACTGTGCAAAATAAAAATAATAAAAAAATAAAATTAATAAAATTAATAAAATTAATAAAATTAATAAAATTAATAAAATTAATAAAATTAATAAAATTAATAAAATTAATAAAATTAATAAATAAATCATCATCATCATCTTTTTGTCCATCCTGATTCTTCCAGGGTTCAATTTCATTGGGTGATTTCTGGTTGTAGGTTTTTTTTGGAAGGGGAAACAATTTCTCCTTGTCCAGTTCATCCAGTCAATGCATAGTTTTGCACATCTCAGTAACTCTTTTTCTCATTTGCTTCTTTTCTAGATTAAAAAGTTGGAAATGTTGCAATATTTCCTCATAGGGAAGGTGCTCCAGCCCTTTTGATAATCTTCATTACTAAAACCTTCCCTACTTCCACGTAATTTAATACCTTGCTTGAAGTCTGTAGGCTGCATTAGAATGAGAGGCTGAAGGTTTCCCATTTTTTCTCTTGCTGTATCCTTAATGACAAGGATGTTTTAGCATTCCCTAGAAATGTTGATAGCATTCTGGAAGAGAAGAGAATTCTGAATAAGCCTGGTAAAATAGTTGTTTTGTGGCTGGCAGGGCATGCTATGTCAGTTATTCTGCGTATAGGGAAGTTTTCCAGGACAGCCATCTTGTGCGAGTCTCTGTAACATGCTATGAAAACCCCATCAGCCCATCTCAATATGACCTGCTTCTAATTATGCTTATATGGCTCTGCAGTCAAAAAAAAGTTATAAAGTCTCTTCTGCATGATGATAATGTCCTCTAGCTTCTATTCCTAGTCTAATATTAAAGAGCTGAGGTAGCGTAGTGGTTAAATGCAGCACTGCAAGCTACTGCTAGTTCAGCAGTTCAGCTGTTCAAATCTCACCGGCTCAAGGTTGACTCAGCCTTCCATCCTTCCGAGGTGGGTAAAATGAGGACCCAGATTGTTGGGGGCAATATGCTGAACTCTGTAAACCGCTTAGAGAGGGCTGTAAAGCACTATGAAGCAGTATATAAGTCTAAGTGCTATTGCTATATTCAATATATAATTCTCTGCCCCCTTTTAGCATGCAGTATTGCAAGTGATAGAAGCAGAGATGTGAAATTAGGTGCACTGTGACACTCTTGATTAGAGTGAATGGCATCCCAGTTAATGTAAATGTCTTACCATTGTAAAATAAAATGTGCATGACACATGGGGGAAAAATAAAATACAGATGTACAATACCCCCAACCATGCATATTTGATTTCAAGTGAAGGAGACATCCTATGAAGCAGACATTCACAAGCACAAAGACGGTGATGTTTTCAAAACAGTCTGTTTGGAGAGAGATAAAAACTCAGAAGTTGATAGAAGTTCCAGTTGGCTGAAAGAGCAAACATTAAGATTTATTATTGATTTACACTTATTGTTCCATCTTTTCTCTCTTTTTTGGCAATATAAAAATGTGTAGGGCAAGTATGAAACATGCAAGTATGTTACAAGAAAATATGGCTTGAACTGCCAGGGCAACTATAGGCAGAGGTGCTGGATTTTGGAAGTAAGAAGATGGACTGGGAATACTTTAGAGATAAATAGAAGAAATCTAGGACAGGAGAAATGGGAAGCAAAGAGAAGAAGGGAAGCCAAAGGATTATGTCTGCATAGATCCAGGGCAACATTCAAATGTCATACTATTTAAAGCTTAGCTCTTGTGTACAAAGTTTTGTCTGTGATTAAGCCATGAAGATTTGGATCACTATTGATGTTCTTGTAGGATTAATTGTACTATAAACGTTGACATGAAAAAGAACAGCACAGGTCATTAGAAATCAAGACATGGCAATGATGCAAGTTTTTAATTAATGCTATCTCACAGCAAGTGATTTCCCAGGGGAGTTAAGGCGATGTGTAGTGAATGGTAAGTCCTACTATGTAGGCATCCATCCTTAGACAAACACAACGGTGTGGATGTCTGAATTATTGCATAAAAGCTGTCTGGAAGACCAAGCAGTGCAATTAAATCTTCTTGCCTGTATGAACCCTTACTACAGGTCAAACAAATCTAATTTTTATTGTTCCTTAAGGAGATGATGTCTACGCGGAAGACAAAGAAGGGATATAGCGAAGAACTTTAATGAAAAAAAAATGTTCACAAAAATGCCACAGCAACTAAGATAAATTGTATTGTAGCAGGAGTTCACAAGTAATTGATGACTTATGTGGTAATGCTTTGGTAGCCAGGCTGATCTGTGATACATCTCAACTGAACTGGAGGAACCTTTCAAGGAGAAAAACAAGGTTAACTTTTAACCTGAATAAAGAAAAAAAGATTTCAAGAGATATATGGCAAACTTGCTGCTGCCTATTATATGACTGTGTTCTGCAAAGCAAATATAAAAACAATAATATACAACAATACACTGTAAACAATGGACAGAAAACATTTGTATAGGATTGACATAGATCAGAGGAGAACAGCATAGCCAGCTAGCCACAGTATGCACATTCACAGTATGGAAATACTTTTCAAAGCTCCTAGAATTATACATCTCAATTCTGATTGTAAATGGTATTTTGTACTGCAATAGTTAATAAGAAATATCATATTTATGGACTCTCTCCATTCCTCAACATGTCAGGTATCTGGCCTTCAAAAGCTACAGCTGCTAGTGAAGCAATATGATTAAGTGAACCTTTTAGGACAGATTTATGCAAATAAATTTTCCTCCAGTAAATGTCACATGGGGTCTAACTCAGTAAGGGAGAATATTTCAAAGATGCCACCTCTTATTTAGACCCACTAAATTAGATGAGATTAGTGGTCAAACAGGCAACAGGCTAAATTGGAGCAATATTGATTTATCCTACATTTATTGTTGGCATTCTTTTTTACTTTTAAAGCAGGAAAACAAGGAACTTTCATTCACTGTTCAAAATTTTAGAGGCAGAGAGGCGATGTAACTGCTAATCTTCCTAGGAAGACCACTTAGAAAAGTTAAAACATGGATCGGAAAGCATATAAGCCGGCTGACCCTATAAATGCTATTCAGCATGGAATACATATTGATTCTATAAGTCTCTAAGTTCAAAATTCACACTTGTTTTACAAACTCAGTAAGACTGTACAGACTGTGTATTTGTGCAAGTCCTCACAATTGGTGATTCAAATAATAAATACATTTGTGGTTTTTTTCCCTATAACAATAAAATTGCTCTCATTGCAATGAGCCATTGACCTATTGAGCAGTTATATACACAAAGGTGCTAAAATGTCTTTGTGCTAAATAGCATTGAGTACAGGTAGGCCTCAACTTATGACCACAATGAGGCCAATATTTCTGTTGCTATGCAAAACAGTTGTCAAGGGGACGCCGCCCTGAGTCCCTCGGGAGTTGGGCGGCATATAAGAACTACTAATAAAATAAATAAATAAAAAAGTGAATTTTGCCCCATTTTTATGTCCTTTCTTACCACTGCTAAGTGAATCACTGCAGTTGTTAAAGTTAGTAACATGGTTGCTAAGGCTTCCCTATTGACTTTGCTTGTCAGAAGGTCGCAAATTTTTATCATTTGATCATGGGAATGCTATAATGGTCGTAAATGTGAAAAAATTGTCATAAGTCATTTTTTCAGTGCCATTGTAAGTTCAAATGGCCACTAAACGAATTATTGTAAATTGACTACCTGTAATATTTGAATACTGAGATATTCTCCAAATCACTTTTCAATTGATTAAGCTTCAAGTCCACTTCAGAACTTAGGAAAATGAAATGTAGATATTTCAACCAGGAGTGAGGCCCCTTTCCCTCAAGACTACATGTCAACCAATTACCCCTTTTTTTGTCTTCAAAGTGTCCTCCAGTTACTCTGAAAACCAGCATTTTGAGACAGAAAACAACAACAAAAACAAACAAACATAGCCCAAAGTTGGATGATCTCTTCATAGCGAGCAAGCAAAATAACATAGAAGGGTGTGCAGGCAGTGATAAAATCCAATTTTTTAATTACCGGTTCTGTGGGCGTGGCTTGGTGGGCGTGGTATGGCTTGGTGGGCATGGCTTGGTGGGCATGGCAGGAGAAGGATACTGCAAAATCTCCATTCCCACCCCATTCCTGGGGGAAGGATTTGCAAAATCTCCATTCCCACCCCACTCTGGGGCCAGCCAGAGGTGGTATTCGCCGGTTCTCCGAACTACTCAAAATTTCCGCTACCGGTTCTCCAGAACCCACTGGATTTCACTCCTGGGTGCAGGCCTGATGGTTTTCAGAATTCCCCATTGGGAAAAAAACATGAAATGCATTACCATGATATATGAACCCAGTGAATTATAACTATGCTAACTTAGTGGCTGGTTCTGAGTTGCTATTATTAATCATGATTGTATGGCCGAATATGTGTGACCCTGGCCATGGCTTTTTAAAAAATGAACCGTAATTGGCCAGGTTCACACATACCAGAGTCTATAAATAATTTTAGTGTCAAATTTTTCAATTTTCAATTTCCAAACATTAAGGGTGCTCAAAAGTTGTGATATGCCTTGGGGATTGTAAATATATTTTGGTTGCTTTAATATAATTTAGATGTGCTAGGTAAGTAACTACAAAAATATCGTAACTTTTTAACATTTTGTTTGTTTCATAAACATGGCTAACAGTAGCATAATCACTAGATTCACAGAAATGCACTGAGTCCACAAACATGGACACCATACCATAGCTAGTGTGTTTTATGAACCTAGTCAGAATAAAATTTAGCATCCAGCCTATTATTATTATTATTATTATTATTATTATTATTATTATTATTATTATTATTATTATTATTATTATTATTATTATTATTATTATTATTATTATTATTAGTAGTTGTTGTTGTTGTTGTTGTTGTTGTTGTTGTCACTTCTAAAACCTAGATTAATGCAATTGTGAACCTAGTTACCATTAGATTTTTTAAAATGGAATACCTCACAATCAGGAGGTTGTGAGTTCGATCCTAGGTAAAGGCAGATGCAAGGGTCTCCTGCTTGGGCAGGGGGTTGAACTAGATGACCTGCAAGGTCCCTTCCAACTCTGTTAATCTAATCTGATCTCCCTAAATTAAAATATATTCAGTGTTACTTGGCTCAGAGGACGTATGTTAAGAGGAGAACATAGATCCTTCAGCCTTTTTCCTTGATATGTCAAGGGGAAAAAAAGAGAGATCTTGGCAAGCCAAGGAAAAGATAATCGATTAAAACTTTTGCTTAAAAAGAGACACATAGCAGGAGGCAAATCTGAAGTTTTATTCCACCCTTCCATTCTCTAGCATCTCCAACACAGGTGGTTTTTAAGAAGACAGCCATTTGTCCGGAATGGGATAGGGTCTCCCCTGCTTGGGCAAGGGGTTGGATTATAAAGTTCCCTTCCAACTCTTGTTATTCTATTCTTCATTTTGCAGAGTTAATAAACCGTGAGTAGAAACGGAGGTGGGGGGGGGGGGCGGCGGCCAGGAAAAAATAGCATTTTCGGGAAAGGGGCGCCTTATTCTCCGCCCCCCCCCCCATCACTTTCAGCGCGAGGCAGGAGGTGGGGGGGGAGAGACTTGGGAGCAGGCGGGGGGGGGATTCTCGGTCAAGAGACCAATCAGAAAAGGCATGTGACAAATGCCCTCCTGCCAAGGGAAGAAAAGGCGTGCGGCTTTTTTCCCCCCCTTCACGGCGGCTCCCGACAGAGAAGGCCGGAAATTGCCCTGTCAGGAGCCCCGGTGGGTCGCTCAAGCGCGTGGTGCCCGTTGCTTTTGACCACGGCTTGCTTGCTTGCTTGCTTGCTAAGATCGTGTTTCACTTTCGGGCAAGTAAGTATGCTTTCGCTTTCCAACGCAAATAATAGTGAGGTTGTGTATCAGAGCGTCCAGTTTGCAGGAAAGGAAACCCTCCTCTTGCGGTACATTGCCTGGCGCAGGAGTCTCCAACCTTGGCAACTTTAAGCCTGGAGGACTTCAACTCCCAGAATTCCACAGCCAGCTTTGCTGGCTGTGGAATTCTGGGAGTTCAAGTTCTCCAGGCTTAAAGTTGCCAAAATTGGAGACGAGAGGGCAAAAATACGCCAGGTTCTCCCACCCCCTCCTCTCCGCTCTTGGGCTGGGGAAGGGCTGGTCCTTGGATCCGCCTTCCTCCGCCTTCCTGCGACACGGGTGGTTTTCTTTGGCTCGGCTTCCCCCGCGTGTATGTCCGGGGAAAAAAAAGTATGGTAAAAATTCTTCTCCTCTGCTCGTAGAGTGAGAGCAGAGCCACTGCATGCCAGAAATAATCGTTTTTAATTGGACACCTGATGACCCAGCCTGGGAAACAGGTGAGAAAATACAGTAATGGATAAAGCGAACCGTCTCAGGGTTAATTAAGGAGAGAGCAAGTCCCTCGCGGCTTCCTTGGGGGGGGGGACCAGGCCGATGGCTGAAATGAAAGTCCTTGTCAGGGGCATTTTCTTTGCTTCATTTGTTAGATTGCTTTCTTGGCTTTCCTGCAGGAGCTCAAAGTAGTTCCAAAACACACAGTCCTCTAACCCCTAAGTTGCACTGAGAGGGACAGCCCAAAACCACACAATGGCTCTCCAAGGCTAAAAATCAAGTTGATTTGGGTTTCCCCCAAGTCTGGTTCACCCTTTCAGCACTAGACTACCCCTGCTCTTTGGGAAGGAAAGGAAAGAAGAAGAAAAAAGGAAAGGAAAAGGAAAAGGAAAAAAGGAAGAGGGAGGGAGGGAGGGAGGGAGGGAGGGAGGGAGGGAGGGAGGGAAGGAAGGAAGGAAGGAAGGAAGGAAGGAAGGAAGGAAGGAAGGACAGTCACTTGTGGGATTCATGCATAGTTACCCCTGCTCAAGCATATTTTGCATAGTCAGGTTTATAAGTTTGCATGACAACACAGAACCAAAATCTAATTTTATTGGTTATGTTCACAGAATACAATTGGTGAAACGCAGTTGATTCTGGCCCAATGGCTTCAGCATTTTCTCATAGATTTTGCTACTTGCTTCAAAAAGTTGAAGATAAGGTTATCAACTGCAGAACTAATTCAATCGGGAAAGGAGGTTAAAAGCAGTCAGAAACTTGGGAGGTGACTGCGTCATCTTCAGAATCAAGATATTGCAGAAAGAAAAATTAGAACATAGTCACACTTGATTTTAGGAGAGACAACTTCAGTAAGCTTAGAGAAGTATTGAGGTTAAAGGGAATTGCAGAAGAGTAGAAGATTTCTACAACAAGATATTCTAAACCATTCTCCACTTCTTTTGAGTGCAGAATTGTACACTCCAGTCACAAGAAAAAAATGGGGCAGCTTAAGAAACCATTGTAGACCAAAGGAAATTTCAGCTGAGCTAGAGTTTTAAGGAAGGAAACATCTATAGCAGTGATGGCGAACCTATGGCACGTGTGCCACAGGTGGCACGTGGAGCCATATCTGCTGGCACACGAGCTGTTGCCTAGCTCAGGTCCAGCGCGCATGTGTGCGCTGGCCAGCTGATTTTCGGCTCGCACGGAGGCTCTGGGAGGGCATTTTCGGCTTCCGGAAGGCCTCTGGGGAGACTGGGGAGGGCGTTTTTGCCCTCCTCAGGCTCCAGGGAAGCCTCTGGAGCCTGGGGAGGACAAAAAATGGGCCTACCGGGCCCACCAGAAGTTGGGAAACGGGCTATTTCTGGCCTCCAGGGGGCAGGGGAGGCCATTTTTGCCCTCCCCAGGGATTCAATTATGGATGTGGGCACTCGCGCATGTGCAATAGCATGCGCGCATGCACTTTCGGCACTCGAAGAAAAAAAGGTTCGCCATCACTGATCTATAGGAAACAAAATGAGCATTATCCTCAGGGAAGCACAAAAGCAAGTAGCTAGTATCACCAGAAAGAAAGCTAGGCTGATGTGGAAAAGGAGTTTAGTGTCAACTAGTGAAGAACAGCAATTGGGGTTTGGGGTTATGTCAGCTGAAAAGTAGAAGCAAAGGAGTGCACTTCCTGTTCATTGAAGAGGGGATAGTAGCAAGTGGTAAGAGGACAAATCTCAACTTCTAGTTTTCTTCTGTAGCTGAAAAGTAGGATCAATTTGCATGGACTGAATTCCAGAACACTAAAAAGTCCAGGAACGAAGAAGTGGTTGTAAGAAGGATATTTCTTTTCTTTTCCATTTCCGCCAGTGTATTTCAGCTCCTCCAGTTTACCATCTGTTCATACAATTTAGAGGAGCAAATCCTCTAATATATCTGGTATGCCCTGATAAAGTTGCTCCTCTTGCAATTCAGTTGATAAGTCTTTAAATTGAATAATTAAAGCTAATTAATTTCAGACTTTACCTTTCATATAGACTGCTGAAAGACTGCTATATGTGACTGCATTTACCACATTTACCTTGATTACAATTTGCTAATTTCTTGATTAGCTCTAGCTTTCTGGCATGATTTTAAAAGCATCTTTGAGTATCTGCATAAAATTGGCATAGCTGTCCATCACAGGATTATTATTGTCTACCAGAGTAATTGTCCATTTGACAGTTTATAAATCAAGAGTCCAAGGATAAATCTCACACATGTGGAATGCATGGAAATTTCAGTTCTCCTCAATTAAATGTATAGCCTACACACTAAAGGATAAAAATAACAAATTTATTTGGGGATCCTCCATATTTGTCTGGTAACAATCTCTGGTAACAAGAAACATGGTTGGATGGGCAAGAATCGCCATAGCTAGTTTCAAACCTTGACCCAGTTGCTGACATTAACCAATTATTGATCTGTACACCAATAATTCAATGCTGCAATTCAGTGTTGAACTGTAGCATTGATGACTTGTTCAGCAGTCAGTGGTCTCCCCAGAGGGCTTTAGTCAAGCCACTGCCATGGCTTCAGTCAAGAACATGATAAAACATGGCCTTTCTTATAAGAGTTGTTGATATGAGTGTTGGGCTCTTGGCAATAAGTTTACCAAAAGCATCATTCTGTTTGAATCATCTTTTAACAGGATTTATTACAAGGGAAAGAAATTTTATTATAGAAAATGTCTACAACTAGATTGCTTTCTTTTTAAGAAGCCAGTTTATTTTATGCGTTCATTAGGACATCAGTTTCTTTCCAATGTCCCAATGTTGAACCAATGGGCTGGCTGTGTGTTTTCTAGACAATTGAGGAATGTCCAGGTATCTGCAAATGTTTTCCCACCCATCTGCCCACTCCCTGAATACTGCTCAGCTGTGAATACACCATTACAAAAACTATGATTCAGTTTATTAGGCAACTGATTTGTGACTACAGGTCAGTGGTGGGTTGCTCCCGGTTCAGCCCGGTTCTAAGAACCGGTAGCGCAGGCGGCGGGAGGCTCCGCCCACCCACCTGGGACGCTTCTGCGCATGCGGCGAACCGGTAGTAAAGGGTTTTAGAACCCACTACTGCTACAGGTAGTCATCAACTTACGACCACAATTGAGCCCAACATTTATGTTGGTAACTGAGAAATTTGTTAAGTGAGTTTTGCCTTTTACGACTTTCCTTGCCACATTCGTTAAGTGAATCACTGCAGCTGTTAAATTAGTAACACGGTGGTGAAGTGAATTGGTTTCCTCATTGACTTTGCTTGTCAGAAGGTCACAAAAGGCGACCGCATGATTCCGGGACACTGCAACTGTCATAAATGTGAGTCAGTTGTCAAGCGTCCGAATGTAAATCACGTGGTCTTCGGGATGCTGCAATGGCCGTAAGTGTGAAAAATGATCATAAGTCACTTTTTCAATGATGTTGCAACTTCGAATGGTCACTAAATGAACTGTTGGAAGTCAAGGACTACTTGTATTTAGAAAGGAATATGCTACAAGGCAGGAGCCATCATTGCATTGCCAGAAGCAGGTAATTGTCAAACTGAACTTATTTTCTTTTTTTGAAAGAGCAGACAGTTTAATTGGCTGCGATAATGTAATGGACATAATGTACCTAAATTTCAGCAAAATGTATGACAGTATTTCTTACATTTATAGAGAAGATAACAAAATTTGGGCTGGACTGTGTTCCCATTAATTGGATACAGTGGCAGTTGAACACTTGTACCCACAAGTGTACATCAAGCTTGAAGGAGGTAATGAGCAGCATACTGCAAGACTCCATTGTAGGCCATCTTCTGTTTGGGTGAATGGTTAGAAAATATTATGAGATTTGTAAATTTGGGAGATAGATGAAGGAACAATAAATACCTTAGAGCAGGGGTGGGTTCCTGCAGGTTTGGACTGGATCGGCTGAACTGGTAGCGACCCGCTGGTGATGTCATGACGGTGTCACGGATCCGGTTTGGTCGGTGCTGGTCTGTGGGCGCTGCCATCTTTTTTTCAGAATTTTTTCCAAATTTTTTTACTGTTTTGAAGTTTTTTCCCTCTGCTGTTGCTTGAAAAAGGGCCCTCCCGCCTGTCCCCGGGTTTATACTTACCTTTATTCCTTTGCCCAAAGCACAGCTGATCAGCTCCTCAGCTGTGTTTCGGGCTGATTATAGCTACTGAGCATGCGCGGAAGCAGAATTGCAGGAGGGGACACGTGCGTGCGCGTGAGTGGAGTGAGCGCGCGCGAAACATCGCAATGCGAACCAATGGCGAAGGTAAGTGGAACCCACCCCTGCCTTAGAGGACATATTCAAGATTTGAGAGGATTTTGACATGCTAGCCAGTGGACAGGAAAAATATTAAGAAAGTATATCCTAATAATTGTCCTTGGAGAATGTGAAAGACCCTTTATCACTGATTGATCTCATGTTCAATTCAGCAATCAAACTTTTTAAAAACTTGTTTCTTTTGTTTCCTGGCTAGTTTATTCAGCCCTGTCTTTGCTTCTCTTTACTTTAAACAATGCTCTGGATTTAAAAAATAAAAAACCCGAAACAGATTTCCAAAGAATATTTATTTTCTGCTTCTGTCATCATGGTTTGGTGCCAGAAAACTGGAAAATTTATTCAAGGAGAAAGCAGGAAGTATGTGCTTTGCTATATATACAGGTTGAGTAATATCTCTGCAGGTTACTGTTGCTGGACTATGAATATTTATTATGCACTATGACTCTTCGATCGCTAAGAGTTGTTTGTAAAGCTTTCTACTTCTAGGATTAAAAACTGTTGTAACGGTAAAGAGGAGAATTTAAAAATAAATGCAATATAGGGCTGAGAAATTCTACTACTGCAGAGGTTTGACTTAATTTTGAGCTTTTTAAAAATAATTTCTGGAAGAGATAACAAAAATTCTGTACAGATAATTTTCTTTTCATTTTCATAGTCACAAGCTTTTATTAAAAAGTAGTTAATAATAATAATAATAACAGAGTTGGAAGGGACCTTGGAGGTCTTCTAGTCCAACTCCCTGCTTAGGCAGGAAACCCTACACTACTTCAGACAGATGGTTATCCAACATCTTTAAAATGTCCAGTGTTGGAGCATTCACAACTTCTGGAGGCAAGCTGTTCCATTGATTAATTGTTCTAACTGTCAGGAAATTTCTCCTTAGTTCTAAGTTACTTCTCTCCTTGTTTAGTTTCCACCTATTGTTTCTTGTTCTACCCCCAGGTGCCTTGGAGAATAGCTTGACTCCCTCTTCTTTGTGGCAACCCCTGAGATGTTGGAACACTGCTATCATGTTAAAACATAAAGTGCCACGTTTCATCGTTGTAGGATTATTGCTTGTTATACCAGCAATGTTTTGACTATAACTAATAATTATTAGTTATAGTCAAAACATTGCTGGTATAACAAGCATTTATAACTAGTAGTGAAAATGTGGTAAATATTTACTGTTTACATTTGTCTGTATTATAACTATATTGTGACGTAGTCCACTTGCTAACGGTTGTTTGTGAAACTGATAATGATCTGCTTGGTGAACAAACAGGCTCAAGTAGGTTTCTAGCGGTGCAATAATTTGAGGGGTGTTTAAAATGTGTTACGATCACATTTACAAACATGTCAATGTACTACAGAATAATTATCTTTAGTATTGAAGAATGGTCACATTTCTGGCTGAGCGTATACTGTGGCCAAGGTTCACATGTCCTAGGCAATGTGTGACTTTAAATGTGAGTGCCCTTATTTCTTTTCCAAATGGTAATAAAGGTAATAAAGTTATTCATAGTAAGTCCCAGGTTATGTGTGGTATGTTTGATATTGTGTGAAATTCTTGACACCAGTTGGGCAAAGTTAATAGGACAATGATTAGTAATGTTATTTGGAATTATTTTGACCTTGTGAAACTGAGGACGTTCCCTGTAATAATTGCATTGCTATCTGTGCAACCCCTATCTGGCTTCTCCAAGCAGCCAATGGGATGTGCTAGTAGTGGGATTTGGAAATCGATGAACATCTCTGGGAGAAGGTTATTGTTCGGAAAGAGGCAGTGGACTCTGTTGTAGAGACCATCTCTCAGTTCAGTTGTATTAACTCTCAGTGTTTCCAACTTTTTCTTTGTGGTGAAGATTGTTGAGAAAGTGATGGCAACCAAGAACCACAGAAGAAGTAAATTCTTTGTAATTAATTATTTTAATTTGAGATTCAGGTCCTGGTGTGGGATAAAAAAGACATCGATTGCTCTAGGGCAGTGATGGCGAACCTTTTTCGGCTCGGGTGCCAAAGGTGCGCGCACATGCAAAAGCGTGCGTGCGCGTGCCCACACCCATAATGCCATGCACATGCACACAACCCCCCTGTGCTTTTCCCCGTGCATGCGCACAGGCCTCACTGAAGCTTCTTGAGTTCCAGTAGGCCTGTTGGGCTGTTTTTCAATCTCCCCAGGGTTCAGGAAAGCCTCCTGAAGCCTGGGGACAGCGAAAAATGGCCCAACGGGCCAATTGGAAGTTCGGAAACAAAAGGAAGTGGAGCTGCCCTACTACTTACCTTCACATAGTTGCAACTAGGCCTCGCACAACTTGGCCCATTTCTTCTGCAGCCGGCAAGGCTTTCCTGAAGGCCTCTGTAGCCGATAACAGAGCTCCGGATCGATCCGGAGCTCTGTTATCAGCTACACAGGCCTTCAGGAAAGCCTTCCGGCTGCAGAAGAAATGGGCCGAGATGTGAGAGGCCTGGCTGCAACTGTCCAAAGCCAAAGAAGTTCCTGAAGACCTCTGACAGCGAAAAGGAGGCTGAGGATGAGCACACAAGTGAACTTCCGGTTGGCCCGTTTTTGCCGTAGGAAGAGTGAAAACGGCCAAAAAGACCAAAAATCAACTGGCCAGCACGCACATGTGTGCTGGAGCTGACATAGGGCAATGCCTCGCGTGCCCTCAGATATGGCTCCGCGTGCCACCTGTGGCACGCGTGCCATAGGTTCGCCATCACTGCTCTAGGGAATTACCTTCATCAGGACTTGGATGTGGGGAGTGTATCCCTCTTTGTCTTATTAGACCCTTAAGTATTGTTCAGAATCTTCCAAAATAGTATTTATCTTATATGGTTTACATGTACTTTCATCATTGGTCTAGTTCCTTACAGTGGGCAAGTTCTAGTCTAGTAGTAGTAGTAGTAGTAGTAGTAGTAGTAGTAGTAGTAGTAGTAGTAGTAGTAGTAGTAGTAGTAGTATTGAGATAAAAGCAATCAGTTCAAAGGTTAGTCTAGTATTGTGATTCACAGAGCTTGGTCCAAATATTATTTAACATATGTATGAAACTAATGGGAGAGATCATCCTTAGATCTGATGTGAAGTATCACCAGTATGCTGATTATACTCATGTTTACATCACAACCCCAAATCAAGCTGGAGGTACTTTAATAGTCTTGAACTGGATCTTTGAGGGACTTTAGAGAAGAAACAATGTGAAGTCCTCCTTGTCCATAGTGCCATCTACTCTTTGAGCAGGAGCTGAGAATTCAAGAAGATCCAGATTGTATATCACTGTTGAGAGGGAAGTGTGGTCCCATCCATAAATAAAGATGGACAATTGCCAGGTCTAGGGAGCCCTAATAAACACAACCATTTGGTCTTGGTAGAATTGAGTTGGAGTTGGGTCCTTTGCATCCAGGTTCACACATGATCCAGATATGGTGACAGAACCACAACATTTTGGTGTCTAAGCTTTTTTTGGGAAGGGGAGAATTGTTTATTTTACTTTAAATGATTTTGAATTTTATTAATTGAGATGTTTAGGATGTTGCTTTTATATTGAGATATATTATTACAGTATACACTATCCATAATCTTTAGACTGGGTGGTACAGAAATTTTTTAAATAAATGATTGCATTGACTAGTCATTGCAGCATTACCAAAATTTTTATCAATTTCGCATTGTACACTTACATTAATAATTTGCTGCAAAGCTTTGCAAGTATTCTCCAATGTGAAGCTGTCTAGACCAGGTGTCTTTTACAAATCCAATTTTTATTTCCCTGTTTTCCAGAAGCCTGCTCAAAATGCAAAGTGAGAACCTGGGACCAGTAAATTACTATGTTGGAATTGATGTTGGCACATCAAGTGTCCGTGCGGCTTTGGTTGACCAGTTTGGCACGGTAGTGGCTTATGCAGACCATCCGATTCAAATTTGGGCACCACAACCTGACTATTATGAACAATCCTCTGATGACATCTGGGCAGCTTGTTGTATAGTCACAAAGGTAGGGACATAGTGTGAATGAGTGACTGTTGTATGCTATATGTTTGAGGAATCATATCTAATTATCTGAAAGAAGTTGGCTGTCTTTGAAAATGATTGCAATGCGACATCTCTTCACTGTTAAGTTCACAAAATTTTGGCTTTTTTGTTTATGTTTTTCTGTATGATAGCCATGTTTTAAAGACTGACAGAAACTTCTGACAAAATGTGTCTTTCGTCAATTATAGTTGCATTCTTTTTCTCCCTATGTTGCTAGCAAGGTTTTAATTCCCTTCCAATATACATAACAAAGTTCTATTAAAAACAGCATAGATGCTATTGGATTGGATATCCTTCATTTATTGGGCAATTTATTCATTAATTTGCAGGGTGGGGCGCATGGAGAGCTTTAATCTTTTTCTAACAAATGCCAGTTTTGAAATGTGTTGGGTTTCTATTGCAAAATTTATATCTTGAAGTTGTATTTTTTTCATCCAATAAGGCAGAAAAAAATACCAAATTCTTATTTAAAATTTTTAAAGTGATTCTGTATGTCTGAGCACATGATCAGATAAAAGCATGCAGAAATTTTCCTCAAGATGATTAAGAGGCATTCGTATGTTTGTATCTTGTGTATATCCCCTAGGCCCCTATCATGTGGGGTGCCTCAGGGGTCGGTTCTCTCGCCCATCCTGTTTAATATCTACATGAAACCGTTGGGTGAGATCATTCGCAGACATGGGGTGTGTTTCCATCAGTACGCTGATGACACCCAGCTGTACATCACCACCCCGTCTGACTTCAGGCAGGCAGTTGATGTAATGTGCCGTTGCCTGGACGACGTTAAGATCTGGATGGGGAGGAACAGACTCAGACTCAATCCCGACAAGACTGAGTGGCTGTGGATATTGCCTCCTAAGGATCATGACAACTACCCCTCCTTGGTCTTTGAGGGTGCGAAACTGACTCCCTCAGACCTGGTCCGCAACTTGGGGGTCCTCCTAGATCCACAGCTAAAATTGGACCACCATCTTTCTGCTGTGGCTAGGGGGGCCTTTGCACAGGTCCGCCTGGTGCACCAGTTGCGGCCATATTTGGAGAAGGAGGCTCTACTCACGGTCACTCATGCCCTTGTCACCTCGCGCTTGGACTACTGCAATGCGCTCTACATGGGGCTACCCTTGAAGAGTATCCGGAGACTTCAGCTGGTGCAAAATGCGGCTGCGCGTGCTGTGGTGGGTGTGCCAAGGTACACCCACGTGACACCAATACTCCGCCAGCTGCATTGGTTGCCCATCGGTCTCCGGGTCCAATTCAAGGTGTTGATCACCATCTTTAAAGCCCTTCATGGCTTAGGACCAGGATATCTTCGGGACCGCATTCTGCCTCATACTTCCCTCCGACCGGTTAGGGCCCACAGAGTTGGCCTCCTCCAGGTCCCGTCGGCCAAGCAATGCCGGCTGGCGGGCCCTAGGGGGAGAGCCTTCTCTGTGGCCGGCCCCGTGCTCTGGAACCAACTACCCCCAGAGACCCGGACCATCCCCACTCTGCTGGCCTTCCGAAAAGCCGTCAAAACATGGCTTTTCCTGCAGGTGGGGGGGACAGCTTAATCCACCTGAGATTACCCCCCCAAGTATGTATGATGTTGAATGGATGTTGTTGTTTTAATATTGCTTTTTTAAAAATTTGTATTTGTTTCTTTTTAATTACATGTATTTTGATTATTCTTGTATTTTTCCCTGTTGTACGCCGCCCTGAGTCCCTTGGGAGTTGGGCGGCATATAAGAATAACAAAATAAATAAATAAAGAAATAAATATACATTGTAATGGAAAAGTAACCTGAAAATTAAATAATGAATGCAAAATAAAAGGTTATTATTCTGTTCTGGCTCCTTTTCTTTAAACATGGATACTATGGGCTGAAGTAGTAATGGACATTGGGGACAGTGAGGTGTTTTAGACCTCTGAAAAAGATGTGGACCCAAACCAGCCGATGTTCTGAGGTTGGCTTTTTAAATATGCATGTGATACCTGGTAATTTATGGATGGACAGTTCATTGTTCTCTTGTTATTGATCAGTCTTTTTAAACATTCATGAGCCGTGCTATTGAGTGAGTGTCCTAAGAGGGTTGAGGCCAGAACAATTGTTATGTGAATAATGAAATAAGAGTAGAGAGCTTCTCTTCGTCACTCTCTATTCCCTCTCTTTTCCTATTTAACTTGAAGATTAAATATATAGCTATTACACTCTAGTAATCTGATTTACAAAGTGTATAAAAGGTAAGAGTGATTCTAACTGACATTATTGAAATGAAAATTTTCACTGGCACTAATATTTGTTTTTGGTTTGTCTTATTTGGGGGGAAATGGCTTCTCGATCCTCACAGTGAGCCAGTTGTCAATTTCCTTCATCTGTTTGCCTTCATTTCTTTGGGCCTAATATTATAGCTTTCAGAGAACTGGAACCTTTTAAAATGTAGCTGGATGCATTTTAAGTGCAGCCGAAGAAGAACACTGAAGTTCATATAAGAAGGCAACATCAATACTTATTAAATTGTCCTAAATTGGGAAATACGTTTGCATCACTATCGCAACAGAAAAAAGGAGGAGTTGTGATATATATTAAAAAGGAAATTTTGGCAAAACAAATTTACTAAGATGAAGGAGGCAGGATATTAATAATAGAAATAATATTAAACAAGATAAAAATATCCCTTGTAGAAATCTATGCCCCGAATGAGAGACAGAAATCTTTTTTCAAAAACTGCATAATATTATTGGCGAGCTCAAATATGATAATATTTGCATAATGGGAGATTTTAACGCAATAGCAGGCAGGTATCTAGACAATAAAAGCAACAAGACCAGAAAAGGAATTAGAAGAACGTTAACTAATACATTTCTCAAAATGGCAGAAGATTTGAACATTATGGAAGATTAGTTTTCTTGTAGAATTGTTTCCTCATCTGGAGAACCTTAAAGGGCTGATATCAATCATGCAAGTCTCATTGCGTTTTTCCATTCCTCCTCCTTATATCCTAATGAATCAGGGAAAAGCCGCTGTGAGTCTCTTCTGATATTCCCCAAACTGAAGAAATAGTTGACCAAGTTTGTTTCTGTAAGGGCTTCTGAATATTTCCCTCAAGGCCCACTTTGGGGCTCTCTACATCAGAAAAGTATCTGAGACTTTGAACACCTATTGTCACTCAGATTAAATGAATGTTTCTTACACTGGGTTCTAAGTTTGTTGTTGTTTGTAGATCAGTTAAATGTTTCCAGGTAAACAAATACTATATTATGAGAACACTTTTGGATGAGAGCTCATCAAAACAATGAGGTTTTTAGTAAGAAAACATTGCTGAAGTTTTTCCTTCAATTTATTTTTTCTGGAAGTGGATTTTTGACAGTCATAATAACCAACCTGTTACACTGGAAGATGTACATACCATTTGTTTAATAGTTTCATTCCCATTATTGACCAATATACCAACAAATACAAGCTCATGCATCTCCATTATAATATATAATCAGTCAGTTAAATGTAAAGGAAAATATATTTATATTGTGGTCTTGGATTCTGGATTTCTGTGGATTTTAAGAAGAATGAATTAGTCATCAATGGGTAAAGTAACTAACAGTCCAAACTGATATTGTTATTTAGATAATCATATAGTCTCGGCATTTATACTCTCTATGTACAATGCTGTCTATGTTCAGATTCGAAGGAATTTAATTTGAACTTCAGCTTTATACACTGTTAGCTGTTTTGTGTGCCTCGATGAATAGAAAAGTGAGCTATGTATTTTTTTTATTTCACAGAAAATTACTCGAGGAATAAATATTTCCCAGATTCGAGGGCTTGGCTTTGATGCTACCTGCTCCCTTGTTGTTCTGGATAGCCATTTTCAGCCTTTGGCGGTCAACTCTGAAGGTAAAACCTTCAAATAATGACTAAGATTTATCAATAGTAAAATGATAATTTAAAAATAAAACCAGGGCAATAATAATATAGCCAGGATAAATTCAATTATAAATTGTGCTGGCAGCGACTTATCCACTTTTCAGATAGATGTGATTAAAATGTTTGTATTTAAGTGTATAGGATTTTCATATACTTTTATGGAAGGAGATTTGCTATCAAGTTTTATCTAAAGTAAAAAGTTAAGTGAACTAGAAGGTGAAAGTGTGAACACAAAGAGGGAATTTGGCTCAGTCAGAAAGAGGCAAAGATTTCTTTATAGAACGAGGGCTAAGTCAAATTATCACGTGAAGTGTTAATACCACTTTATAATGCCTTGGTAAGGCCACACTTGGAATACTGCATTCAGTTTTGGTCGCCATGATGTAAAAAGGATGTTGAGACTAGAAAGAGTGCAGAGTAGAGCAACAAAGATGATTAGGGGACTGGAGGCTAAAACATATGAAGAACGGTTGCAGGAACTGGGTATGTCTAGTTTAATGAAAAGAAGGACTAGGGGAGACAGGATAGCAGTGTTCCAATATCTCAGGGGTTGCCACAAAGAAGAGGGAGTCAAACTATTCTCCAAAGCACCTGAGGGTAGGACAAGAAGCAAAGGGTGGAAACTAATCAAGGAGAGAAGCAACTTAGAACTAAGGAGAAATTTCCTGACAGTTAGAACAATTAATCAATGGAACAGCTTGCCTCCAGAAGTTGTGAATGCTCCAACACTGGAAGTTTTTAAGATGATGTTGGATAACCATTTGTCTGAAGTGGTGTAGGGTTTCCTGCCTAAGCAGGGGGTTGGACTAGAAGACCTCCAAGGTCTCCTCCAACTCTGTTGTTGTTGTTGTTGTCGTCATCATCATCATCATCATCATTATTATTGTTATTATTATTAGGCTGCAGTAAGAAGGCGAAGGAAATAGTTTTCTTTTTCATCTCATGCATTTCTACATGGGATCTGAGACATTTTTTGACCGAGTACCTTCATTCTTATCTCCTAAAAAAAAGATGTATGAATCCTGCCTTCCCAACTACTGTATAGTCATGTAAAAAAGTAAATGAATCCATTGATTTTTAAAAACTTTTTCACTATATTTCAACATACAGATATTTGAGCCTTATTTTAACATTATTGTTAGATAAAGGGGATATAATATAACAAATACACCAACAGATCCGAATTATCCCCACCTTGCTGGCCTTCCGAAAAGCCATTAAGACATGGCTCTTCCTGCAGGCGGGGTGAGTTTGAGATGTCTCCCCCATGTATGTATGTTGTTTATATGTTTTTTAAATTGTTTTTTAAAATTGCCTTTTTAATTATTTGTTTGGAGTTTTCATAAAATGTTGTACCCACCCTGAGTCCTGAGGGAGTAGGGCAGCATAAAAAACTGCCAAATAAATAAAATAAATAAATAAATAAACATTCAGCATACCGTACTTTTTGGAGTATTAGACGCACCTTTTTCCTCCCTAAAAGTGGCTGAAAATTTGGGTGCGTCTTATACTTCGAATGTAGCTTTTTTTTTGCCAGCCCTAACTAGGTGCTAACAGATCTTCCCAGCTCTTACCTTGCAGGCTTTTTCATTGTTACTCTCTCCAAAGAATGTTTTTCCAGCCCTAAGTCTTTGCAGAATTTTTTTCCATTGCTCTACTTGCTCCGAATAAGTTTTTTTCTAGCCCTAACCAGGTGCTAACGATCTTCCCAGCTCTTACCGGCTTGCAGGCTCTTTCATTGTTATTCTCTCAGAAGAATGTTTTTCCAGCACTAAGTCTTTGCAGGGTTTTTTTCCATTGCTCTACTTGCTCCGAATAAGTTTTTTTCTAGCCCTAACCAGGTGCTAACAATCTTCCCAGCTCTTACTGGCTTGCAGGTTCTTTCATTGTTATTCTCTCAGAAGAAGGTTTTTTTAAGTGCTAACTAGGAGATAAAATAATGTGCTGAAGCTGACCAGACTAAGGATGAATACCTGGTAGGCAGATTGTTTTCCCCTATTTTCCTCCCCAAAAACTAAGGTTATACTCCGAAACTTATACTTATACTCCGGTGCGTCTTATACTCCGAAAAATATGGTATGTTTTTTGTAGCCCATGGTAAACATAAAGATGAAATAAATCGTCCATACGTTGGCATCTTAGGGAACAACTGAATTGGAGTGACTGGAATTGGACCCTTTCAGTCATGGGTTAACTAAGAAATAAAAATGTTGCTTTCAAAACAAGGAAGGATATAGCATAGCAAGGACAGTACTTGGGTATAATGCAATCAGTAATTGAATAATATCAATTAAACTTCATAGATAACCCTTTAACAATTATCCAAACCTATACTCCAACCGATTAATTTTATGATCACTTTTCCTTTGGAATTGGCAGAACATGCAAGCAAGATAACCTGATTGTGATGTGAGACTGGAATGTCAAAGCGTTAAGAAGGAAAACAATGGGGCTCTACTACCTAGGAAATCAAAATATTTTAACAATTTCTACCAAATGTCTTCTTGTTAACACAGACTTCCATCTATATACAGTATGTGAGCATCACCAGATGCATTACACAGAAATCAAATTGGTTATATTGTTGGTATAAGAAGATGGTAAAGCTCACTTATAATAGCAAAAGTGATCAGAGACTGACTGTGAAATAAAATACGAATTGCTCATGTGAAAATTTCAAGCCAAGCTAAAGAGGAGTAAGAAAGCTGATTGGTTTCCACAAAACAATATTGATCATATACCCACTATTTTTGTTATAACCCATGATTCAGAGTCTGATTCTGACCAGGGTTGCTGCCGGTTCAGACCGATTCAGGCGAACTGGTAGTTCCGCCCAGCGGCTGGGCCTGCCCAGCCGCCCCGGTGCTATCCCGTCCTATATAATCGCCGTGTGTGTGAAGCCGCGTGCATGCGCGCGTGCTCACATTTTCAGTTCTGGGCGAACCGGTTGTTACATTATGTGACGCCCACCTCTGGTTCTGACCCGGGAGCTTTGAATACTGTGTTTGTGTGTGTGCATTATCAACGCTGAAACAGAACAATTTTTAAAGAAAACAAAGAGTCACTTTGAAGCCCTGAATTGCTACAAAGGCACAGGAACTGTGGAATGAACTTAAAGAAATTGTTAATGAGGAATGTGGGAAAAAATTGCCAGATTTAAAAAAAAACCCAAAAGAAATCAAGTTATCAGGAAGAGAAGAGAACCTGAAGCCAAGAAATACAGAAATCTCAGGAAAGATCTTAACAAAGAATTTTAGAAAGCTGTTACAATGACATCTGTAAAGACATCAAGATGGAGAAAGTCCCCCCCACAAAACCACAAACAAACAAAGCAAAGCAAAACAAAACAAAACCAAGGAATGTCTTCCAAAATATTTTTGAACTCAGATGGAGATTCCAACTTTGAAGTGATATGCTAAAGGCTGCCAATGGACGAACAGTAACTAATGACAAGAAGTACTAGAACATGGCTGTGTTGGTTTAGATCAGTTGTTCCCAACCTTTTTGTGATCTAGTACCACTTGGAGGTCCCGTACAGTCGCCGCGTACCACCTGGTTCCAGAGAAACTAAATTCGATCAGATATCACTTTATTTCCATAATTGTACCGTTCCTTTTTTGGCCCCGCGCATCCAGCAACTGGATTCTCGGGCCGCTGGGACCAGGTGGGTGGCGTGTGGCAACAGTTGTGTTAGGCAGTAAACATTTTTGTGAAGTAAAAAATAACTAACTAAAAATCGTTCATGACCCCGAAAGTGTTCGCGTACCACCTGGAAGGCCCTCGCGTACCACTAGTGGTACACGTACCACAGGTTGGGAACCACTGGTTTAGATGCTGTTTTACATCTATTTTCTGTTTAGTTATAGCTTTTATAATTGCTAATGCAGTCAGAAGGAAGGCAGAATCTGTACACTTATTTTGTATAATCAGAAAAAGGGGTGAATCACCTGTCAACATTGAATTTTCTCGATTGTAATTGTGCCCAGTTACAGCAGTCAACAGTGTGACTATTTTTGTGATCTGTTTAAACATATTGTAATTATAGGTACGGTGCCTATTTCTAATGAAAAAAGCATATTTTTGCTATGGGTAGTATCTGGAGAGAAGAATATGTGTACGAAATATTTTAATGGAAACAATGACTGATTTGGTTTTTGTTTTATAAGGAGAACACAAAAGAAACATCATTATGTGGATGGACCATCGTGCAGCTAATCAAGCAACACGTATCAATGAGACACAACATAGTGTGCTGTCCTTTGTTGGTGGTGTGATGTCAGTTGAAATGCAGCCACCTAAATTGTTATGGATGAAAGAAGTGAGTTCAAGAATTCAATACGCTTTGCCATTTTTGTCAAGAAAGCTTGAATCTTCTAACATGTATATTAACTGTTCTCAATCTGCTTCTTGCTAATGCTCCAGCCAATATCTCCAGCTGACTTAGACAATCATTGTTTCTAAACTGGTCCTCTCCTTAGACTTCTGTGGAAAGCATGTTGGGAACGGTGCTGAGAGGCACTTTTGATCTCATTGTCAATATCTTATTATAAGAGGCAAGGCAGAATGTTTCAGTTTTGAAGATTTACATTTCCACTTGAGAACTGCAAAGAAAAATGGAACTGCTTTGTGGGATACATAAACAGTATTTAAGAGACATGGATTCTTAGAGTGCAGATAATTATTTTCAAAATAGTGTCTGCCCAGAAAATAAGTAGCTTTTTAAAATACAGAGAACTTTTAGTATTTTCAAACTGTCAATACATTTTCAAATATCTATTATTTCTGGAAAGGTGTTAAGGGTAGACTAGACATCTCTTCAGTTGGAGTTTAAACAAAAATATTTCCCTGAGGCTAGAAGGCTAATTGAGGGATTTCTTCAAATCATATTTGTCTTGTTTTCCTGGCATATTCATCAACTCAAATAATAATTTATTTTTAACACAATTATATAATTACTTGCATTGATATTGCTGTATAGTTTTTTAAATGACATCCTGCTTTCCCCAACATATTCAAGTGCCAGATAATAAATGATAAACAGTAGATAGCACTGACCACAATGTTATTTGAAATGGTGAGATGTTCTCCATCCTTCACTATACGTAGTCCTTGACTTACAACTTGTTGCTTAGCAACTGTTCAAAGTTATTATGGATCTCTCCCCACAAAGCTACTTACAACTTGATTCTGAAGTTCCAACAACCGCCCACTCTGTGGTCACCTGATCATATTTTGGGCGCTGAGCAGCCAGCCCACATTTACAAAAGTTTGCAGCATCCTGTAGTTACATTACTGCAATTTATGCTGTTTTGCAAAAAACTGACATTTACTTTCAGCAGAATGAACAATGGATTAGCTTAAAACCCACCAATTCACTTAACGACCATTATGATTTCATGTAATGACTCCTGCAAAAAAGGTCAGAAAATTGGGTAGTCACATGGGTTTACCATGTCATGACATGACTGTAATAGGCAAGTTGTGAACTACCTGTAATCCCTAAAATTTCCATTTAAGTTGACTTGTTTTATCTGAGTGAAAGTCAGTTTGCACATACAGTCTAATGCAGACCTGTCAAACTGGTGGTCTGCGGGCTGGATACGGCCCATGCAGGCCACACCCCTCCCGACTCTGCAAAGGTAAAAAAACATCCCGATATGTCACGATACGCCCTGTGATGCGATCGGGTTTGACACCCCTGGTCTAATGTCTTTGTTAATTTACCTTTTTTGTGGAACAGGTTGATACAGAAGTTTTTAACATCAAGTATCAGATGAAAAAAGGGGACGCGATGGCTCAGTAGCTAAGATGCTGAGCTTGTTGATCAGAAAGGTTGGCAGTTTGTGGTTCGAATCCCTAGCGTCGCGTAACGGAGTGAGCTCCTGTTACTTGTCCCAGCTTCTGCCAACCTAATAGTTTGAAAGTACGTAAAAAAATGCAAGTAGAAAAATACGTGCATCTTTGGTGTGAAGGTAACAGCATTCTGTGCACCTTTGGCATTTAGTCATGCCAGCCACATGACCACGGAGAAGTCTTTGGACAGCGCTGGCTCTTCGGCTTTGAAACGCAGATGAGCATCACCCCCTAGAGTCGGGAACGACTAGCACATATGTGCGAGGGGAACCTTTATCTTTTATCAGATGAAAAGGTAAAAAAAAACTTGTACCATTTGAATTTTTTAATAGGCCCCACTAGTCTGGCTTCTACATTTGGTCTCAGTGATGTTTTCTGTCTTTTAATAAAGGCCACTGTAAATTGCCCCCTGCTAGTTTCTAAGAGCTGAAATCTATTTTCCTGATTCTTAACATACAGTGGGATTAGTTGGAGATGATGAAGGTCAACAGAGTTAACTGGCAGAAGCTAAGAATGAAAAATTCGTATTGATAAGAGTTAATTAGCATTGCTTGAAGATCCTGTTATGATATATGAATATTCACTTAAACTGCTCCACACTCAGTGGTGTTTGAATAATTTATGAGAGGTTTAGAAAAAAGTTTTGGGTTTTTATACTTGCTACTTAATGGTAATTAGAAACAGTAAAGAGATGAAGTTCACTGTTTAGGCTAGTAGCTTCAAGGAGAAAATTGTAGAAAATAAATGAATATGAAAATACAAGTCTGTGGCATGCCAAATTTAATGTTATGGATATAGAATAATATCCAATATAGATTAATGGGAAGTTGTATGTCATTCACTTGCCTACCAATGAAAGAAATAATAGGGTTTGTTATTTTTGATGGAAAAAATATAATTCTTTCTAAATTGGTGGGGTAGTGTAATCTTTACCCCCTTTTTGATTATCCTTTTGCCCAAACTGGAAATACATGCATTCTGCCAAATGAGAATTAACACCTGCATCGACTGAAGTGGCCTTTAAATGTGAAAAAGCTGTGCCATTATATATGGCTTAATTTTATGGAATTTAATGAGTCTCAGAAGCCTTTTTTATTTAATATTTTTTTCTGGAGGTGATAGCCTTCTGGATGGGTGGCCGGATATCCCAGAATAACTTTGAAACAATTCACAAATGGTTGGTGGCTGTTTTAGAGTAGATTATATATTGTGCTCTGATTTCTTTCTTTTCTTTCTTTCTTTTTTTTTGCAATCCATTTTTTATTGATTCATATAACTTATTACAAAAGGAACTGTTTGCCACGGCTAGCTGAGTACAGTTAGTGCTCAACTTACAACCATTCATTTAGTGCAGTAGTGGGTTCTAAAACCCTTTGCTACCGGTTTGTGCAGCTCGTGCTTGTGCATGACGCTTCTGTGCATGCGCAGAAGCGTCCCTGGTGGGTGGGCGGAGCCTCCCACCGCTGGCGCTACCGGTTCTTAGAACCAGGCCGAACCGGGAGTAACCCACCGCTGATTCAGTGACCAAGTTGCAACAGCACCAAAAAGAGTGATTTATGTTTTTCACATTTATGACTGTTGCAACATCATCATGGTCACAAGATAAAAATTTGGATGCTTGGAGTGTCCCAGGATCATGTGATCCCCTTTTGCAACCTTCTGACAAGCAAAGTCAATGTGGAAGCTAGATTCACTTTACAACAGTGTTACTAAGTTAACAACTGCAGTGATTCGCTTAACAACTGTAGCAAGAAAGATGGTAAAATGGGGCAAAATTCATTTAACAACTGGCTTGCTTAGCAACAGATGTTTTGGGGTTAATTGTGGTCATAAGTTGAGGACTTATTTCTTGATCCTGACTTGCTGAAAAAAATCAGCTTGTCTCATCCTTTTGTTACCAGAAAAGATGTATTGTCACTTAGCACCGTAGTGGAAGAAGAAAGGGAATAGTGCCAACAATTGCTGAATCACAGCCTGGATTAGGCATGACTTAATTTTAAAAATGCTTACCATGCTTCAAATTTAGAACCAAAGAAAAAATGGCGGGGATTTGGTTTCCATTATTGGTAGTAGAAAGCCACAACTAAGGTTCTGTAATTCCTAGGGATAGCTTTCCTTAGTATTATAAGCTACAGGATCAGATTGTATTCCTACTGAGCATGTAATTAATTTACATTAATTAAATATAATTAATTACAGATTAACAGAGTTGGAAGGGACCTTACAGGTCATCTAGTCCAACCCCCTGCCCAAGCAGGAGACCCTACATCTGCCTCTACCTAGGATTGAACTCACAATTTCCTGATTGTGAGGCAAGAGCTCTACCTCTAGGCCACAGCAGCTGGGTTTATAAATAAATAAATTTATAAATATTTTATAAATAAACTAACTATATATCTCTGTACATACTGTAGTTTCTTTCTTTCCTTTATTTGTGGAAAAACTAGCCTATAATTAATTGTTTATTTTCATGGAACTTCATGAGTCTTGGTAGCTAGCTCAATATCTATCTTTTATTTGTTTATTAAACAGATTTATATAGCTGTCCTACTCTCACAGAATTTGACATAGTTTGTTTGAAAGTGAACTACATGGTGTGCTCTCACATTCTTTTTAATTCAAAGAATGTATGTGCCTTAAATAAACATGCAGAAATAAGATAATACCAACAACTCCAAATCACTCGTTCCTTCATGTAAATTATTGGATAAATAGACTCTGTTTCCTCACACTAAGAATTAAGCAATCTCGTTCTCTCCAGTTTCTTGGACCATATAAAATTAAAGTCTGGAAGTATTGATTGTCTATTGTTCCTACCACCGTCCCTTCCTGTCTTAGAATTTGGATGAACCAAATTTGGAAACCAGGGCTTTTGCTTTTTTATGTAAAACGAGAAGTGTTCTGTAGGCTTTCTGTTAGAAAAATCATATTAAAGACTATCCTGAGCGATGTCATTGGTAAATGTTTTGCATCTTTCTCTCTGTATGTCCTTGAATTCTCGAATTTCAGTTCTATTTATTGCTTGTTATTATGTTTAATCTTTGGCTGTTGAACTGCATTATACCAAAAAGTATTTGTTACATTTTCTTTCTATAATGGTGGTGCAATTTAGCCTGTGACATGCTGGATAATTATTAGGCACCTTCAGTCTGGACTGAATATTTCTGATAGTTTAGATTAGAGAGATTGAATTACTAATTAGGCTAGATATGTTCCTAAATTGATTTTAAAAGCTTCATTCGCACTTCATTTATTACATGAAAGGAAAGAGATCTTCCTTCCCATGATTTTTCCACAGGGTAAAAGGTCAGAGTATAATAGCTTGACAATTAAATAATCAAATGGCAATTACATGCAATAATACTTTTTCATCTCACATTGCTGCTTTCTTCATCTTCTTTGAAATGCCTGGTATATTTCTGCTATCTTTTTCCTTTTATGTGTGGCTTTTTTATGCTTCCCTTTCCCTTTTTCATTAAGTAGACAGAAGCAGTTGCCTTTGGCAGCTTATCTTAAGTACTATAAAAGGGACTGTAAATGATTATTTATTATAAGTGTTATGGTATTTTTAATCGCAGAAGGGAAGAAGTACTTGTGACGGTTGAGGTTTTTTTTGCTTCAAGTACCAAAATAACTACTAGCTTTGGATTTGAGAGAAGAGCATTATATGCTGCTCTATTTTGGGTAACTAAATGGTTTGGGCTGACCTTGAACTGTTCAGTATGTGTGATTTTTCTTTCCTGGTGATGCATCAGAAATTATCACAATATTTGTGATATATTCAATATTCATATCTGAATAGCCAGGTATGGTAAACCAATGTTTGAAGTCTTTCAGTTTTCTTTCTCCCTACTTATGCTCTGGGAGTAGGTTGATAATAGTTTAAAATTTATTTTTATATGTGCTAAATAAACAGGTTGATATTATTTTTTCTCTCCCTCTTTCCAATCTGTCTTTATTTTGCAGACCTTGTGCCTGGCAATTATTTTTAGAATAATGCTGTTTTGCCCACTTCCAATTACTCTCCTCAACTCCCACTTTCACCACATTCTCTGTTAAGAATGTGATTTGATTTGTGTTGAGTGGAATTATATAATCATCAAATCTTCCCTCAGCTGTAATTCTACATGCCAACTGCTGCCAATTAAGGAATATTCATTTAGTTGTTCTGATGCTATCCCCATGTTGATGAATCAGGGGTTTTTTTTTGAGGGGGTGGGGAATAGAAAGAAGGTTCCTTGAAAAGCAACCACTATAATCTGAATGAAGTCATACCAGAGGTATAGTTGCTTGAATTTGCTTCAAATTCAGCATGCTTTTGATGGGAGATCCACCAGGACTACATTCTTTTTCCAAATGTTTGGATTATTATGTGGTATTGGGAAGACAGAAAGCTAAAGAGGGAGGAATGCCACGATTAATGCTTAGCTAAGGGAAATGACATGTATGGTCACCACAGGTAGTCCTCAACTTAGAACCATTCGTTTAGTGACTGGTCAAAGTTACAACAGCACTGAAAAAAGCGAATTATGATCGCTTTTTACACTTACGACTTGCAGCATCCCAATGGTCACATGATTAAAATTCGAATGCTTGGCAACTGGCATATATTTATGACATTTTTAGTGTGCTGGGGTCATGGGATCTCCTTTTGTGACCTTCTGGCAGGCAAAGTCAATGGGGAAGCCAGATTCTTATTTATTTTTTTATTTTTTTATTTTTTTTATTTATTTTTATTATTTATTTATTTATTTATTTGTCAGCAAGTGCAAGAAAACAGGACACATGAAAAAAAAGGCACAAATAAATGGATATAAAAAAGCAAAACATAGCCATAAACACATAAAACAAGTACAGTAGGACAGGGACGGTAGGCACGTTGGTGCGCTTATGCACGCCCCCTTAGGAACCTCTTAAGAAACGTGTAAGGTCCACGGTAGACAGTTTAAGGTAAAAGGTATGGGGGTTAGAGAAACTAACAACAGGATCAGATTCACTTGACAAGCATATTACTAACTTAACAACTGCGGTGATTCACTTAACAACTGTGGCAAAAAAGGTCATAAAATGGGGAAAACTCACTTAACTGTCTTATTTATCAATGGAAATTTTGGACTCAGTTGTGATCGCAAGTTGAGGACTACCTGTTTTACAGGGGTCATATAAGTTCAGAGTTATTATGTTTTAATGAGCTCTAATGAGTGAATATGTGCATGCACATGTATGTATGCATCCTGCTTTGCATAGAACCTGCTCATCCAGGATGGGCTGGCCAAGAGGACAAGCTGCCAGTAGTCTCCAGTCTGGGATCTTAATAGAACAGGGATCTCAAAATAGGTTTCCCTTTTTATATATTGTTAGAAGCAGGTTTTACGTAAGATTAAAAAACTACATAAATAAAAAGTAGAAGAAAGAGATATGGAAAATAAAAGGAAAAGATAACAGAAGGAAAAGAAAGATATCTAAAGAAGCGACTGCCCATCTTTGCAGTACTTATAAACATGATAGTTACCATCTCCTCCCTCCCAAATTACATATCGTGCTTCTTCCCACAAGCAACCCTTTTTAATTAGTAAATCCCAACATCACCAATTTATTTTTGTCCATTTTCAGCAAATTTCCTGTATTTGTTCCCTCCTTGGTCAAACAAGTCAGTTTAGTCATTTCTGCAAGCTCTGCGATCTTTCTCCATTGGTATATCTTCCATCTTTATGTATATACCATGTTTCCCCGAAAATAAGACTCTGTCTTATATTTTTTTGAACCCTGAAATAAGCGCTTGGCCTTATTGCCATGCACTCAAAAGCCCGATTTGGCTTATTATCAGGGGATGTCTTATTTTGGGGGAAACAGGGTAATAGACTCGCTGTAGTTCTTAAGACTTTTCAATCACAGTCCTCTCATTTTGCAATATCTTACTTCCCTTGGAGAGTAAGGCAGCTAAAACAATTCTTTATCACAAAGCATAAAGTGTTAAATAATTTGGAATTTATCTCTCCATTGAAATCTAATTTTTAACATTGATTTTATTAGTGGTTGATGCTGGCTTATGTTTTTATGAGAGTAGCATCTTTTTATACATTGACCACTTTTCAGTATTGAGTAGAGTTTAATTGATTTTATGAGGTTGTGAGCCCCCTCAAATCAGTAGTGAAGGCAGAATATGAATAATTATACAGAAATATATATGAAGTTTATGGGAATGGAAGGAACAGATTTAAATTTTCAATTGTCTAAAACCTATCATGTTTCTTAAATATTCAAAAAAGCAGAAGAATGATTAGTTTCATTTCTTAAGAAAGGTTTATTTCTTAAAGTCAACATCATTAAAAAAGATCAGCAAAAATGATTTTTTAACATAGATAATGAAATGCTCTCTAGCTGTAGTGTATTAAGTCTGTCTCAGTGTCTGCTGTTAAAGTTGTGGTCCTTGTGTTCTGTGATCTCAGCTGTATTTCTTGGAAAACATGTAAGTTATTTGGCTTGTCACTTTCTTGTAAGAAGTTGTTCAAAGTATTGTCCATCTGCTGAGTAGATAGAACAGGAGAGTAAGTCATTATGATCACATTTGCAGCTGATTAACTACTTGGAATTGACTAGTGCTTTCAAAATAGCCATTTTAAAAAAAGTCTAAATGGTGATTTCCAAGAAGAAAGATATTTGGGAAAAGGAGGCCAACTATACTCGGGGTCCAGTGAATAACAAATAAATCTGGA
The DNA here is from genome assembly GCA_023053685.1 of Diadophis punctatus similis. Classification (NCBI taxonomy): domain Eukaryota; kingdom Metazoa; phylum Chordata; class Lepidosauria; order Squamata; family Dipsadidae; genus Diadophis; species Diadophis punctatus. The sequence continues at coordinate 60,841,890 of JALIGW010000003.1, forward strand.
GCTACGGAAAATGACTTGCTCTACTGAAAACTGCATTAGGGTATTTTCAGTACACTTGTTAATTGTGTGGAGTACTGCAATTAACATGACTTGTGTGATCATGTTGGTATATGTAAAATTTACTGTTAGTGTGGAAAGATATAGCAAAAACTGATGAGTTTTTCTGATCTAACCAGTGGTGACAAATCATTTTGGTGACTAAAATGAATCATTTGGATGCGTTTCAAGGGGCTCATTTTCGAATCTTTTTATTGTGGCTTTTGGAAAGATGCAATAGTGCCCACTTATTTTTCCTTTTACATCAGACATTTGACCCCATTGACACTAAACCACTCTCTGGCCATCTTAGTCCTGGCTTTCATAAAAGGGAACACGAATAAACTTTTTACAGGATTTTCAGTACTCTTGCCTGGAAATTCTTACTTCATTTCTATCCAGAATATGCCTGTTTTTGTTCCTTTTCCTATTGATTTGTTTAACTATTGGATCTAAAGAATTATAGTTAGATAATGATATCTTACATTTATTTATTTATTTCATTTATATCCCACATTTATTATTTTTATAAACAACTCAAGGTGCTGAGCATATCTAATGCTACCTCCTCCTCCTGTTTTCCCCATAACAATAACAACCTGTGAGGTGGGTTGGGCTGAGAGAAAATGAGTGGTCCAAAGTCAGTCAGCTGGCTTTCATGGCTAAAGTGGGATTAGAATTCATGGTCTTGTGGTTTCTAGCCTGGCGCCTTAACTACCTACTAAACTAAACTAAATACACATGTAATTACAGTGGTAGTGCCATGATGCTACATGAAATAAAGTATTAAATTCAGCAACATTAAACTTTTATTCAAAGCACAAGATATGGAAAATATCATAGGGCAAATATAATTATGTGTGAGGCTAAATATAGAGAACTGAACCATCGAGTTCTCTCTGTGAAAATATTCTTTCTGAAACAAATTATAGAAGGAGTGGCAGAACCTGGGGGCGGAGTCAAAAGAGGAATCAGCCTAGAGTCTCTATGTAGCCACAAACGGACGAAATCCAATCCCTCTTGAATTCTGTTGAAAAGTTTTCTGTGAGTTGAGTAGAGTAATGACAGGAGCAACAGAATAATAGAGTAATTGTGAAGTTCCAATTAAACTGATTTGTTACTAATCATGCCTATGCATAAGAATCTGCTCAACTAACAGCACTATCTTGGCATTAGATAAAGGTCAATTGAATTCAAGAGGGGTTGGACTTGGTGCACCTGTGGCTACATAGAAGCTCATTCCTCTTTTGACTCCGCCCCTGGTTCTGCTACTCATTCTCCTACACAAATGCAGGGAATTTGCAACATTGGGACCTCCAGTAGTTTTTAGTGGTGGTAAGATGTCCTGGTGTTATTTTATCTTAAAGATAATATGTGTCTTAGTAGTCCCAAAGATATTTGTTCCTATCCTAGGTTACTCAGTCTTGCTACTTAGATGCCCTTTAGAGACACCACTGGGAGATGCCAGAGACAGTTACACTCATTATTAAGTTGGTATTCTTTTCCTGCTTATTATTTAGAGAGTTATGACTTGAAATATATTCTGACATCCAGTTCCTTTGGGAATAGGATTCAGGGTTCTCAGGATATATAGGAAGGACACACAAATATATCCATGGATATAAACGTAGAGCAAATGGTAATACATGCTGCAGAGTAATGAATGTTCAGAGGTTGCAAATGTAGTATATAAAACATCCTTGAGTAGGCTATGGCTTTGCTTGTTAATACCTTTTGTTGGAGGAGAAAACATGAATAAAACTCAAATAATTCCATATAGAATTTTATCATTCTGTACAGAATGATGAAACTTAAATTTGGATGGAAGGAACACCAGTGTTGTCTTAGCTACTGCATATGATTTAAATTTGTTTTTAAATTACATGAGCTAAAACTATACTTTTTATCTCCAACAAAAATTATCAGAATTTACGAGAGTCTTGCTGGGAAAAAGCAGGGCACTTCTTTGATCTTCCGGATTTCTTATCATGGAAAGCAACAGGTGCTACAACAAGGTATGCAAAAATATTATGGCATGTTTTGTTTTTTCTCATCTCTTTTCTTGAGCCAACTTTTTCTTTTATTTATTTTGACTGTATGCAATGTACATACACCTGCATACGATTTAAATTACATCTTGAACCTATCTTGCTGTTGTGCATTCCTGAACAAAATAGTTCCTGTGAGCATTTTCAGTTCTTAATTAATTGTTACTATTGGTTCCCTAATTCCACATTCACATATCTGGAATTTGACCAATTCAGTACCAGTTTCTTGGAGACAACAGCTAAGGCATTATATTTCACAGGGGATAAAACATCTCTTTCCAATTTAAGTAAAAAGAAATCCAGATTTTACACCCCCTGTTGGAACTAGAGGGAGAACAGCCAAATGAATGTTTTTTTTCTCTTTTGAGAGTTTACAAGCTCTTAATTCTTGAAATAAAACATGCATTTTTAAGAACAAGATTCTAGCATTTATAGTTTAAGATATATGTACATATATTGACTTGTAAAAGTTGATATTTTGCTCTGCATATTTTATATTACGCAAATAAGAGAAACAAAATATGGAATGAAGGTAAGTTCAGTAATTTGCTGTTGCCATAATAGGCAGTCATTGGTAAAACTGTGCATTAACATTGCCAGCTTTTATTAAAATCAAGTCATAAATCTAGTAACGGTATCAATAAATTGGGAATGTAATCTAAAGGCTAACCTGAGCAGCAGACATTGAAAATTCTTGCCTTAATTTTGATGGAGTAAAAGATTTAATAGTAGCCATAAGTTTGAGTTTCACAGCTCTCATGAGACCACTTTTCCAGAACTGAAGCAAGCAAGGCCTTGTATGCAATCCAATTTTCAAATGTTCCCCCTTTGAAGAATTTCTGCCCACCCTCTTGGATGATCCAGGCCTGGACATTGTTATATTCTGTAATTCAACCATACTCTGTCTCCAGCTGGATTCTTCCTAGGAGTTTTGGGGAAAGAACGTATTTCTGATCTTCTATATTTTTATACTGTTTATGTAACCTTTAGGTGTGAAGAGGGGTAAAATAAAGCAGGAATTGTAAAAGGAGATGCTGAGATAATTAACTTTTAAGTAAACTGATTTTTGAAAGAGGGAGACTTAGGCTGCATTATACAGCAGTGAGGGCTAAGCAACTGCATTATTTCCCTCTGTTTCCCAGGGATAGTATCACTTCTGTGGCCCCTGCCCCCTGCCCAATTAATCTTTTTAATCGGTTGGGAAATGAGTAGTCAGATTCAGTGGTAAGAATTTACACGCAGTTTATGTTCTCCCCCGCATGTGATACTTCGATGTTGTTCTGTGGTGGAGACAAAGGTTTAAAGTGAAATGATAGCTTTCTTTAAGACACTGTAAGTTTTTCATTTCTGGTTGCAAAAAATATGATTTATTTATTTAATAAATTTATGTAGTTTCCCAACTCACGCATGGTGACATCAGGCAGCTTACAGTATTAAAAATCCACAACCCAAAGCCTGTCAACACCCCCCCCCCCAAAATCACCACTACCATGATGCACGAACTTACTGGCAATTTCACACCAGTATTACTGTATTTTTCGGACTATAAGATGCACCGGAGTATAAGACGCACTAAGATTTTGAAGAGATAAACTCCCCAAAAAAAGTTTTTGCCCTCCCCAGCCCCCAGGATCACTCTACAGGCCTCCCAAACCCTCTGCACGCCCCATTGTTTGCAAAAAACCGGCCCATTTTTGAAAAAAATCTGCCTGTTTTTTATCATTTTTGCCCCCCCCCCAGCTCCCAGGATCACTCTACAGGCCTCCCAAACCCTCTGCACTCCCTGTTTTTTGCGAAACATGGGTCCATTTTCGCCACCCCACCCCCCACTTCGTGTTTTTGTCCTCCCCAGCCCCCAGGAGCACTTTGTAGGCCTCCCAAACCCTCTGCACGCCCCATTTTTGCAAAAAATGGGACACGCAGGACGGGGTTTTTGGAGGCCAAAAATGGCTGTATTCGGTATATAAAACGCACCAACATTTCCACCCTCTTTTTGGGGGGGGGGGAAGTGCGTCTTTTTTTATGCAATGATTTTCTGGTATTGGGTCATCTTAGCATTTTAACATCTTGATGGACTCTAAGTGATGCTGTATTGAGCGAGAATTCCACTCATTTGTTTCTTCTTCTCATTTGCACTGAGCAGACCTTATTTATTACTCAATTTTTGTAGCAGTAAAGATCTTGTCCAGGTTTTTGTCTTGTGATTCTTCTGGTCTCAAGGTTTTTTTTTATTATTATTATTATTTTAGTTTTCTCCAGTCTTCAAGTTGCAGCCAATGATGTCCATGATAATGTCAACAATAAGTATCTCCTAATGCAGTTTGCTCCTTTCATCTACCTTGGAAACTTTTTCTTTACCATTTGTCCAAATGGCTAAGTTTTCTCTCAGCTGGCAGTGAACACAATTCTTCACCTGGAGCTGGCAGTCTTCTGATTGATAGCTTGGAGATGATGTTTTTAGGACCCTTCTTTGAACACAGTGGCTCAAATTTCTATGCACTGCATGCAAACCTGCTCGGCAAGCAGCTGTTCTATAAATTGGTTGAGATTTCACAAATGAAGGTGAATATATGTGTCCCAGGATAATGTTGCAGAAACCAATCTGGGTCAGTCCCTGGGACCAGAGTTTTAGTCTTCCGAGCTTTCAGAATCATGCTGGAGCCCATCTTCAGGGAACTTCTCTCTGCTAGAGCATGAGTTCAAAAGCTTGGAAGACAAAAACTCTACTGCCGGTGACCAACCCAGATTGGTTCCTAGTTGAATTTTGGCTCCTCCTATATTTGGAACTTTTGTCTTTGTAATCAAAGAAACTTGCCCCCCCCCTTCAAATAGCAACAGATTTCTTCCTCATTGATACGCAGTTTGGGAAAAGACTTTTGAACATTTTTCCTTCAAGAACATCAGATTTGTATGGAATTTGCTTTTAGTTTTATCTGAGATGCTGGGCAAACTTTTTGAAACGGTAGCTATCTCCTCACTTCACTCTTTTATTTGTTAACATTCTTAGCTGTCATACTGTCAGCATGATATCCCAATGAAATTTGCAACAGGAGTGGGTTCCTCCCTGTTCGGACCGGATCGCCCAAACTGGTAGTGACCCGCTGGTGATGTCACTGTCAGTGCCGTTCCGTGCGTGCCGCCATCTTTTTTTTATTTTTTCCCCTTCCGCGGCTTGAAAAAGAGCTCTCCCGCCCACCCACGGGTGAATTCTGACTTTTATTTCTTCGCCCGAAGCACAGCTGATGAGCTCCTCAGCTGTGTTTCGGGCTCTTTCCTGCCAAATCGCGTGAGGGGACGCGAAACGTTGCGATGCGAACCGGTGGCGAAGGTAAGTGGAACCCACCCCTGATTTGCACCCTGAGTTTGAATGAGCTATACCTGTCATTTCATAGGGATAAGATGATCTTGTGACCAGGTATAACCTTTCTTCCCCAAAGTTGCCACTGAAACTTATCTGCCTCAGCAGCAGATGTTTCCTGCAATTTTTCTAGATCTCACAATGCCATTGGAGCATTCTTTTGATCTGTGTGATAAGCAGCGGCTATTGTGTTCCCCTTTGACCAAACTGCTCAAGTTTTATGAAGGTCCTCATTAACTCCTGTTCTGTGACTCTTGGTCAGTGTAGATAGACATAATAAAGCTTTTAAACCATACATAGAGTTGGTTTAACCATGCCAAACTCAACAGCTTATCACAAAGTGGTAAGACTCAGAACTATATAACAAAGAAAATGTCATTTTGAATGAAACAGATGTTTTAAGATTAAGCTTCTGAATCTTACATACAAACTGTAAAACAGGTACTCTTTTTTTTAATATAACTTAAATGCAACATTTTGTTTTACTGCCACTTGCCAAAGAATCATACCATTAATTCAGAGTTTCCCAACCTTGGCTGTTGTAAGACACATGGGCGTTAACTCCCAGAATTCCGCAGGTAGGCTGGGGAATTCTGGGAGTTAAAATCTACTTGTTTTAAAGTGACCAAGGTTGGGAAATCCTGCATGAAACTATAAATTATCATTGTAGTACAGTGTCTTGTAGCAGGAAGATTTTGGGATACTTTCTACATTATTTTCTGATTTGTTCTGGTTCTATTTTTTTCCCTTTGCAGTGTTTAATTCCTATATAATCAGCTGAAGTAGCACCTCAGTGTTCTATCTCAGTCGAAGCATCTGGACTGGTTGTCCCTTACGGTCTAATATCTGCAATCTGAAAAAAATTATAAATTTGCTTTTTTAAAAAAAAATGTGCATCAGTTCTTGATTGATAAACATACATTCTTTTCACTTTAGAAAACCAAATGAACTAGTTCAGCAATGAAAAGAGGAGATGATGGAGATGGAGGCAGAAATTGTAATGGGTATAAGGCTGGCTGGCTGGCTGGCTGGCTGGCTGGCTGCCACAGTGACAAAGAACTCCGAGCCAACCATGAAGTCATGCCGAATTTAAGGAGTTTCACTGATCCAAAGCACGGTGTCTTTAATTTTACAAAGTAAAATCATCTTAAGCTAGACTATTAAACAAAAACCCTTCAATGACACGGGGAGGGAATAGTGCCTGTAAATTTTAGTTTGAAAACATGAAATATAGTGATATGAAAAAATTCACTTTTTCTCACTTTCTGTGACTAACTTCCCCAGCCTTGAGCATAGCATTGGCACTCTGCATTTCCTGCTGTTCTAGGGATATGTGAAGGCTTGGTACGAAATTTGAGAAATGTATGTACTTTTCTATTTCAGGAAAATGAAGTCAGGAATTGAATGTGTGTGTTGTTGGCTGTGAGGCTGTGATTTTACCCTGTGTGGCTTGGCTTCTCACTATTTTTATTAGTGAGTAAAAAATGCCAAGTCCTTATTCAACAGAATAACCGACATTCTCTTCTCCATTTCCTAAAGGAACTCATGTATTAATCTTTTTAAAAAAGAGAGATAGGTTCTGGTAAAATTAGTACAGAAGAGTAAAAGCAATGGAGAATAAATAGAAGATTAAACTTTTGCTTATTACTGTAGCAAAGGGCCTGCTATTAAATGCAGATTCTAAGGTCAGATTATTATTATTATTTATCCCATCATTTTATAGATGACAAACTTTACAATTTGCTGACATTTATTTGCCTTCTTTGCCACCTTTATTTTTTTTTGAGAGTGAGATGATTGACGACTGTCTCCAAAGCCTCTGTATATGGAACCTAACATTATCAGTAGCCACCCTAAAGATTTTAATGAAGAACAATTCTAAACAATAAGGACATTTTATTGTCAGAGCAGTCGTTCTATCTGAAGGTGCTGTACCTTGTAGAGATTGTGATTATTTTTTGGTGTTTAATCATAATATGCTTTCTTTGATTTGCTATAGAACCTTGTACAAGCCCAGCAAATGAAACTTATTGAATACATTATGATTAAACAACCCTAAGATTAGTGTCACATTAATCCAAACATTGTCAGATTGCATTCACATCATAACAGTATATCAGCAGCAACTGCTTAATAAAATGATTAATTTCAGCTCTGGGGCATTATGAAATCTAAAGCCGATAGAGCAATAGAGCAGTGTCAGTGAGTTAACGGCAATTTTATTCCAGATAAATAGGCATAGGATTTACCATATAAGCAAATCCTTACACATTTATAATCTAGATTAGGTCATGAGCAAAGTCAATGCTCCCACTTGCCTCCAGGAGCTGTGGGTGCTCCAACACGAGGTTTTTAAGAAGAGATTGGACAACCATTTGTCTGAAATGGTATGCTTGAGCAAGGGGTTGGGCTAGAAGACCTCCAAGGTCCCTTCCAACTCTGTTATTCTGTTCATTTTAGCTTCAGCCGGTCAAGTAAATTGCAATGATTGAGGCAGCTGCATTCAAAATATTTGAAGGCTGTCCCCATGACCTAAATAACTATGTATTAAATAAGTTATCAAAATGCTACACCTCATTCTTTTGTTAATTGAAACTTGTACTTGATGAAATTGTTGAGAGAGACTTTAGGAATGAATACCTTGATTTTGTTTCTGATATTTTGTTTTCCCCGCCTTCACTCCTCAGTCTGAAGTGGTTTATACTGAAAGCAGAACTCTAAGGTCTTCCACATAAGTTGCTCTGGAATACACGTTCTGCATTTTCTTTGGCTTGAAATGATCAGTATGAAAAGGAATTCTACCATTTTTAGTTTCTGCAGAACGACCTATGAATAATTCTCCCAAATGCCAAAAATAATTACTCCTAGCCAATGTAAAATGTTGTCCTCTTCAACATGGCTGTTATTGAAACAAACGAAAACCTCTTTGTGATGTATGATAAATGCTGGGTGGGATAATTTAATTCAGTGACTAAGCTCCCTTTACCGATTCCCCGTATAGAAATACCTTGAAAAGACATTACCTAAAGAAACTGCTGTGGGTCAATATTTTTCGTATATTAATTGGTTAAAGACCTTTTTAACAGGTTGGTATCTCACATTATCCATCTTGTTACTTTTGAGAGCTGTGCCTGAAAATTTACTGTCAGATCAAATTGTTTAAAAAAAAAAACCTGAGATGCAAGTCTGGTGTTCTGTTTTCATGAAGTCTGAATGCCATATCTCAAAAAAAGCTGTTGAGCTTCATTCTAGACATGAACTTTGGAAAGGTGGCAGAAAAAAGTAAATTAAACTGCTGTGCCTTTTCCCCCCCAACGGGTAGTCTGCATTCCTTTAAACTCTCTGAGATCAGGCTTTTACCTCATTATTTTTCAAATTATTTGGCCCAGAACTTAACCACTTTGACTCCTGCTAGAAATGAATCACCTTGACGTGCATTATTTTTTAGGAAACCTGCTTTAAATGTTAAGGTTCTGAAGTTAAATAATGTATCCTGAGGGTTTCAATTTCCTCATTAAAATTATTTCCCTCCCTTATGCTATTAATGTTAGTAATAATTGTAGTAATAATTTAACTTCGTAATATTAACTGTATCACGTTCTCTCTGTACAGTGATATTTTTGGTTTCTTTTGTTAGCTTGCAAATATAAGTTGCATATGTATGTTCACTAAATCCCTGCCCTATGAATCTGTAGCTGCTAACAAAATATTAGCAAAAAGTCCAGAACCAGTATGAACTTACTTTCAGAGAAATCTAATGTGGATACATGCTGTTGGATACCTGCTAATAAGAGAGATAAAATTTCCATGTCTATGAGAGCAGTTTAATTTTGCTTGAAATTGGGCTTGCTAAATATCATATTACTTAAAAATTTGTGAAACCTTTTGAATTTTCAATATTTCTACATACATATGGTGAAAATATGATTTCTTCTCCACATAAGTCCTAAAACTAGTTAAAGAAAACCCAATTAAACAAATAAATCAAAGACATTATACATTTTTGGTTTAGTATTAAGTATATTAGAACTCCAGTGCTGGAGGGGGCATGGCCAACATCGCAGCGCTATGGGTGTCTCCCATGCTCTGCGGGAAACTCCGAATCCCAGCTGTTTGGGGACCTGGAACCGGACCGGAACCAGGTCAGAACCGCCCTGGAGGGGCGATGAAGAAGAGACACCAGTTGGTGGTCTGGGGGGGACTTGCAAACCCCCCAGGGAGTGGGCACCAGCCTCTCATCTAGCCGCTGTGGAAGATTACTCTGTCGCCATTAGCTGGGACGGCCACGATCGGAACGATTGGAATAGAGAGCTTGTGGATTGCCTGGGCGACAGGATCTAAGCATTGGTGCAAGAGAGATGTGAAGAAGTGTTGAAGCTGGGTGAGTGTTTGGCTGATTTAAAGATAAAAAGAAGAAATTCAAAAGGAGACTGAAAGATATCCCAGACCAGAGCTAGCGGCTATCTAGCAATTGGAAATACCATAGAGAGAGTTAAATGAACAGAGTTTAAAAGTCCAAGAAGTTTGAGGATGGTTTTATAATTGGACTTGGAGGAAGTTAAAGAGACTGAAAAAGAATAAAGAATTTGAAGAAAATATCCCGTATGTGGATTTAAAGCTTTTTGGAGAATTTTGAGAAATAATTGGTTTATTCTATTGGAAATCCGGTAATGCCATCTGCTGGTTGGAAGAAATATTGCAATAACTTGTGGACAGATAGAGAAAAAGGAAAATTGATTGACAGCTGTGAGGATTAACTTTGTTTACAAGAAAAGATAACCTTGAAACTCTGAGAATCTGAAAGGAGTGTATGCTATGCTACGATGTTTGATCCTGACTTATCATGGGAAGGAAGATAATAAGACTGTGAACTGGAATGGAATATATTAAAAGTGGATACCAGAATACTGAAACATAAAGAGACTATATGGATTTAAGCTTTAATTAAGAGAGATTTAAAGATGGAAGAGTGTACGTACGAAGAATTAATTGGGTTATTGAAATATATTCATGAAGACATAAAAACTTATATCTTGGAAATTAGAGATAATAAGAAAGCAGAAATGAAGATGGAATACACGGAACATTTAGAACCTATAATGTTGGAAAATAAAAATGAGGAACAAGGAAAGTATATTGAAGGAAAAAGGACTGATAATAAAAAACAGATAGATGATTACATTGGGATTTACAGTGACAAGAAAAGAGTAGAAAAGAGAGAGTATCACCGCCAAAGGAATCAATCAAAAGATAGAGGAGGTAATAGGAAGAAGACATTAGGCAGAATTGTGAGGAGAGTTCAACAAATACCATACTTAAAAGGAAGAAAAGGAATTCAGAAAAAAAGAATTTATACGTATAAAAATAAAAGAAAGAAAAGGAAAAAAATAAGAGAAGGGGAGAAAGGGAAAAACTCACAAAAAGTGGAATTTTTGAGAGACTAAAGGAGAATGAATGAATAGGGGAGGTTAATGGAATGTAGGAGGGGTGATAAGACATATGTTAATAGTCTTATTTGTATCAATGGTATTAAATGTGTATAATTATGGTATAAGGTTTTTATAGAAGAGTGGTATATGATGATATAATTATGAATAGTGATGATGTAAGCTATATTATAGTAAATGCAATTGTGGGAATGTGATAAAATTTGCACAATTATTATGTTAAAAGGTTTTTTTATAAGTCAATAATTTTATATCACATTAGTGCATGATGGTTAAAATTAAATATTGACGATGAAAAAGGTGATGAATTAAGTGAATTGATTGAAAGTTATATAATTTGAATAAATTTTTTTATAAGATTTGTTTTTATATAAGATTTGTATAATTCATAAATTTGATTTAATGTTGAAAAGGATTTAGATAATTACTGAAATTGTTGGAATGTTATAAGATTTGTATAAATATCATTTTCAAAGGTTTTTATATAAGATTATATAATTCATAAATTTGACTTTATGTTGTAGAGATTTTAGACAATTAGGGGTTTTTTTGTATATTGAGAAGTTGGTAATTTTACCAACCAATGGATGGATGTGTAGCGATAAGATTAGATTTGGTTTAAATATTGAGCATGAGTTAAAATAAGAAATTGAGTAAGAAAGGTGAAAGCGAGTTATGAAAGGTAAAAGAGATTAGAAATTTAGGGCATTTAGAAATGACAGAATAAAATTAAAATGAGTAAAGATATAAATTGAGGAAAGGGAGGAGTATGGCCTAAAATCAAAAACATAAACAGGATGGATTTGAAGGATAAATAAGAAAGGCACAAGAGATAATGAATATGTATGGAAGATAAGTTATAGCAATTCATTTGGAAGAAAACTGAAAATTAAAGGTGGTAGACCCAGGCGACAAAAATAGTTGGCAAGGAGGCAGCATTAGAATAACAATAAATATACCTAAAAGAATATAATATGTATGTTTTGATATGATTTACGGTATATGTATGGATATTTATGTGAAGTTGGTGAAAAAATAAAAAAAATTATAATAAAAGAAAAGAACTCCAGTGCTGGTACAGATGGCAGCATAATGGGACATTTACAAGTTGGCTGTTTAAGTATTTAAGTAGTCTCTGTTTCATTGAACCAGAATTCAAAATGATTAAATGATTTCAAGTTAAAACCAAAGAGCAGATAAATTCTAAAGGTTCTTATTCTTGCCAGTGACTGAACTTAGAAAGTATATCCAAAAAATAAGTTTTAAAATGTGGAAAATTAAAATTACAAGAGGCTGGAGATCCTGAAGGAAAGACCCCCTGAGAAAGAAATATAATCGGTATTCTGGAGCTTTGTTTAAAATAATATGATGAAATAAATTTATGAATACTTCTCAAAATACTAACCTTGGAGGTACTTAAAGATAAAGGTAAAGGTTTCCCCTGTCCAGTCATGCCCGACTCTAGAAGCTTAAAAGCTTATCTCCATTTCTTAGCCAAGGAAGCCAGAGTTGGCTGAAGACATTTCCATGGTCATGTGGCCAGCATGATTATATGCCGAGGTACATGGAACGCTGTTACCTTCCCACCAAAGTGGTACCTATTTATTTGCATGTTTTCAAACTGCTAGATTTGCAGGCGAGTAACTGGAACTCATCCTTTTGCATAGTGTTCAGGTCTCGAACCTGGGCTATCAGCTCAGTGTTTTAAACAGCTGAATCACCATGATCCTGGAGTTATGTATAGGGACTTAATACCTACAGAAAGAAAAGAGAATAGAGAGAAAGAATAAAACATACATGGTAAAAGAAAGAAAAAAGAAAGATAAAAGAATATAATAAAGATAAAAGAAATGCATGAAGTGATTTCCAATGTTCATCACAACAAATTTAGTAATTCTTCACATTCTCTAAAGTTACAAACATTTATCTCTCCATTTCATATCCTATCTCTTATCTACAAGCAAATCCTTAAAACATAATCTTTTCAGTCCTAGGATCAGCAGAATGTCCACGAAGAATAGCCAGAATTAATAACTTATTTTGTTTTAACCTTGATTAAATAAGCCAACTTTATATTCCTATTAATTCTAACTTAATATTTACTTTGTTCAAATATTGTTATAGGATTTGATTTCTCTTCATTTCTCATTTGTTCCATCACATAGGTTTTTAAAGGCTTTTTACAAGCCTCTCTTGTAAATCCAATGTTAAAAAAATATCCACTCTCTTGGTTTGTCATTTGTATTTCTCTTTTAAATTTTAAATTCTCAGATTCTTTCATAGATAGCAATAGCAATAGCACTTTACTTATATACCGCTTCATAGTGCTTTACAGCCCTCTCTAAGCGGTTTACAGAGTTCAGCATATTGCCCCCAACAATCTGGGTCCTCATTTTACCGACCTCGGAAGGATGGAAGGCTGAGTCAACCTTGAGCCTAGTGAGATTTGAACAGCTGAACTGTTGAACTAGCAGTCAGCCTGTAGTCGCAGCATTTAACCACTGCACCACTTCAGCTCTTAGATCCAGTGAAACATCCTCTTCTAAATATTTCTCTTGTCAGTAATAAATTGATACCATCTCAATCTTGTTAGATAAAATTTTTACATTTTACATTTTTTTCAATAACATCTTTTAGACATACTGTAAGCAAACATTATTACTGAAATTGTTCATATTGTGGCTACTGTCTTCTGATTCCATTCTTAAAATGCCTCCATTAGTATTTTTAGTGTCATAATTTTTTCATTGTCTTTCTGGCTTGTGTAGTTTTCATAATTTCATACGCTGCCCTGAGTCCCTCGGGAGTAGGGCGGCATATAAGAAAACCAAAATAAATAAATAAATAAATAAATAATTGTTCATTTTTTGAAATCATCATCGTAACTCTTAAACTCTCCCACATCCCTTTCAAATCAAAGACCACCTCTGAGGCAGGAGGACATCCTGGCAGAAAATTAATTCCAATCTGTCCATCAACACAAATGGGGTTTCTTTAAAAACTTTTTTTTAAAGGAAACCTTTTATTAATCTAAGTTGTATATATTTAAAATAATTTTGCAGACAGAAACATGGGGCATCTGTTTCCATCTTGGCATTTAAAGATTTTCCTGCAGTTTTTTAAAGATTTTCCTAAAGTTTTTTTAAAAAAACTTTATGTTTTTTTAAATTACTTTTTATTTGCTTTTGTTTCTTTTTCTGGTCGCCTTGCAAGAAAAAAGTTTCAATTTCTTTCTGGTAGAATAAGAACATTAAAGGAAGGAGAGGGAGGGAGGGAGGGAGGGAGGGAGGAAGGAGCTGTGCCATATGGAAAAAATAAATTTTCCTGTCTGATTGCCAGCATTTGCATTCTCTTTTATTTTAAATGCGTTCTGATATCTCCATAAATAAAAAGGCTCAATATAATTCATAGAAGGCAATGAGGAAACTTTGCAAGCCAAGTATTCAGAATTATTCTTTTTTTACCTATTTCAACTGCACTTAAAACTAACTCCAAAACAGTCAATGTTCAAGTAGCCAGTCTCTAATTAAATGTCTGAATGAGCTTAGAGAAAGAGGGGAAGAGATGCTGCCTAGGACACAATCAGACAGGAGAGTCAGAAGCCCCCAGTGACTTAACAGTCAGAGAAAGAAAATTAGGAAAGACCTGCCCTAATGTATCACACAATTAAAAGTGACTGTGGGAAGTCTGTGTCTTCAGACTTTGAAGGTTGTGTTAATGTAGCCTTGCAATGAACTGGAATTAGTCATCTAGTCCTGTTTCCTGTCTGGTTTACCTGGGAGGGCTGACACAAGCAAACCAAAGCAGACTTTGGCATAAAAAGAATTTGAGGGGAAAAAAGCAATTTGAATGGTTGATAAATTTGAGTATGTACTCCATACTTATTTTTTTTCTGCTGATAAGCAGACTTTTCAGAGTTATTTTAAAGATGGATCTACTGCAGTCATAAAGACTATCCTGAATCTTAAAATCACCAGAATCTTCAAACATACTCTCACAAAATCAGCAGGACAAACCAATATTGCACTAGTGACTTTGTGTATTTATGTTCCATCCGTTTTTCTTTTGAAGGGCATGTATATATTTAAACTCACAGACATGAAATTTAACTTTACTAAAAGTATTAGGAAAAAAAAGTGTGGTTTATCTTCACGGTAAGCAGTCAATGGCATGATGTGAGGGGGAAATAGTAAGGTCCAGTATCGCACCTTTCTTTGGCATGTGTTTCTAAAAAGCTCCTACTGCTTTGCTCTGAAACCCCATTCCTTGTTGACCCTACTCTACCTAAGCCAGTTGTACCCAGGACATGACCCATTTGTTCTCTTTTGCTGGCCAAGGAAGGAAAATCCAAACTATATAATTGCAATTACAAGAGCTAAGACAACCTCTAATCACACCACCCAAAGCAGCACAGAATGTTTGAATCAGTTCCAGTCAAAATGACCTTCTTTTGATTCATGCTAGAACCAAACCAGACCATTCTGTGTTGTACGTAACTCATAAAACATACGCATTTTGTTTTGAGTACAAACTCTTGAGGTTTCTTTTGTAAACTCCGCTACAGACTTCCATATGAAGGCTGGAGCTTTTGTAGATGTAAATAATAAAGGCAGTTCAGTCTGTTGTTTTTTTAAAAACTGAATAAGTCAAAGTTATATTTATTCAAAGATAATCTTTAAATCAGAAGAGCTTGAAAATTGTTCAAGTTGGAGCATGATTCACATTTTGTATATTAATATGTAGAAGGGAATGCTGTTAATTTAATGGTTTTGTATACTTCTCCAGCTTTTGTAAGGCAAAAGCTGGAGAAGTACAAAATCATTAAATTAACAGCATTCCCTTCTACATATTAATATACAAAATGTGAATCATTTTACAGAAATTATCAGTGTGTAAGAAATGTGTATTTTATGATAAATCACATACAACATCTGTATTTATGGTATACAATTCGAATATTAGTTTATAGTAGAATATAGGTACTGTTATCCTCGACTTATAACCACAATTGAGATCAGGATTTCCATTGCTAATCAAGGCGGTTGTTAAACGAGCCACGCCTGATTTTACAAGCTTTTTTGCCATGATTGTTAAAAGAATCACTGCAGTTGTTAAGTGAATCACATGGTTGTTAATCAAGTCTGGCTTCCCCCATTGATTTTGCTTGCTGTAAAGATTTCAAAATTGACATTGTTTGAAATGTGCATGTTCTTCATTTGAAGCAATTTCAAGTTGAGTATACATCAAAACCACTTTGACAGTAAGTGCCAATGTGGTATAGTGAGATATATGTTAGATTCCATCTGCGGAAAATCAGATTTATCCACTCTGAATGATGGAAACTCCTGCTTGGAAAAATTTGGAAGAAAATAAAGACAGAGTTCCCCTGAATTGTCTCCTGGATAAAAGGGATATAAATCTAAATAACAAGGGCAATATAAATTGTTTCCGGAAAGCTGGTATATGAACAATATTTTCTTACTAAAAGGAATAGAAGATTTATATATCTAGAACTACTGTTTTGAAGTTTAGCTGACAAATTGCCTGTAGATTGTAGATTGCTTTCATTAGTGTAAAATAAGTTACCATTTATACAGTATATCTATTTGAAGCATTTCCAAATATCAACTTAGAGGTAGTTCTTGACTACATTCTCATAGTTTTTTTATTTTTTTACTGAATGCCTGCTAAGCTTTCTTTTGTTAATTTGAAATTGCATCCTCTGCAAATTGGATATTTACTAATAGTATGTCCTCCCCTGCTTCTGTTTATCTGTCTTTTGTGATGTTTACTGAGAATATTTGGTACCTGTTTCCTGCTGCTCAGCTTAATTTTTGGAGCCTTTCCTTGGCTGGTTGAGTTCCCTCCAGCCTAATTTCATCCCCCATTTTCTTACTAGGTTCTAAAAGGACAGTTTTCCAAGAGTGTTACAGTGGAATAGGGATATTCGAGTCTGAAAGGTGATTGTGTCCCTTCTCTCTGTCCAGGGGATTTGGTCTTACCTAGGCAATTATACATCTGTCTCAAATTTGCCTCCTGCAATGGACAGTGCTCCTTGTTTTTAACATACCTTTCTCCTGTTTGAGTGCTCCTGAAGTTGGGTGACCATAATAAGCCCAATCCTATTATGATTAAAGTTCTTTTTGCATGAAATATTTATGACGTTACTCTAGCTAAAGATTACATAGCTTCACAATATAGCATAATAGCCAGTGATGTCTGGGGCAGGGGTGGGTTCCTCCTGGTTTGTACCGGTTTGCCCGAACTGGTAGCAGCCCACTGGTGACATCATGATGACGTCACTGAACCGGATTAGTCGGTGCCAGTCCGTGCGCACCGCCATCTTTTTTTTTAAAAAAATTGTTCATTTTTTTTAAAATTAATTTTTTCTTTTGCGCATGCGCAGATGCCAAGTTTACGGCACTGTGCATACGGTCGCCATTTTGTTTTTGGCATTTAAAAAAATTTTTGGAGGGTTTTTGAACTGCGCATGTGCGCGCAGCCATGTGGCACGGCCACACAGCGTGGGAGGAAGCGAACCGGCAGCGAGGTAAGTAGGAACCCACTCCTGGTCTGGGGAAAGGGCCAAGAAGAAGCAACATTGAATGTAGTGGTGGAATGTAGTCTGGATTCCCAGGAGGGAGACGCTTCCAGAGGAGCAAAAACCAAAATAGTTTGAGTGGGAGGAAGAGAGTCAGAGCAACTCCTCCCTAGAAATTTTCAGAGTATATGTTTAAAGATGTAAGACGAGAATCTCCAAACTTGGCCATTTTAAAGACTTGTGGATTTCAACTCCGAGAATGCCTCAACCAGCCATACTTTATTCTGGGAATTGAAGTCCACAAATCTTAAAGTCACCAAGTTTGGAATTTTCTGGTGTAAGAAGTAGTTTGGCAAGATTTCTGTCTATGGGCGAGGAACAATAAGGGAAACTGCTTAGACAAACCTCAATGTGTCTTTGTTGGGTTTGACTGAACCTGACAAGCTTGTCCCCATTGCATTTGATATTTCAAACATACGTATAGGGCAGAGCTTTTGGTAGATCCTGTGACCATCCCTGGTCACCACTATCGCACTTTGCAACAATCTTAGTTTCAGAAGTGCTACTTCACAATTTGAACAAATTCCTTGTTAAAAACTCTTTTTGTAAAAAATTGGTTGTTTTTAAGTATAGAACAATGAAAAAGTTCTCAATCCTGTCCACTTCATTTTTTTCATTTGTTACCAACTAAGGTGGATAGTTTTGTACCATGTGGGAACCACTGACTGATACTTCTATAAGCACCCAATTTCTAAGTATTCTTTGAACCATAACAATATATATGATGAAGCTCCAATGGCAAGCTGGAGAAAGACAAGTATTAGAAAAAAGTTATTTTAGATTGGGGTAATGGGCAACATCATCTGTAGTTTATGGACATAATCTGCGATCAGTTTTTTACTTCATTGTAAAGATGAAACACAATAAAATTAATTGTTGCAATTAAATTCTGTGACCTTTAAGTATGCTAATGCTCCAGGTTTTTCTGACAGTATGATCTTTAACTCACAAGGATTGTTATTCCTGTTGTTTTCAAGTTTTTAAGACTCTAAATCTGATGCTAATTTATGTTAGCCATGGTGCCATAGTACTGTTTAGTGTTCTGTCCTTTCTGATAAAGAAGGACATTTTAGCTCATGATTGAAATGTGGGGTTCCCTCATTCTGTCCTTTTTATAAGGTTTTGGTTTCTTTATATTAATTTCACTTGTCTTTTATGCTCGAAAGCTATTAGTACTGTTACAATTCTCATTCGATACCAGGAATCAATATAGTGAGATTTGCTATCAGACTTTCAAAAATTATTGTTTGTAGAATAAAGTGGGACTTTTAACAAGAGCCCATTTCTAAGGCATTTAAAGGGGATGTCTTTAGATGTTCATGTGAATAGAAAAAATAAGATGCAGAGCCAATCAGTCATTAAATGCTATTGATATTTGTGTAAGACTTAAAGATATACAAATTCCTGCTGCAGATAACCGGTAATAATGCAGCTAATTCTAGTTCTGTTAGGTTAAGTAATAGCTGTAGTGGACAAGAAACATTTTATTGATTAAAAAACCTAACTAAATAGAATTAGACATCTTGATGTATTTTAGTTTAATAATTATAAATAATTTAAAAATCCTTTGTTGGAAGAATGGCAAGTTTAGGGTTAGGATTACAGTGTTGTTATAATATTTATATATATCTATTATGTGTATAATGATACATGCATGTATGAAAGGGCATAGTTTGATTCACAATAGTGTGAGGCTGGTTTTGTTCTATTTTTGTCTATCATGATCCGTAGAAATCACTGTTTAATATCTGGGTCTAGATTATCAATTCTGATAATAAGAATATCATGATTTTGTATTTTTCTATAAACCTTTTAATTTAAAATTAAGTTGTATCTTTTTCTCAACAGATCTTTATGTACACTTGTATGTAAATGGACATACTCCTCAGAAACTGGCTGGGATGATAGTTTTTGGAAATCAATTGGATTAGAAAATCTGATGGCAAATAAATATTCAAAAATAGGTAATGTACAGTATTGAATTCTTTTTAACTGCGGGATTCAGTAAGAAATTTTAAGGCTGGATAAGAGTCAATTCAAATGTAATGGAAAGCCATGTTTACTATTATAATTATGTATTTTGGGGACTTTATTTAAGAAAAGAGTTGTATCCCTAAACGACTTCTGTTGTAACATTGTATACTGTATTCTACATTTTGCGGTAGAAAATTGCTGGAATCTTTCTGTCTAAATTATGACAATGGATACTTACTTTACAAAATCTGGGTACCTGACTAGAATCTTGTTCAACTTTTTGTTTCCCGTTTTTAGCTTTTGTTTTGCCAAGAACTGATGTAGATATAACTCGTAAGTTATGCTTGAATTAAGAAAAGGGAGGGTTAACATGTGTAATAAGACTTATTCTGGCTTAATGTTTTTAGTGATATACTGCAAGTACATCACTAAAAAGTAAATCTATTTTAGATGCATTAAATTTTTTCAAGGAAGTATGAATATAGCTCACTCCTGTTTTCACCACCATAAGAACCCTATGAGGTTGGCCAGAAAGGAAGTGATCCAAGGACATTTATTTATTTATTTATTTATTAGACGCTCTTATATGCCGCCCAATCCCATGGGACTCAGGGCGGCGATGATGTAAGTTTTTGTAGTTCAGGGCGGAGTGAAACCAAGGTCTCCCTACTTTGGTACCTTAACTGCTACATTATACTGTCTCTGTAATAAAGCAATGTAAACCTAGATTCATTTAAGCATGGTAGGGAAAAACAAAACAAAGCATCCAATATTTATTCATGGTAAAATAAATGAAAACAGAGGTCTAATGGACACTTTATTATTGAGGTTTTGTGAGTTTCAGGCAGGGACTACCACAGCGAAGGCCCATTGGCGTCAGTAAGGGGTTTCACTTACCTCTGCTACCGGTCCGGAGATGTGCGTGTGCGCGTCGTTTTTGCGCATGCGCAGAGCATCTGTGATGACGTCCGGATGGGTGGGCGGACCCTCCTGCTGCCGCCGCTACCGGTATACCTGAATCGGGACGAACCGGTAGAAATCCACCACTGATTGGCGTGTGTTACAAGGTTACACATTGTCAATTCTGCACCTACAACAGATAACTAACTGTGACTGAACAGCAAGTTCTACCAAAATGGGTAAGCTTGTCACTGAGAGATTGGAATATTTGGTCTGTTCCTCTTTTTTCAGCAAACAAATTCTAACTGTGGATAAAATCTTCAAGTACTGAGATTTAAGGAAGCTATTCAAATCCTAAAATGGTAGTTGACAGAGATGCCTACAGAGGAGAGTCAAGGGAGCAGTAAACACTGAAAACCCCCATCCTATGGGATATCTCTCACGGTTGATATCTTAAACCAGTTTTCATAGAAGTTCTGTCGGTCAGTCAAAAGATAAATCAAGGAATTTCTAGCCACTATGTACACCATTTTCAAGGGAAAATCAGGATACAACCATGATAAATTGATATTTTCCTTGGTTTTCATTAAACATGACCCTGCATTATGATTCTAATTTACAGCCATGCCCCGGTCAAGTGTGAGGTATTATCCATTTTTTGTACCTCTTCACAACAGACTTTCTTAAAGTATGCAAACAAATGCCACTTTTTAAGCAGTCACCTGTGATACTGCCTGCTATGACAAGGTGGACATGGTTCCATTCAGAGGTAAGAAAAGTTAAAAGTTAAAAGGGTTTGTTTACTTAACATCTACAGTTAAAGGCTTGCTGTGGCATGTATATTCCAGAAAATATTTAATAAACTGAAAATATTAATACAAACAGCATCAAGTGCCACTGCTTTTCCTCCACACCAATCCCAACACACCAGGAATGGATTACAACCTTGAAACTCCTTGGCAGTTACCATGTACCCTTCTTTTAAAAAAAATTAATTTTATTTCCAAAGCTAAAATAAAAATAAAAAAAAAGAAAAAGAAAACAAAACTAGAACCATGTGCATAAAGACAAAGTAACAAAGATACGCAATCTACTTTGTCATTTTGTCATTATGCACCCCTTCTGTGTTGCTCTCCAAAGCAATTATGTGAATCACAGATTGCTCACTCTACATAGTACAGAAGGGTATTTGATTTGGACTGGTATACCTCCTGCTGTTTCTAGTAAAAAAAAATCTGGATTTTAAAAATGTGATTAAGCTGATATAATTTAACATGCTTTGTGAACTCAAGTATAATTATTTTACCAATTTGAGCCAAAGTTTAATGACAGTGTTAATCTCATTAACTGCACAGTACTTAAAATGGATTTCCATTTAAGACTGTAATGTTCATTTGGCGAATTTTTTCCAGACTAATTGTAATCAATTTTCCTTGTTCACTTAATGGGCTTTTAATGGCTATGCTAAGCAGCCATGACATGAATGGGAACATTAGCATACATTTTTAAAGAATTACTTATTTTAAAATACCCTTCATAGTTAATCATTTAGATTCTATTTTTCAGCTGTAGTGTAATTTTCTAAAATAAATGGAAATCAGAAGATACCGGTAATAAATGTACGAAGGTTTCTTGTATTCAATAACTTTTGTATGCTACTTTTTTATTTACATTGCATTGAAAATTTTGTATAGGCTGTTCTTCATTTATTGTACCACTAATAAAGAGTAACATCATATCGTAAAATCTCTGTCAGATGAGAAGAGAAAACTTGCATGCTTTAGCACACTTTGCCCTAAAAGTGAAGGGAATTGTGTTGTATATTTCCTGCCTTAGAAGTTGTAGGTAGGTCTTACGGTCGGTTAGAAAGGCATTGCGATAGATTTATCCATAAGAAATACTTCTGTCCAAATTGTTCACAAGGAATCTTGACCTATGTGTTGAGTGCACTTTGTCAGCAGAGGTGGGTTCCTGCCTCTGATTGCCGGTGCGGTTAATCGCTGAGTTCGGCGCAGAGCCGAAGACGCTGCTCGAGCCTGCTCCCGTTCGCGGAGCGGGAGTTTCCCCGGGCGCTTTCCCCGTCTGCATGGATGCTGCCAATTGCGTTCTTTTGCCCTCTGCGCATGCGGAACGCTTTGGGCATGTGCAGAGGGCAAAAGAATGCAATTGGCGGCATCCATGCGGGCGGGGAAAGCGCCCGGGGAAAGCTCCCGCTCCGCGAACGGGAGCAGGCTCGAGCAGCGTCTTCGGCTCTGCGCCGAACTCAGCGATTAACCGCACCGGCAATCAGAGGCAGGATCCCACCTCTGTTTGTCAGGCTGTCCTCTCTTTGGAATATAAGTTAGAATCTGCTTCCTGGGTTTGTTCACTTAACATCTACAGTTTCGGGACTGGAGGCTGAAACATGTGAAAACATGGTTGCAGGAATTTGGTACGCCTAATTTAATGAAAAGAAGGACTAGGGGTGACATGATAGCAGTCTTCCAATATTTGATTGGCTGCCACAAAGAAGAGGGGGTCAACCTATTCTCAAGGCACCTGATGGCAGGACAAGGAGCAATGGGTGGAAACTAATCCAGGAGAGAAGCAACCTGGAATTAAGGAGAAATTTCCTGACCGTTAGAACAATTAATCTGTGGAATGACTTGCCTCCAGAAGTTGCGGATGCTCCAATACTGGAGGTTTTTAAAGAAGAGATTGGACAACCATTTGTCTGAAATGATATACAGTTCCTGCCTTGGCAGGGGTTGGACTAGAAGACCTCCAAGACAGGGGTGGGTTCTGCCGGAAACTTGGCTTCTGCGCATGCGCAGAAGAAAAAAACCCGGGAAAAAATTCAGAAAAAATAAATTTAAAAAAAGATGGCGGCCTCCACAGACTGGCACCAACCGAACCGGTTCCGTGACATCATCGTGATGTCACCAGCAGTTTGCTACTAGTTTGGGTGAACCGGTCCAAACCGGGAGGAACCCACCTCTGCTCCAAGGTCCCTTTCAACTCTGTTATTCTGCTTCACCTATTTTTCCACTTTCCAAAAGTGGGGAAAAAAATCCCTGTCTGTTGAAAGTACAAACAAGGCTGTTAAACGGGCATTCCTTAAATGCTCCATAGGAGCATACTTTCATAGGAGAACATAAGGTTTTGGCTGTGTTCTCTGATGTCATCTAATACAGTGTTTCTTAAACTGTATTTTATGGAACACCAGCATTCTCTGAATCATTTGACATCTTATTAACATGTTCCTTGAATTGTTTCCAAGATTCAAGCCAACATTTTTATGGATTTTGGATGTATTCAGTATCAGAGTTAAAGGAGCACTCATCATAGTGGAAGGGAAGATATTTGCTGATCTTTCCTTAGATGTTACATTGAAACCAGGGGCGGGTTCCTAATTTTTTTACTACCACTCTGTGGGCGTGGCTTATTTTGTGGGTGTGGCTTGCCAATCATGTGACCGGGTGGGCGTGGCTTGCTGACCATGTGACCGGGTGGGCGTGGCTTCTCGGACTGCTGAAGGGAGGGGAATGGAGATAGCTCCTGGCGCCTATTCTTTCAGCGCCTCACGCGCTCCCTCAGCCATCCTCCCCTGCTTGGACTCACTGTGGGGTAGGAAGGCAGCATATGCGCAGTGCCAGAAGCTCAGCTTCTGGGCATGCGCAGAAGAAATTTTTTTTAAAAAATAAAAACAATTTTTTTTAAATGGCGGCACCCAGGCATCAACAACCGACCGCACCGGTACTGTGACGTCACCAGCCAGCCGCTACTGGTGCTATAGAGAGGACCGCACCGGTAGGAACCCACCACTGATTGAAACCATTGAATTAAAAAGTAATCATGGAAGACTTTTGAACGAACGTTTAGCCCAAATATGAGCTCTTAAATATTTTTTTCCCTATGACGTATCTTTGTCAGACTGGGTTTAGAACATTTAATGTTACCAAGAGCTATTGAGTTGCTGGGTCGAATCCTTCTTCAACTAATGATTCCATCCATTGACAAAATATAAAATCGGATGTAAGCTCATGCATCCAATTACAATTTATATTTATTATATGTAAAGAAAGATTAAAACGTTATTAAAATATAAAATAATTCAATAACTTTTATTGTTCTTCCCTTTTAAAAAAGAAATAGTCACAGGCATTCCTTATTGAAAAGTTTAATGCTGTAATAATGATCTTGCCAATTGGGGAAGAATTTGATTTTGAACAGATCTAGTAACCCCCAGTAGAAAGCAACTGAAAGCTTCAATGCTGGATCAAAAAAAAAACACTCCATGTGATAGCCTTGGGGCTTTTGACCCCCCCCCCCTTTTTTTTTTGCAATTTTATAGATGCTCTTAAATATTGGTCTTTCAATTTTTCCCTCCTCTGCCTAAATACAATCCTAATAGCAATTACCTTCTGGCAATTATTTCTTTCTACGCTAAAAGGATACTACTTATATGTTTTAGCAGAAATTTGAGCACCCTAATGGCCAAGTTGCCCTGTGGAGGAGATTTTTTTTATTTAGCTTAAATAATTTATGAAGCTCAAGCTAGAGTTTGAATACAATATTTATATTGTTCATTTCAAGGACAAAAACAGCGCTTTCCATTTTAAATTACTAAACCTATATGTGCAAATAAGAAATTCCTTTATATAATTGATAGTTTGAGATAATAAAACTAGGATATGGCATGTAATAAGCAAAAGTTGTACGATGTGGAAATTATAATTAAGTATTTTAAAGATAATTCTTCTACATTTAAATTGTAAGCGTATAAACAAACGTGAGCAGTAGATTCCATTAGTTTTTATTGCTAACTCTGATTTTTGTATTTTGCGAGTTCATTTTATCTTACTACATAATATGGAATGTTGTGGCGGATTTTTTTTCCTACTACAACTTGATTCCAAAGATTTGTGTAGTTGGATGCGTACAAAATGGGCACAGCATACAAGTAATTCATAATGTCTTTATGTATACTTTAGAGAATTTGAGAACAAGTTGTTGGATGCAACAGCAAAAGAGATTCAATCTTTCTTCAGTTGCCCCAGTACAGCATTTTGGTATTTCCTATGGGTGCAGAGTTCAATGGGTGATTCTCTTCCCCTGTGATTCATTCCCTTCTTTCTAGATGGAACACAAATCATTCAGAGAGGCTTTCTGGGGCTCAGTAATAATGCAGCAGGGAGCAGATAAAAATTTAAAAGCTTGTATAGTGGCCTGCTTGAATAACCATTGGATGTCAAACTGTATGGCTTAGTTGTTCCTAAAGAACTAAGATATGCTGGATTTCTATTCATGCGTAGTTTCTATGTTTTATTTTTACTTGGCATCATCCAACATCACCACTCAATATTTTCATTTTGTGTTGGAAAATACATTTGAATTCAGACATTTGTGGAACTGCTCGACCATAAAACATACATGTATAGTTGAGATTAAAGTACAATTCCTCAGGAGGTTCAGTTAGTTGACTACATTTACCTCAGAATGAGAAACCTCCATTTTGCAAAGCCAACCAGGCCTATCCAGAAGACATCAAGTGAAGCCCCTCCTGCTTCACCAAAGCCCTGTTGACACTGTGGTTGTTCGCCCATGCTTTGCTTTTTGTGTATCAGATTTATATATACAGATAGTCCTGGATTGAATGGCCATTTGTTTAATGACAGTTTGAAATTACAGTTGTGCTGAAAAAAGTTACTTACAACCAGTCCTCATGACTGTCACAGCCTCCCCATGGTTATATGATCAAAATCCAGAAGTTTGGCAACTAGCATGTATTTATGATGGTTTCAGTGACTTTGTCACCATTTGTGATTTTCTATCTTAATCTCAATCAGAATATAGCTGGAAGGGACCTTGGAGGTCTTCAAATCAATCACCTTTCAGACAGGTAGCTGTCCAGTCTTTTCTTTAAAATCTCCAACTATAAAGCACCAACAACTTCTGAAGGCAAGCTGTTCCACTGGTTGATTGTTCTCACTGTTAGGAAGTTTCTTCTTAATTCCAGGTTGCTCCTCTCCTTGATTAGTTTCCCTCCATTGTTTCTTGTCCTGCTCTTTGGTGCGTTGGAAAATAAGTTGATCCCCTCTCTGGCTGGCTTCCAGCAAGAAAATTCAACAGGGAAAGCCAGAATTGCTTAATTATAATGTGATTAGTTTAATGACTACAGCAAAAGAGGTCATAAAGTTGAGTGCAACTCATTTAACAACTGCCTTGCTTAGCAACAGAAGTTCCATTTCCAATTGTGGTCGCAAGTTGAGGATCCCTGTATTTCTGTTCAGAAAGATCACTCAAACAGATTATGATTAAAACTGTAGAAACTAGATGGTAAACGCCCCCTTGAATCAAGCTCAATTCCTGGTAGTTAGATAGCATATTCATGTAATTCTCTAGGAAACAGTAAGTGTTTTGCCACTGCTTTCTTCTGGGATAGATGAGTTTAATTTTTTCCCCAAGATCAGCCAAGGTCTCTGATGCTGCTATTTATTTTGATAAGACCACATAGAGACAGAAAAATAAAAAATAAATGCAGTACAGAGTTTTTGAAAAATGTAACAGAGGTAAATTAATATATAAATAAAATCAGGTGTCAAGAAGAAATGCTGGGGTGGATGAAATCTGGCGTGTCAATCTTTTTGCCTCCCTCACACAAAGAAGACATGGCATAGATCAGTGTTTCCCAACCTTGGCAAGTTGAAGATGTCTGGACTTCAAATCCCAGAATTCCCCAGCCAGCATTCACTGGCTGGGGAATTCTGGGAGTTGAAGTCCAGACATCTTCAACTTGCCAAGGTTGGGAAACACTGGCATAGATGAAATGTAGATGTAGACCTTGCATCTACAAACAGCTGATATTAGGCTTCAGGCTTAACTGACTTCTTGATAAATATAGAGAGGTAAAAAGATAAGCTTGACAGAAATATGCAAGAGCCATTACTTAGGTTGAAAGGATTTTTAG
Source organism: Diadophis punctatus similis (assembly GCA_023053685.1). Lineage (NCBI taxonomy): Eukaryota > Metazoa > Chordata > Lepidosauria > Squamata > Dipsadidae > Diadophis > Diadophis punctatus. Next base: position 60,869,203 of record JALIGW010000003.1, read on the forward strand.
GTCCTGGGAAACATAATAATATTTAGAAGTGGCTCATTCTGATTCACCAAAGTATAAGAAGGAGGGAAGATACAGCACAATCAACTCACAAGATTCTGGTTTTCATGTTTCCAGTTTCTCTCTCTTTTTCTGTCTTGATTGCTAGCTTTTTAAACAGATCTCAATCTGAGCGGCTACATATTTCCTAACATTTTTGCATTTTTACTTTTTTTAAAATAAAAATCTTTTGTTGCTGTTGGTTACTCCAATGCTGGCTACCACACAGCCCAAAAATACGTAGATTTGGAAACATCAATTAAAAACAGTTTTTAAAAGTTTATTTCTGCAGAGGCAGGAGTTCCAACTCCATCCAGATTCCAAGTGAGAGGGGTAGATCTCCTACAAGGACAGGTGATGGCAGGGAAATTATATGCTTTGGTAGAAGATTTTCATGCTGGGAAATAGATATCTAGATGTCTGGTGAAAGACATCTTTCTTAGGGACAGAATTAATAGGTTGATATGGATTCTGATAACAGACACTTCTGCGAAGAATGCTCAGCTGAAGAGTCTTTAAAATGTGACCCCTGATTGCATGTAATAAGATTAGACCTGAACACCTGAATTGTTTGAAGGAATACAGAGTAATTACAGTGTCCTAAATAATTAGGAGATTATTATAGAAGGATTTACATTGTATATTCCATATTATCATATGTATTGTAGCAAGAGTCTTTCTCTAATGGTTTTGGATGAAAGCCCATAGTTGTTCTTCCCTGGACTTAAATGAGCTAGTTCCATGTTCTACTAAAGCTCTGTATTAATTAGAAACTGTCTTCTAATATCCATTTGTAAGAAGGAACAGCCTTTCCAAGACTTATGAATGTGCCCACTCCTTCCTTGATGCTTTGACACTGAGGCTCCTTCTTGTGATTGTGAAGCTATTTACAGTATTTACCCATATTTGGGTGCCTAACTCTGCCCATCAGAATGTTGCTTGGATGCTCAGTGTCCCAGATAGCTCAATAGGTAGGTAGATAGAAATAAAGATTGGAAACTGACATGCAGCCTAGGCAAAGTGATTGGTCTTTACTATCTTTAATTGCAAGAGTACATAACTTCTGCTGGGCTAATTTTTTTTCTCACATTCTAACAATGAAAAATACACGAGGCATAAATCTTCTATGAGAAATTGGCATTTTAAACTACTGTCACTTCAACAATCACACAAAATAAATATCAGGTTTGAACTGATGTTAAGACTTTAAAGATTAATATCAACACTACTATATGAACCAGGGTTGCACTGTGAACCACTACTCTTGATTTAAAAAAAATTAGTGACACACCCTTAAATTTATATAACCCTGAGTGAACCATATATAATTCTGACACATGATGATATAGGGCAGTAATGGCAAACCTATGGCATGAGTACCACAGGTGGCACGCGGAGCCTTATCTGAGTGCATGCGAGGCGTTGCCCTATGTCAGCTCCAGCGCGCATGCACATGCTGGCCAGCTGATTTTTGGCCTCTTTGGTAATTTTCGCTCTCGGAAATGAACTTCCAGTTGGCCGGTTGGGCCATTTTTCGCCGTCACCAGGAATGGCGAAAAATGGCCCAACCAGCCAACCGGAAGTTTGGAACTTCTGGTTGGCCCGTTGGGCTGTTTTTAGCTTTCCCCAGGGTTTAGGAGGCTTTCCTGAACCCTGGGGAGAGCGAAAAACAGCCCAACGGTCCTACCGGAAGTCCACAGGCTTCAGTGAGACCTGTGCACATGTGTGGGGGGCAGTGCAGGGGTTGTGCGCATGTGTGGGGGAGGGATTGCATTATGGGTGTGGGCACTTGCGCGCACACTATCGCGCTCGCGCACACCCTTTTGGCACCTGAGCCAAAAAATATTCGCCATCACTGAAATAGGGTGTCCTAGATGTGGCTTCCAAAGACACTGACCTAAAGTTTTTACTGTCTTTCTCTACAGAAAGTAGAATCCACTGATCGAAATTATTAAGTCGCTATCCAACAATTAGGAGATTTCATTATTATTCCACTAGCTATGATTGACAAGTAACAAAATAGGTAGATCTTAACAAATCAATAAATTCAGAACAAACCCTCAACAGTATTTTGTGTGGCTGTTATGGTCAGGATGGTGAAATACGTTTGTGTGTGTTCAGCAAAAATAACAAAAATGCTTTGACTTCATAAAAGAATAAGTTTTCATAAAAGAATATTGGAGCCCAATACAAAAACACACACAGTCATCTGATAATTACAATTATAATTACAAAGCATTACAATTACCCATGGTAACTGAATAGATAAGAGTGACAATATGGTTAATATGAAAGCAACATATGTACAATATGTTCTCTTGTTTTGTTCTAACTATTTGTAATGGGGAGAACATCTTGTATTTACTGTTACAAATAAATAAGATGGGAACATACATAATGTATGAGCAATAAAGCAACAGAAAGGAAATAAATTGAAAGCATAAATATTAATCTTTTACACAATAAAAAGCCTGGACAATAAGTAGGTCCTTCATCCTAAAAAGCATAACAAAATAGATGTCACACGTACAGTATTCTCTGGGAAGGTTTTCAGAATTGCAAGGCCACCAGCCTTATGTTTCTGGTTAGCTTTTCATATTTTATATTATGGCACCAATAACAGAGCCTCAGGAATTAATTTAAGGGTAAGGTAAAAATATATGGAAAGAGCAATTCCTTTAGATACTGTAGGCTTAATCCATAAGTGAATTTACTAATAAAAGTAAGATTTTGAAATGAGACCAGAAGTGATCTCTGTGTTGGTATAGATCAGGGGTGGGTTCCTCCTGGTTCGGACTGGATCTCTCGAACCGGTAGTGACCCGCTAGTGACGTCACTGTCGGTGCTGGTCCGTGCGCACCACCATCTTTTTTTTGGATTTTGTGCGAATTTTTCCCCTTCTGCGGCTTGAAAAAGGGCCCTCCCGCCTGCCTGCAGGTGAATTCTGACCTTTATTTCTTCACCCAAAGCACAGCTGATGAGCTCCTCAGCTGTGTTTTGGGCTCATTCCTGCTTCTGAGCATGCGCGGAAGCCAAATTGCACAAGGGGACGCGCACACGAAATGTCGCGATGTGAACCGATAGCGAAGGTAAGTGGAACCCACCCCTGGTATAGATGCCATAATTCTGGAGTAATATAATCATATTGGCTGGATAGAATCAGTATTCTTACTGCCTTATTTATATTAATTAAAGTTTCTGGAACATCTTTAGGAACAGCCCCTTGAATAACACATTGCGATAATCCAGTCATAAAATTACTACAGCATGGATTAGTTGGTTTACCAACCCACGCTTTTTATAAAGGACTTTGTGCCATAGAGGGATATTTGTGCCTTCAACAATCAAGGTCTATCTAGAAAGACTTCATTCTGCACTGAATCATCTTGCAGTTCAAGTGTTTTATGGGTTCCCTATCTTTCCTTGTTAAATGAGCTGGATCAATAGATTTATTTATCTAGCTGACAGATAATTGCATTGCCTTGATTACTTCATTGTAACAAGCCTAGGATCACTACACAAAGCTGTGGCTTGAATTGACATTCCCTTCCGGTGCTTAAGAGATTTACACCATGCTATAATATATAGAATATGATCATTTGCTTAGAAAGGAAAATCGTCTAAGAAATTTCAGCTCAGTATTTCCCAGAGGCTGCCTGCTCAATTTCCCCCTTATTTTCATGTTTTTTAAGTAAAATTATATAGCTAAGTTTTGATAAAACAAGGCAAATCCATTCTTAGAATGTGATTTTTTTTAATTCACTTGCAAGAAATAGTTTAGACCAGTGATGGCGAACCTATGGCACGCATGCCACAGGTGGCACGCGGAGCCATATTTGCCGGCACGCGAGCTGTTGCCTAGCTCAGCTCCAGCGCGCATGTGTGCGCTGGCCAGCTGAATTTTGGCTCGCATGGAGGCTCTGGGAGGGCGTTTTTGGCTTCCTGAGGGCCTCCAGGGGGATGGGGGAGGGCATTTTTGCCCTCCCTAGGCTTCAGGGAAGCCTCTGGAGCCTGGGGAGGGTGAAAAATGGGTCCACCGGGCCCACCAGAAGTTGGGAAACGGGCCATTTCCGGCCTCCAGAGGGCCTCCAGGGGAGTGGGGGAGGCCGTTTTTGCCCTTCCCAGGCAGTGAATTATGGGTGTGGGCATTCGCGCATGTGTGATAGCATGCACGCATGCACTTTTGGCACCCGAGGGAAAAAAGGTTCGCCATCACTGGTTTAGACATATAGAGAGAATGAATTAGGACAAATTACAGAGCAAATGCATACAGAAATATTGCAATAATTGAGACTGAAAAACTTGTGGAGTTAAAATTCTCAAAAAGAAAGAGTTGGGAAGTTTATAGAACAAAATGATATCTATACTGATGCATAGAAGTATAGAAGCAAGGGGGAAGGTAGAAAAGATGAAATGTGTGTCCTCACTTGTGAAGCACATTGTCTCCCCTTTTGTAGCTGTGTTGCAACATCACACATATGTATGTTAGGGGTGGAACTTGGGTGAGGACATCATGATGGACATCTCATTACTCACAAGTGTTGACTTTTGGGGAATGCCCCTAGGCAGGTATGGAGAAGCATGATGAATGGCATTGGTGTAAGCTAGATTTAAATGTATTTTGTTCTTTTTACTCCATACTTTAACCTTACTTGTTTCTTATTCAAGAGCCAATTTGGTCTAGTGATTAAGACACTAGGCTATAAATCAGGAGACTGATTTCTAGTCCTGCCTTAGGCATGAAAGCTGGCAGGGTGATTTTGGGCCAATCACACTTTCTCAGCCCACAAAGTCAGGCTCAGGCAACTAGCTAGTCAGTTAATTCTTGCTGCAACCAGTGTATCAACACTTGGCTGATCTAAAAAAAGTGGACCCTACGCTTAAGGGAAAAACTAGGACAAAATATACTATTATTTCTCACCCCTTTTTGATACTTGCAGAATGTTGCTTGTGATATCAGTTGTCTCTACGAGGCCTTTCCTTAATTCTGAAAAAAAGACCTCTAAAGTTAGCAACACTATGCCCCAAAATTCTATTATTTTGCCACCATATTTTGGTAAAGATAACTTAAGGAACTGCAAACTGGGCGCTGAGGATGGCACAGGTCCTTGACTCCCCATCTCTGCTTAACTCAGATCTAACCATAATACATTGAAACCAAGTGTAGGACTTTGATTGTGGTCTTATATTATACATTACTATCTATTTTCACTGGGAAGGGTTACTCAAAGTCAGTGAGGTTTATACTAAGACAAACACACTAAGTTTTTTCTGTAGACGCCAGTTTTAACTTAACAAGTGAGCTATTCTCCTCTTCAGATTCTTTTGGGATGGAGCCAATTTTAGTTCCACATAAATGGCACTAGTTCTGCACAACAAATTAAAAGCATTGCTTGAATAAGTGGACACCTCATGGTTGAATCAACTGGACCCCTTTACTGGATTTTTCTTTTGTTGTTTTTAAAGTCAAGTGAATATTGAAGTGTCTCATGTTATTAAGTATTAAGATAGCTTGGGACCCTATGATTTACTTGCTCAGGTTAACCAGATATTTGCATGGGAAGATGGGAGGTCATTGGCATTATAGCACCTATGTTTTCTTTAAGCAAAACACAAGCCAAGCAAATTCTTCAGCCAGAGTTTAGGCAAGAATAAAGGAAAAGGAAAAAGTTCAGACAGCTTTTTCCTTTGGTAAACTTGCTTTTCACTTCACGGGGTGAAAGAAGCCTTTTCAAAAAATGAGATGTCAGCCATGAAAAAGAGATGGCATAAGTAAAGATTTCACTGAAAGAAGGTCTCTGTCTCAAACAACTGAATGAGAACCCTCAATTTAATATATAATCCAAGTTAAGATTATTTTTAGGCATCTGTGTTGAAGAATCACTCCTAAAATATTAAAACGGCCCAATTAGAAGTCTGCTTTTAGTGCATTTATAGTGCGTTTGTTCTTCTTTGTTCTGAATACAGACTTATTCTGCCTATTGTATAGATCTTTTTTTTTATTGAAAAAGTTTTATTAGTACAAAGTACAAACATTTTTTAATTTTTCTCCCCCTTCCCTCCCCCCCTCCCCCCCGGACTTCCCAGAGAGAATACAGTGCATAATATCAGTAATTACAAAAAGGAAAAAGGGAAAAAACCACAAAAACCCCTCAACTACAAATTATACATTGATAGATTACATCATTAAATTTCTATATTTTATATCCTCTGTGTATCAAATAATAATAAAAAATAGAGAGAGAGAAAAAAAAATAGAAGAAAAAAAAGGTACAAAAAGCAAAAATACAGAAAGAACAAAGATAATGATAGAAAGAAGAATTATACAAAGGGAAAAAGAAAACAATTTCGTCCTCCTCCTGACAATCATCTGCCCTAGACTACATCCACTCAAAGTAAGTAAAACTTAAATGAATATTACCCAATAACTAAATATTAATTACAAAAATCCTAAACTTCATCATAATATTAATAGCATAATATTACCATACATCAGATTATTTCCAATATAATTCTTAAAAAAGTATTAATAATAATAATAATAATCTGAATTATGCAAAGGAAGGAAAACAATTTCTCCTTCCTCCTTTCAATCAACTATCCTAGACAACCTCTAGTCAAAATTAAATAAGACTTAAATAAATATTATACTTCCAAAGAAAATTCTAAATCTATAAAAAGTATTAATAATTCTAAATCTTTAAAGAGCATTGATGATAATAATAATCTCAAAATTAAATAAAACCAAGAAAATATTACGTAACTAATATCTAGACATTAAATAATAAAACTTTTAAATTTCATCATAACAACATAATATTATTATACAACAACTTATTAACTCAGGAAAAAAATATCCTTAAAAGTAATATTAATAATAATAATAATAATAACAGTAAAAAAAAAACCAAAACAAAGGAAAATCCTTCCTTTAAAACAAATTTTAAAATCTAATTATGATAGTTTATAACTTAATAATTTTAATTAAAAATTCCAATTCTTAAAAAAATATTAAAAGAAAAAAAATTAAAGAAAAAAAACAATTAAAAAATTACAATTATATTATCTCCATCCATCTAATACATATCAACACTACATCTCTTTGTATCTTGTTGGTTGCCTGCTTTTGTATCTTGATGATTTTAAATTTATCAGCTCGTCTCCCATCTGATCCCAATCCTCCATCTCCTTTTCCACATCTTTCTGGCTCTGCTGTTCACTTTGACTCTTTGAAACTGTTTCAATTTGATCCGGTAAGGATGGCTTTTCCTCCTTGTCCTCTTCTACATTCATACGTCTTTCTTCTGGAATTTTAGATATATCAGCCTTTAAAACATTAACATAAAATTCAGTAGCTTTCTTTATCGTATTCAGCCGGTATCTTCTCTCCAAAAATTTCACCATTACTCCTGTTGGTGCTTCCCATTTATATTGTAAATTCAATCTTTTAAATTCATCAATCAAAAAAGTAAATTCTTTTCTAGCTTTAAGCATTTTGGAGGGAATTTCTTTCCATATCCTAAGTTCCTGACCATTCACCTGAAGATTATTCTTAAACGTCGCCTGAATAATTCTGTTCCGTAAGACTCTTGTAGTAAAATATATAACAATGTCCCTTGGCAAATGTTTTTGTTTTGCATACCACGAGTTGACCCTGTATATCTTTTCAATTTGTGTAGCCAATTCATCTTTAGAAATTCCAGAGACCTGTTCCAAGGCCTCAATCATTCTTCCTTTCAAATCATCATATAATCCTTCCTTCAACCCTCTAAGTCTTATAGCAAATTCCATTCTTCTAAACTGTGACATCAACACCTCTGTTTCAAAATTTACAATGTCCTTTTGAAATTTATTTATATATTCCACCGAAGTTGCCAAAGCTTGTTTATTTGTTTCAATACAGTCCTCCAAAACATCAATATTTGTTGCTAATCCTTTGCAAACCTCGAACATATCCATCCGTAACTGCTTTTCCATATTCTTAAAAGCATCCTGCATTTTTTTTTCTATTTCAGTAATTTTTTGGTTAAATTCCAAAATTAAATCTTGTTTCATAATCTTTAAAGTATTTAATAAATTTTCAGATGTCAGAGATTGTGGAGGTGTTGATTCAGTAGCAAGTTGCATTTTAGAAGTATAAGCAGAGGGGTAGATAGCCCTTTTATTCAAAACAATCATTCCAGACTTTGAAGCCATTGTTGTAATTCCAAAGGATTGCACAAAAAGTGCCAAATCTCTATCAGTTGTATTATAATCCAAAATCAAGAATCAAAGAAAAAAAAGCTTTTCAAATTCAAAAGTTTCCATAAGAAAAAAAACCACAAGCAAAACACAAATAACTTTCACTTCTTCTTTGTTGTAATTCCAAAGAAGTGCAAGGAAGGGCCAGATCTCTAAAAAAAATTCTTGCAATTTCAAAGGCAAATAGTCTTTTATAATTTATTTATTTTATTAGAATTATCAGTTACTGTTATAATCCAAAATCAAGGAACAGAGAGTAAAAGCCAATTTTCAAAATTTCCACAAGAGAAGAAGCCACAGAGAAAACAAGAAAACAATCTTTCCAGACTTTGAAGCCATTGTTATATTTCCAGAGGAGTACAAAGAAAAAGCCATGTCTCTAAATAAAGTTCTTTCCAGTTTCAGAGGCAGAAAGTTTTTTACTTTTTATTTTTTTTAAAAGGTTTCAGTTGTTGTTATAATCCAAAATCAGGAACCAGGGAGAGAAAAGCCAATTTTCCAATTCAGAAATTTTCATAAAAGAAAAAAAACCCCAGGCAAAACGAAAGTCATTAAACTGCAGGCAAAGCGCAGATTACTTTCACTTCTTCTTCAAACGCCATATTGTTGCTTATTAAGTGCTACTTTATTTCTTTTCCATAGTAAAAGTTAACAGAGGGTTGAGTAAAAAAAAAAATTCAATACTTAGCTCCTGTTTTCTCTCTGCTTCTTCTTTCAAGCATAAAATGTGTTATAAATCCCATTCTTGAAGCAGCGGAGGTCTCGGCATCTTGCTCCGCAAAGGCGGAGGCTACCGAATTCCCGGAGCGGAGACAGGCTGCCTGGGGAGCCTTCACCCTTCGCGCCCCTAGATGATTCCTAGGGCGCTAGGGGGGGCTCTACCCCATCTGTCAGGCTCTTCTCTCTCCCCTTTACCCGGGGCAGAGATTTCCAAGCCGCCAGACAGCTGTTCTGGCGGCTTGGCGAGGAATCGGAGAGGCGCCCTAAAAAGAGCATTGGCGATGCCGAAGACCAAACCCGGAAGTCTATTGTATAGATCTTAAGGTACATTTTTTCTAGTAAACCCAATGTAATCTCAAACTTTTGGGGATGTTAGCATTGCTTGGGCTGTTTTCATCTTCTCTGGAAATGAGGCATTCATTGAGGAGAATATGATTCCCACTCCTTGTTTGCTGACTCCATGTAGTGTGTGGGTAGAAAAGCCTCCATATATTTAGCAAAATTATTTGGATGTGTATATTATTTTTTGCTTGCTCTCTCAGATCTTTCAAGACAGTAGGATCATAAAAGTCAATTCTCATCTTTTTCTAAAATTCCAGAGGTTCAGGACCCCTTCAGGATAGGGGGTTATGCTGTACTGTACATAAACTTCCATGTTTATGTTTTGAAAAAGTAAAAGCAAAAATAAAAACAAAAGCAGGGACTTTTCCCCTTCACATATTAATATTTGGGAGAACTTGAATATGATATTTGCCATTGGGCTATCTATTATTTAAAAAAATTACAAAATTAACTTTTCAAAAACTTAACCAGTGTTTCTTAAACTTTTTTCCTTTCGTGACCCCTTTCTTCTTTTAAAAGTTATAGAGGACCCCTAGAGAGTGTTTGTTTATAGGGTGACATTTATCAATATTTATTGTATTAAAAATCAAATTTGATGCTTTCGCTGTCACTATTGCTTTTCACAATTGTTTGCTGGGATTTTAATATGTACGTTATAATAGTATATGTGTATGTGTATGTGTATGTGTATGTGTATGTGTATGTATGTATGTATGTATGTATGTATGTATGTATGTATGTATGTATGTATGTATGTATATATATATATATATATATATATATATATATATATATATATATATATATATATATATATATATATATATATATATATATATATATATATATATATATATAAACTGGGAAATAATTTTAATTTTGTGGGGCCCTGAGCAGGTCTTGAGGGACCCACCCCCTCAGGAATCCTCAGACCGCAGTTTCAGAAACACTGACTTAGACTTCTTGTTCCTTTGGCCTGGTTCGTTTGCCCTGATTAATATCTTATGTATGTATATTTTAAAATAAACTGCAGTATTACATCTGCTAAATAAAAAAGAAGTTATCTCAGTGCAGGGACATAGAGAACTATGATTTGTTTCAGCATTGTAAGACTTTGATTCCCCACCCCGCCCTTGTTTCTGCTTAGGAAATGAAGTTCTTCCTCCAGGAACTCCAGTTGGAAATGGATTAACAGCAGAAGCTGCAGAAGATCTTGGTCTGTCTAAGGGGATTGCTGTAGCTGCCTCTCTTATTGATGCACATGCTGGAGGATTAGGTATTCTATGATATGATTGTTGGTTTTGTCATGTAGGTGCTTGAGTGTAAAGGCTGCATCATAGAATAGGATCATTCTGCATTTTAAGTTAGATCGACTAACTTAACTGTTGCAGCCAATTCTGCATAGAGCTACAGTACCTCTGAAAAAATTTCAGAAGCTCCTAACTGATCAATATATGGCGCCATTTGTTAGCAGCATTATACCTGTGCTGTGGTCCATTGTGTAACTCTGCAAATAAATAAATAATTAACTTATTAAATAAGACAGGTGGCAGGGAAGGCATTGAAAAAAAAACTACCAAGAAAACATTTGTTGATTTCATTTCATCAATTTTTTTAATGATATCATGAAAGACTGTAGGCAGCCTATGTCCAGTGACACCCAATAAAACAATATACTACCCAAAAACAACAATCAGAAATAACACCTTGAATCTCTTTAATTATATGGCACCTTCTGTTCTGAGCAGTCTACAAAAAATTCTGCAGAAGAAGACATGTAAACTATTGGTAAGCTGTGCTAAATAATATAGTTAACAGATTGAGGAAAAAAGTGAGAATATCCTGAGTACATGATAGTTTTTCAGAGCAGTCCCATTGCTACAGTTGTCTGTTCCTGTGATATTGCTCAATAAGGGCGTTCAAATTTTTATCTTCTGTTTGATTACAATATATTGAAAGTGAATACTTTCTGCAGTGCAAATGTTTTCCTTGTTAGAGCATACATGTGTTGCTGAAATAACGGGGGTTATTGTACCATTGTGTCTTTTGCCTCATAAACTTTAATTTCAGTACATTATTCAGCTTGCATCCAGTACAGATACAACCTGATCTTTTTTTCCCCTCCTTCTGTTGCTTCACATGACTCCAGATCTGATCTGGCGTATGAAACAGATTTGGTCTACAGTTAAAATCCTGTTGTACTAGCAGATATCTGTTTTCACATATTATAGATCTTCATGTCTAAAGTACAGTTTCTTAGCCCTGGTCATTTCATGTCTAATAATTTATTCCATATCATATTGTTCATTTGATGGTCAAATGAAAATTTGTATCTGCTTTGAAAAAAATAATAATTCATTAGGTCAAGTTAATTGGACAGAGAATAAGTAGCAGGTAATTCATCTGATACATATCTTTAAACACTTTCTTTGAAAAATAGTTAATTCTACTTTTCCGAATGACCAGTATCAGATTTAGCCCATCTACCTCTCTGGAAAGAAGTTTTGAAAACAGGGAGAGTTTTTCATTCTTATTTGTTGATAAATTCAAATGAATTCTAGACTTCCGAAGTATAAACACAGTTCCTTCTTTCTTTAGTCAATTTGGTGCTGTCTTTTAAGTGGATCAATTGTTCAATTTCCAGACATACATTAGAAAGAAATGCTTTAAAATACTGTTTCTCATGTTTACAAACAGTGCAAAACTAAAAGGAAAATTGAAAGGGATAATTCTTTGTAGATCTATAGCCCCCTCCCTGTCTCTTTATCCACTTACCAATAGATAGATGATTTTTAAGAACTATTTCTTCTTTACTCCTATCCATTTGTTTTGTAAATTACTGTGGAAATTAATTACAAAGCAAGAAAGAGGATAGGGAGATTTCATTGTTTAGTGATTTATTTAAGGTGCTAGAAACCTTGGACAACCGTGTTTTCTCATTGGGTTTTTGTATGCAAGTAAATTTTTGAAAAATGAAATGATCTTGTTTTTCTTATCTTATTTTCCACTATTATTTTGATTGAAAAGCAGTGGCAGCTGCTTTATACAGTAGATTCAGCACCTTATTTCCATATACAACTGCCTACTATGTTTACTACACAAATACAGTAGTACCCAGTTGTGTACAATATTGGTACAGAATTGAATTGAGGACCTATTTCTCTGATTAGTTTTCCTTTTTAAAGAAAGACACTTTGTATAACAGGCTCTTTGTGCAATTAGACACTCTTTTCAGCCTGAATTGCTGCATATAAGAGTCTGCTTGCATTTTGATAGACAGGAATTCTGTTTTACAGAATTAAGTTTTATCTCAGTTGAATATGTGCTAGTGCAGTGATGGCGAACCTTTTTTTCCTCATGTGCCGAAATAGTGTGTGTGCGCGCTATCACACACACGTGCGTGCCCACACCCATAATTCAAAGCCCCCCACTCGCCCCACCCCCCTGCGCATGCGTGTGTGACCCCCCCACTTCCCCGTTTCATGACTTCCAGTGGGCCCGGTAGGCCCATTTTTCGCCCTCCCCAGGCCCCAGAGGCTTTCCTGGAGCTTGGGGAGGGCAAAAATGCTCCCCCTGCCACCCCAGAGGCCCTCTGGAGGCTGAAATCACCCTCCCAGAGCTTCTGCGTGAGCAAAAAATCAGCTGGCGGGCATGCACATGCACGCTGCAGCTGAGCTAGGGCAAAGGCTCGCGTGCCGGCAGATATGGCTCCGCGTGCCACCTGTGGCACCCGTGCCATAGGTTCACCATCACTGTGCTAGTGTTTCATTCCCTAGTGATTAGGAATACATCTGACTTCTCTTTAGGTTATTGTTAAGAATGCCTGTCAAAAGGTTTACAACTAAAAATCAGTGTCCCACTGTACTTTGTGCAATGCAATGTATACAAAACTATGAAAATTTCCTCAAATAGAAATTCCAAACCTGCAGAATGTGAATATCTTCTTAATTGGAAGATAAAGAATATCTTCTTTATAAACGAATATCATTTGAAAGGTCAATAAAAGGATCAATAATAAGCTTCATTCTTAATATATGTGGTCTCAGTAAAGGATAGATTTACTTTTGTACAAACAAATTTGTGTGAAGTTTATATAAATACAAAATAGTTGATAAAGAAACTATAATAGAAGTCACCGTACAATAAATGATACAGCTTTATTTAAAATGTCATAGATGAACTTAAGTTTTGAATATCAAGAGATGAAAATAATTGCCCATAGTAACCTCAAAAGATAATCTCTCTGTAAAGACCCAATCAATATTTTAATATATATTTCACTTAAAATCCAACAGGATTCCATTTTCAAAATGTTTTGATATTAAAAACAGAGAGAATTAATGTAGATGCATGTATTTATTTTAGAGGTGAAAGATGCCATGCTTATTGACAAAAAGCATCTTTTTTTTTAATTCAAAAAGTTTTATTAGTACAAAGTACAAGCATTTTTATCAATTTTCTCCCCCCCCATCCCCCCTACCCACAACCCACTCCCTCCCTTCCCCTCCCCCCCCCCCGGACTTCCCAGAAAAAGTACAGGGCATAGTATTCAATAACATAAATTTAAATTAAATTAAAATAACTTCTTAGATCCCTCATTTTATCGGCATCTTTAACTCCTGATTAGAACTATTCAAAATGTTAAAAATTAAAGAGAAAGTAAACAAGTGAAGAACAAAAATAAGCAAAATAACAAATAAAAAAGAAACAAAGATGAACCTCATACACTAAACTTAGTCATAACTCAAACATTATTAATAGCATAATTTTACAATATACCAAGTATTAACTTCCCAATATTTTATTTATATATATATATATATATATATATATATATATATATATATATATATATATATATATATATATATATATATATATATATATATATATATATATATATATATATATATCAATAATAATTGGCTAACCCCTTATATTTCAACACCCTTAAGCTTAGTTAAAATCCACCCACTTATTAATAACATAATATTATATATATAACATTTCCTCTAAACCTCAAACCGTAAAATACACCTTCATAACAATATTCCTATACCTTAAGGTATCGCCTCAGAGTATATATTATCTACTATACTAAAAATAGTAACCAAAATATATAATAATAATAATAAAAAGAATAAAAACCAACTCTTTATACCTCTAAATTTTTAAACTTAATCCCTATATCCTCAAAATAATGACACCAAAATATTACACTATATCCAATTTATAACTTCAAAATATTTGATATAAAAATACCATCAATAAACAATATTAATATTTCAGGTCCCCAAATTATTGATAACGAAATACTCTATATCAAATTTATAACTCCAAAATATAGTGGCTCTGCCACTCTTTTGGAATCATCGAAATTATTTCCTCTTGATCACTTATATCCGGGTTTCCCTTCTCCTCCTCCCTTATTTCCATGCCTTTTTCCACTGGAATTTTAGAAATATCAGCCTTTAAAACATTGATGTAGAATTCTGTAGCTTTCTTTATTGTATTTAGTCCATATCTTTTTCCCAAGAATTTTACAGTTACTCCTGTTGGTACATTCCATTTATATTGTAAATTTTGTATTTTTAATTCCTGAACCAAAAACGAATATTCTCTTCTATCTTTAAGCATCTTGGCAGGGATTTCTTTCCATATCTTTATTTCTTGACCATTTGCCTGAAGATTTTTATTATAAGTCGCCTGTATAATTCTGTTTCGCAAAGCTCTGGTAGTGAAGTATATTACAATATCCCTTGGCAAGTGGTTTTGTTTTGCATACCAAGAATTGATTCTGTATACTTTATCGATTTTTGTAGCCAATTCCTCTTTAGACAATCCAGACACCTGCTCCAGTGCCTCTGTCATTCTTTCTTTCAGATTTTCAAATTTTTTTTCTTTCAAGCCCCTGACTCTTATAGCAAATTTCATCTCTTGAAATTGAGAGATCATCGCTTCTTTTTCCAATTTTAATATATCATTTTGAACCTTGGTTATATATTCTTCTGAAATTGTTATATTTTGCTTATTTTTTTCCAAATCCTTCTCCAAAATTTCCATATTCACTGCTAATTCGCAAACTTCGCAAACTTTCACCACATCCGCTCTCAATTGTAGATTCATCTTCTCCATAGCAGCCTGCATCTTTTTTTCTATCTCAGCAAGTTTTGAATTAAATTCTAAAATTAACTCATTTTTCAAAAGTTTCAGGGTATTAAAAAAAGTCTCAGGTGTTAAAGAATCAGGCATAGGTTGTTTCTTTAAAATATGATCAAAAGAGTACTCAGTTCTTTTATTCACTACAGTTTTTTCAAGTTTAGAAGCCATTTCAATATTTTCAAAAAAAAAGACAAAGAAGAGAGGAAGAGGAAACCCAGATCTTTACTTAAAAAAGAAAATTCTTTTCCAAGTCCAGAGCCATTTAGATTTTTCCTTCTATAAAACTATAACTTAATTCCAAAGAAGAGAAAAAAAAGGGGAAAAAAATCATCCTTCAAATCAAAGGTTTCCAGAGGAAAGGGCTGGTAACAAAGCAAAAATAACTTTCTCTTTTACACCACAGTTGCCAATCGCCATCTTGTTGCCACTCCTTATTAAGTTACTTTGTTTCTTCCATCTTAAAAACCCAGGAATGGAGTTAAAGTACAAACTATTACCTCCAGGACTCCTGTCTTCTGGCTGCTCTCTGTATTTTTTAAAATAATTATACCTCCTTTAAAGCAGCAGCGGTGGTCGCGGCATCTTGCTCCGCTTTAAAAGCGGAAGCTTCCAATCTTCCGGAGCAGCTGACAGGCTACCTGGGGAGCCCTTACCCTACGCGCCCTAAGTTGGTTTTTAGGGCACTAGGAGGGCTCTACCCCACCTGTCTCGCTCTCATCTCTCCCCTTCGCCCGGGGAGAGATTTTCAAGCCGCCAGACAGCTGTTCTGGCGGCTTTTACAGAAGATCAGAAGTGCGCCCTGCAAAGAGCGCCAGCGACGCCGTCAGAGCCGGAACCGGAAGCCTTGACAAAAAGCATCTTATTGACATTTTCCTTTTCAAAATTCAGCATTGAGATTTGATTAATCCTTAGTTACTGAAAAAAATAATTATAAAAGATCAACACTCATTTTAATACAGTTTCACAGTCATTTGCATTCTGGTTTAAATTAAATGTTGAAATTAAGGTAGAGGTATATTTAGAGTTTCTTAGAATCTATACTGTTGAAATTTAAAACTGAACCAAGTTATAACTTAGTTGTAATAAAAACAGTAGAAACCAATGTAATAGTTTAGTTGCTGTTTATGTACTGTTCACCTCTTTTGGTAGGACATATGGAGAAACCTTAAGTATGTCTATTGAGAACAACCTCCAATTTTATTTATTTAGAATTTATCCAAAGAAAATTTCATAGGATTGCTAGTTGAATTTTTAATAACCATAGTCTGATTATTCAAAAAGATTATAACTATATTTTGTTGATAGTATTCCCTTCAGAAGTAAAGTCTGCCAGCAGTTTTCACAGTCAGTTCACATCAGGGGTGAAATCCTCCCGGTTCGCTCTTACCTGTCGGTCGTCGCAGAGCCGATGGAGCCGGTGGCGGTTTGAATTCTTTTGCCCTCTGTGCATGCGTCCAAATGGCGGTGTCCAGGCGGGCGGGGGAAGTGGGCGGGGGCAGCCCCGCGCCGCGACCACCACCAGCTCCATCGGCTCTGCGACAACCGACAGGTAAGAGCGAACCGGGAGGATTTCACCCCTGGTTCACATAAAAACTAAAGAAGTAAACAATCTAAGGATTATCATCAAAGCTTTAGTGAATGTTTAGATATTATTTACAGTTAAATGAAGTAGTCATGTCTTAAATTGAAATTCAGAATCAGTAAGAACAAACGAAGGGTCTCTTCGGCCTGGAATGAAGTCTCTAATTCAGCATTTTCCTTCAAACAGTGACCAGCTAGGAGGACCAACTCATTAACAAGGCGTGAACACAACAGTTGGTTTGCACCTGGAATTTATTGCCTCTGATCCTAGAAATTCCATAAAAAACATAAGAGTATCTTCCAAGAATTGTCTGTATTTTTTTAAAAAAAAAAGTATTCTGGAAGCAACTGAAATAGAGGGTGCAAATGGAGGTTATAAATGCTTTTGATAACATAGAATATCCTTTTAAAGCTATCTGTTAGGTTTCATACAAGCACAGCTGTAAATATGAGCTCTCTAGACATTTAATCCCTTATTCAGGAATCAGCATACTTGGCAGAATGTTCATAGACTTGACTCAGCAGGATTAGTCTGTTAACTGCAGACAAGAGTGAAGGCGTATTCACATAGAAATCTGCCCACTTCCGGACACCGAAATCACATTCAGTATGTAAGGTCTATGCTCCAGGGTTTAAGTGCCAGGCTTTTTCTTCTCTTGGGTGTTTTTTTGGAAGGCACCTGATGTACATTGAAATAACAGTTGTTTTTAGCACAGGAACAACTGGTTCCTACCTTGCAGCCTTATTAATTATACTATAAGCCAGCAGACCTCTCTACATCTTTACTATAGCATATTTTGTAATACAGCTATACCTTTTATATAAACATCTATTTCCTTTGGACTCTCAGTAATATTACTGAAAAAGTCCAGGTTCCATGAAAGAAGAACTTAGAGCCCTTCATCTACTTTCTGATTTTCTTAATTCAAAAACACCCAATGATTTAGCTTGATAGTGTGGTTGCATATGCAAATTAGAAGGGAGGAAAGTGGCAAGCAAGAATTCAGTACTACTACTGTGTTTTCCCCGAAAATAAGACCCAACTGGAAAATAAGCCCTAGCGTGATTTTTCAGTATGCTCGTAATATAAGCCCTACCCCAAAATAAGCCCCACTTAAGATCGTCAGCCAGTTGGATGGATTGAGTACCGTATTTCCCTGAAAATAAGATCTAACTGGAAAATAAGCCCTAATGCGTCTTTTGGAGCAAAAATTAATATAAAACCCGGTCTTATTTTCGGGGAAACATTGCCACATCATTTTTTATTTTGAAATCCTGCAGACATACTAATACACAAGTCGTTGGGGATGTTTTCTGGAACCCTGACAACACACACTTTCTACCACCACATTTGAAACTTTTATCTCCTATAGGCCTGGGATATGTCCAACCATAAATCCTATTTAATTCTACTTGTTCTTATCCTATGGCTTCATCCCACTGTTTAGCAGACTTTTGGCTATATTTTGCAAGGACAAGAAAATAGAGCTGCAGACTGTTTTTTTTTTATATATTTGGCAGGTTTCTCAACAAATGTCACTTAAAAGTTTTGTTTTGCCTGAAAGGCCAGTTTTCTTTCTTCTTTGTTTTTATACCAGGTATGATTGGAGCCAATGTGAAAGGACATAACTTGCCCTGTGAAAATCAGCCAATTACTTCCCGACTGGCTGTAATATGTGGGACATCATCATGCCACATGGCAGTAAGTTCATGGTAGTAAATTACCAACTGTGTACATTTAGCTGATGAAAAATGAACCTTTTACCACCTTTTAATTTCTGTTGTACTCTGTTTTGAATTGTGAGGATTTTGAAGCTATTGTTACCTTCACAGGTTTATATATCATCATGAATTTGCCATAAAGAAGTAGCCATAATAATAGTAGGCAATCACTACTGTGGAAAAGGCATATAATATAAAAGCAGTGTTAAAAATTATTCTACTCTGACTTTAACTGGGCATTATGAAATTTCGGACTATAAGACGTTCCAGACTATAAGACGCACATTAGCCCCAGAGGAAGAAAACAAGAAAAAAAAATCTGCCTCTGCCTCCCAGCATCCATCCGGTATTCATCTGGCTAGTGTCCTTGCAGCAAACAACAACAGCCTGGTCAGCTTCAGCACATTATTGCAGCCCCAGCCCCAGCACGGAGAGGAGTCAGGGCTCCTCTCCGTTGCGCCCACCACCGGTCAACTGAGCTGAGCTGCTGTTGCCGCTGGTGAACACTGGAGCCTTTGCTGCCAATTGGTGATTAGATTTGCCTCCTGGAATACCACCGATCAGCTGTTCTAGGCAGCAGGCATTTCCCCCGCCTGTTTGCCACCGCCCATTCGCCACTGCGGCCCGTTTGCTGCCGCCTGGTCTCCGCCGTGGCCTGTTATCCACTGCTTATTCGCCGCCAATCACTGGTGAACGGGTGGCAACAGCTGATTGGCATCACACCAACCCCCCCCACAATATTCACTCTATAAGATGCACAGACATTTCCACCCACTTTGGGGGGGGAGTGCGTCTTATAGTCCGAAAGATACGGTATACCTGTGACTTGGACCCTGAGTAACCCTTGATGAGAGTTGATATGCTACTCTATAATGGAATATTCTGTGTCTTTAGAAAAGCCTCATAGACTTTCATCTTTCCCACCTCCTTACTTAATATAAATCTATCTTTCTTTGAGAGCTCTAATGATCTATAAAATTTTGAGACAGATTGTGGCTCCAAAAGAGGCAGGATAAGCCATTTTTGCTTCTATAATTTTTCTCAGTGAATTAGTGCAAAAGCTTTTCCCTGGAGTTTTAATTACAGCTCAGAGTGTCTCTTTTTAAAATTAATATTGTTAAGCCTGAAATCAATCAATTTTTGCGACTAGCTTTTTATATCATTTTTTATTCATTTAGAAATTATTTATGTTAACTGAATCATTGGATGAAATCTAATAAAATTGATGTATACAAAGCAAAAATGGTTAGGTATACACATTCTCTACTAATTATAATGTAAACATTTTGTTATCTTTATATAAATTATATATGTAGTATTTTGTAAACTGGTATTTGTAGTCACATATATATCTGTATGCTTGCATGCAGGAAAAGAAGCTATAATAAGGTATTACTTGCAACAATAGTCTAACTTAGTATTCAATTGTAAAGAAAATAATTTTGACCCAGCTGTTTAGATATATGAGGTTTTGCATGAATTATAGTTCATAGCCAAGGAGAATTTGAGTCTACATATGCCCTAGATAGTTTTGTGGTGGTGGGAAATTCTTTTGAACTCTTTTGAACTTAGTTTGGAATAAACCCAGGCCAAATAAATCCATCTGGAATCATTTTGTTGTCTTATCCCTTTTTCATCTTTCCTTTCTTATGGTCCTATCTCAAACTCATGAGGATAGTAAACAGGAGAGTTGGTAGCGTTGAGGTTTTGGACTTGAGGCTTGAGTCTTCTAATTACAGGTAGTCCTTGACTTAAAACAGGTCATTTAGTGACCGTTCTAAGTTACAGCAGCACTGAAAAAAG
This sequence comes from Diadophis punctatus similis, assembly GCA_023053685.1. NCBI lineage: Eukaryota > Metazoa > Chordata > Lepidosauria > Squamata > Dipsadidae > Diadophis > Diadophis punctatus. The sequence goes on from JALIGW010000003.1 coordinate 60,889,810, forward strand.
TGACTTATGACCGTTTTTCACAGTTACAACCTTTGCAGCATCCCCATGATCATGTGATCAAAATTCAGATGCTTGGCAACTGTTTCATACTTATGACCATTGCAGTGTCCTGGGATCATGTGATCCCCTTTTGCGACCTTCTGACAAGCAAAGTCAATGGGGAAGCCAGGTTCACATAGCAATGGTGTTACTAATTTAACAACCGCAGTGATTCACTTAACAACTGTGGCAAGAAAAGTCGTAAAATGGGGAAAAACTCACTTAACAAATTTCTCACATAAATTTTAGGCTCAAGGATACCTGTATACTGACAAGAAACAAAGGGGGAAATGTTTTGACCATTTAAATACTGAGTGTTGCTCTAATAATATATCTATGTCACTACTGAGTCAGCACCAAACATTTCCTTGGTAGCACATAATCATCATAATGAATTTCTCTTAAGAAAGTTGTTTGGTAGGGAAAAAAAGAATGAAGTTTTCAATGGCACATGTTATATATCGCCCTATAATGAATAATTAGCATTGTGTAACAATTGCTATTGTTAAGATTGCTGACTTCTTGTTCCAGGTGGGCCAGTATAATTAATGGCATTGTCAGAATAGTCAGTATGGGTAATTAATTAATTAATTAATTAATTAATTTGTTTATACATCATATTTATATAGCTATCTATCTCACAAATTTATGACTCCAGGTGTCACACAATAAAAGAGACAGTCATAAAAACTAACAATTAAAAATTCAACAATTAAAATATGAAGTTACTGATAACTATTATTATCTTTTTTACATACTTAATTTGTCTACATCAGGGGTAGTTTCACTTACCTTCGCCACCGGTTCGCGTCATGATGTTTCGTGTCCCCTCGCGCGATTTCACTTCCGCGCATGCTTAGTAGGTGGATTCAGCCAGAAACACAGCTGAGGAGCTCATCAGCTGTGCTTCGGGCGAAGAAATAAAGGTCAGTATTAACCCGCGGGCAGGCGGGAGGGCTTTTTTCAAAGCACAGAACGCTGTGAAGCCATGCAACTACAGAAAAATCAGCCGAAAACACAAAAAATCCGTGATGCCAAAATTACATCACCGGCAGGTCGCTAACAGTTCGGGCGATCGGGTCGAACCGGGAGGAACCCACCCCTGGTCTACATGTTTACTAAAAATAGAATAAGACACATTGCAGTAAGTCTACATCATGATTAGCAGATTTATTCATTGGTCCCCAAATGAATCTGTCCACAATAATTTCTTATCCTGATCAATTCTCATGATATAAAGAAAGAATGGACTAAACAAGCAATAGCAGCACAGATGTAAACAGACTGGGATTTCCAAGACTTCCAGCATTAATGATCTTCATTTTTCTGAAGGGCACAATATGTGGACTGGTGGGTTAAGATTGTCTCATAATTCCTTTCTTTTCTATATAAGAAAGGGGAAAAATAGGATGGGATAGACAACACAGTGATGTCCCAAGGTTTTGGAGAACCTTGTGTGACAGAATACAGCAGTAGCTTGGACTAGAAAGTAAAGTGGCTTAATAAACACAAAGATCCCAGTTATCAATATAGATTCGAACATATATCTGGCTAAATTAATCGGTCATTTGGTCTCCAGAGTCCAATCACACAATTTCAAAGAACAAGACCTAAAGAGCAATTTTCAGTTATGTATAATTAATGTAGGTAAAATATATCTGGCTATCAATACCAAGTAGGTGATCAGAAATGTAAATAACGTACAGAAGTAAACCAAATAAAAGGGCATTTGTCATTCATGCAGTTTTTTTAAAAAAAGATGGATGTAGAAAAAAGTATAGTAAATACAGTATATTAATTTATAATATAAATTTATGTAAATTAATCCTTTCATTTTTATTAGTTAAGCAGGCCAATAAAATGAACTGGCTGACTTTAAACTGATTAGTCTGATCATTAATCTGTGAGTTACAACATTGTTAGAAAATATTGTGAAGAACGTATGTATGCCCATGAAAAGCAATAGCAGAGTAAAGCGTTTGGCTAAACAATAGTAATGATACGATATTTTTGGGACTTGTGCAGGGTTGGAATTCTGAATGCATGGGTACATTCACAAAATACACATAGTCCTTGACTTATGACCACACATTGTTTATTAAATTTTGCCCCATTTTACGACCTTTCTTGCTACAGTTGTTACATGAGCCACTGCAGTTGTTAAATTACTAACATAGTTGTTAAGTGAATCTGGCTTCCCTATTGTCTTTGCTTGTCAGAATATTGCAAAAGATGATCACATGACCCTGGGACAATGCAACCGTCATAAATATGGGTCAGTTGACAAACATCTGAATTCTGATCATGTGACCATGGGGATGCTGCAATCGTCATAATGTGAAATGTGATCATAAGTCACTTGTTTTCAGCGCCTTTGTAACTTTGAACGGTCACTAAACGACCTGTTCTAAGTCGGGGACTACCTGTACTGTCAAAAACGATTCACATTTTACAACCTGGCAGCCAAACAGCATTCATTTATTAGACAGTGTTCTTAGGATAATTTTTATAATTTCAGTGGGACCTTTGGAAAGCCCAAAAGTATTGCTGTAAATAAATGTGAGGTTCAAAATGGATGCCTTACTTTTCTGCATGTCAAGTTCCTGTTAATTTATTGTTATTAACAGATTACTTGAAATCAAATGGGACAGTGAGTCTAATGGAAATCCTAGTAGATTCCAGGCGGCTCACTGGTGTCCATAGATACCAGTTATTTACCCTCAATCATAAGTGGAACATTGTTATGATCGGAATTCCTCTTAAAGTAATTCATACCTGAGGCCATAATGTTGTACACAACCACCTGAATAAAAGACAACACTTTTAGGATTGCACTGTAAATATGTTCCGGCCTTAAAATGTAAGTTTCTTCCGCCTTATTTTACTGTAACAAGCAATGCAATCAGAGTCCTTTGGGAGTTGGGCGGCATATAAATATGATAAATAAAAATATGATAAATAAATTTTCTATTGGTGGAATCAATGGCAAATCTGGAGTGAATATTTGAAAGGCTTTTGGTTCAAGGACCCTTTTATCTGTACCTATTTATACTGGGCCAACGACATAGAGCAGTTGTATATGTCTTTTTAATGAGATATATATGCAGCTGCAGTTTGTTGAAATTAACTGTACCTTTTTTTAATTAGGTCTATAAAAATGTAAGTTTATTATCCTCCGTGTTTTTGTTAAAAAAATCTTTCTATACATTTCTCCTTTGTATCCAGGGACCCTGAGGGCAATAGAGATGAATCATCAGGTTTAATTTAATGCAGTAGGAGAGAGAGACCTGTGTGGTCAAGTTGGCATGAAACAGTGGCTTTGATCTACTTCAGGTGCACTGAGCCCCAACCAGCCAGCAACAATAATATCTTTGTGAGATGATCAGAGCAGAGAATGAAATAAGAGTGGTGGGGGGGAATGGCCTGAATGAAAATTCAAGGCTTTCCTTTGTTGTGGTTCTGGCAAGCGAAAAAGTCAACTGTCAGGAAAAATTCAGCAAACATAAAACAGGGTGAAAGTGCATTGGTCAAGTAATGGGGCTTCTTTCAAAGAATCTTAACAAGAAAGCATTCAAGATAATTTGATGAGTTCCCATATTTTCCTACAAGTGTAGATGGGAAGTGCCATGGAAGAATGGGGGGGGGGGGAGATTGGAACTCTTAATCTGATAAATAGGAAGACTTTGGTAAGTTTATGTGCTTATAAAATTGTAATATGTACACTAAGTTTTTTTAAAAAAGAAAAAACAAATCTTGTTAAATCATGTAGTCTACCAACTAGCCAAAAAAACCTCTGTAAATTAAATAAAGGAAGGTTTTCAATTTATCCCAGTCATTAGACTTTTAATCAATAAAAGTTCTTAAAATTAATCTGAGTTTTTTAAATGTATTGATGTAAGACATTCCCAAATTGATTACAGTTTACTAGGAAACCTTAAGATAGCTAAACAAAGATCCCATCTGGATTGCTCTGTTTGTGGAGACCAAAATAACTCTCTGTCATTCTGAAAGCAGAAACGGACTTGTGTCCCTCTCTCTCCTCCTGTTCTTTCTTCCATTTAACAGTTTTATATTAGAATAGAATAGAATATAATTTTTTATTGGCCAAGTGTGACTGGACACACAAGGAATTTGTCTTTGGTGCATATGCTCTCAGTGTACATAACCAGGATCAATGTACATGATCCTGGTTGTTAAATTTTTATTAGCTATAGGATGTGATGAAGGACTGGTAATGACTTATTCTTACTTACTATACTTTCCTAACATTGAAAAAAGTTGGTTTCTTATGCTGAGGTTGGAGAAAACATTATGACATTGGATTTCTCTCTAAATTCAGAGACTTCTCTCTGATTTTAGAGGGCAAAACCTGACTTAGTATGGTCCCTGGAAGAATGGAGTTAGAACCTCAAAATACATGCTCTATTCTTTTTTTGCAAAACTCCCTTATGCCATAAAACAAATGGTTAATTATTTTGTGATATTGCAATAGGGTTATTATTATTATTAGCATATGGCACATGTTAGCCAGGGATCACTGAAGCGGCTGGCTGCCTCTGTGAAAGGAATTTTTTCGAGTGGTGTTATCTTGCCCGCAGGACGCCTGAATGCCAGTAGGCAATTGGGGGAGGCTCCTTTCCTGTCCCTACGTGGTTTATTTGCTCATGGGAATCGAGCTGCTGGCCTCAGCGGAGCGCAGGCTCAGCATCTTACCACGTGAGCTGCCGCGGCCCCCTGCAATAGCGTATTTGCGCATGAAAAGGAAGCACAAAACCTCCTTCCAATCTTCCAATCCAGTTCAAACACTGGTTTTTTTAAAATTAGTATTCTACTGACACTGTGTTCAAGGAACCAAGGATGGTTATATGGAGTTAAATTTATTTTTCTTAGAACCATATAAATAGCTTTCATTCTTTCCTAATTTCTATATTGTTTATTTGTATCTCATGCTTATGTTTTCTTCTAAGTGTGCATTTACAAAGTTCATGCTGACACAGACAGAAAAGGACAATTGTTAAATCATGCAGTTTGTGCAGGCACTCCACCCAGTTTCTGAATTAAGTCTGTGTTTTCAGTTTGGAGCTGATGACTTTTGGCCTGAAAATCTTGCAGTAACTTAATTTTCTCTGATTTTATCTTTTGGACTGTCAAAAGGTCCTCTTAAAGATCAACAGGATATAAGAACTGAGGGATTGCTTGAGTGAATCTGTGAATTATAAATATCCCCAAGGTTCTCAGTTTAGTTCAAAGGGATGTTCTTTGCCTGGTTTTGTTTATATCTTTTTAAAAAACAAACTCCAAGCAATTGTGCATATTCTGACTTGGTTGATTTCCCAGCGACTCACACAGTGCTCTTTTTGCTCCACAATATCCACCCAAGCTGCCAGCTTTGTTTACACAAATAGAGTCTGGAGCACGTTTTTCAGCCCTAGAGCTTGCACAGTACGTGTCTTTCCAGAACATCCTGGGGTGGAGACCGCAGAGGCATGCTGGCTCAAAGTGTTCCTACAGGCTGATTTCTGTAATCTCACTAGGAGCCAGACCAGCGAGTGGTTTTAGTATATGTTGGCTGCAATTTGATGGCAGAACATGCCACATTGCAAAAGCATCAGGCTTCTCAAACCATTATTGCGACGAAGTTCTTGGCTGTGCTGGAAAATGTCCGCATAGAAAGGAAACACATCACAACATGCTGCTGAATTTGATTGCATTGTGGGTAGTTTTCCCCAGGACCCACTCAAAATCTGCATTTTCATGTTGTATTATTCACTTACGTTGTATTATTCACTAGCTTTTATGTGAGGCAGTTTAAATGTGTGATCTCCAAGAGGATGGAGCCTGGGGCAAAGAATTTTTCAGCCAATTGGCCATAACCCAGCGGTTCACAAAAGCAGCAATTTGTTGTCCCTCACTACATTAGTACAGAGGATGGTGGATGAAGTGAGAGGTGCTGCAGGAAAATGAAAACAACCCTTCCCCAAGAAACTCATAAAAATAATGCAGAACCATGAAACTACAATTATTCAAATCCCGGTTTTCCTCAGTGTTCTGTCTAACGTAACAGATGAACGTTCATATGTGACAGAGCATTTTATAACTTAAACTATCCTGTAGTTATTTCTTTAATATAAAATAGGCATGAATATATATCACATTGCCAGGGTAGAAATAAAATGCTTTGATACTTAGCTGAGATATTTTGTTTCTTGTTAAAAAAAACAGGTATGGAGAACATCTAGCATGAAACACGAACATTTAATATATATATGTTTTCCCAAATATGGAAAGTTAACACAGATTTTTCTCATGAATAACACATTTAAAAAGGAAATCCTCATGGAGGATTAAATATGCATTACATATACAAAGTATATCTTGTATTAAGCATATGCAGATGAAGTACTAGTTATAAATACGCCTTTGTGCTTTCTATATTTCCCCTCAGGAGGAAAGCAGTACAGATAATCCTCAACTTAAACCATTCATTTAGTGATTGTTTGAAGTTACAACGGCATTGAAAAAGTGACTCACAACCAGTGGTGAAATCCAATTTTTTAAACTACCGGTTCTGTGGGCGTGGCATGGCTTGGTGGGTGTGGCTTGGTGGGCGTGACAGGGGAAGGATAGTGCAAAATCTCCATTCCCAGCCCACTCCAGGGGAAGGATACTGCAAAATCCCCATTCTCTCCCCACTCCAGGGAAAGGATACTGCAAAATCCCCATTCCCTCCCCACTCCTGGGGAGGGGATATTGCAAAATCTCCATTCCCACCCCACACTGGGGCCAGCCAGAGGTGGTATTTGCTGGTTCTCCGAACTACTCAAAATTTCCATTACCGGTTCTCCGAACTACTCAAAATTTCTGCTATCGGTTCTCCAGAACCTGTTAGAACCTGCTGGATTTCACCCCTGCGTCACAACCAGTCCTTGCGCTAACAATACAGCATCCCATAGTTATATGATCAAAATTTGGACACTTGACAACTGGCATGTATTTTGGATGGTTGCTTTATCCCAGGGTCATGTGATCACCATAAGAGCCGTAGTGGCGCAGTGGTTAGAGTGCAGGCTACTTCTGCTAACTGCTGGCTGCCAACAGTTCGGCAGTTCGAGTCTCACTAGGCTCAAGGTTGACTCAGCCTTCCATCCTTCCGAGGTCGGTAAAATGAGGACCCAGATTGTGGAGGGCAATATGCTGACACTATAAACCGCTTAGAGAGGGCTGTAAAGCACTGTGAAGCGGTATATAAGTCTAAGTGCTATTGCTATTTGCAACCTTCCCACTGGCTCCTGACAAGCAAAATCAATAGGGGAAGTTAAGTGGATTCCCTTAACGACTGCATGATTAACTTAACAATTGTAATGATTCGCTTAACACCATGGCAAAAAAAGTAAAATTAGGCACAAGTCACTTAACAACCGTCTTGCTTAGCAATAGAAATTCTGGTCCAATAGTGGTTGTAAATTGATGATTACCTATATATCTCTACAGAACACAGAGTAGTCAAACACACAGCTGTCTCTTAGGTGTACTGTTTTGCTTCATTCCAGTAACTGGGAGCTGCCAGATGGGACTTGCTATACATGCCCTTGCCTTGTTCATGAAACAAGAATCCAGGCATAATCCATACTCCCCTATTTACAGCTTTCCTATATTTTCTGACTGCTACTTCTGGCTTTTCTTTACACACATGCAGTGTACCAGAGGTGGTATTCAGCAGGTTCTGACCAGTTTTGGAGAACTGGTAGCAGAAATTTTGAGTAGTTCGGAGAACCAGTAAATACCACCTCTGACTGGCCCCGCCCCCATCTATTCTCTGCATCCCGAGTCCCAGCTGATCGGGAGGAAATGGGGATTTTGCAGTAACCTTCCCCTGGAGTGGGAAAGGAATGGAGATTTTACAGTATCCTTCCCCTGCCACCCCCACCAAGCCACGGCCACCAAGCCACGCCCACAGAGCCCACAGTAAAAAAAATTGAATCCCACCTCTGCAGTGTACAAGTATATAATATAAAGATAGACTAATGTGCAATTGATAGAAGCTCTAAGTGCTCTCCATGTGGCAACTGTGTTAAACAGAGATCAATGATGCATAGAGATTTCTGTTTGAAGGATCTACCTGACCTTTGAATGTTGTGCTGGGAAGCTGCAGTCCACTTTGATGGGACTTGGATGAAAAGTAGTTACAACTACAGCAGTTTGACATGTTATGGTTAAGACATTAAACACACACAGTGTTCTATTTCCTTTTTGTTCTGAAGTAATTGTCTATAACTTCAGAAAAAAATGGAAGAACTCAGGCCTCATTTAGCCCAAGAATTTCTCATATCTAGTGGTGTGTTATTATCTATACCCTGCTAAAACTCTCATTCCTGTAACCTTTAACTGGGTGAAATGGTGCATTATAGGTCAATAATTTTTGAACCAATGTAGCTCAAATGGACTAAGACTATAGAATACATCCAAAATCCAGGACCCAAGAGACTGCTTGAGTACTTGCCCGGCTGCTGCTGCTTCAGCTCGGCTAGGCTGCTTCAATGGTGACACAAAGTTCATTTTGTATGTTCCATATTAGTTTCATAGCCATTCTCACAATCCCTCACTCCGCCCCCTACCCATTTACCCATTTACCAGCCTACTGGGGAAGGGGAAGGAAGGGAGGAATAGGAAGGACCCCTGTCAACTTTAAAGAAAAAAAACCCTGCAACCATCATAAACACATGCCAGTTGCGAAGCCTCCAAATTTTGATCACGTGACGCTGCGATGGTCATAAGTGTGAAAAAATGGTCATGTCCCTTTTTTCAGTACCATTGTAACTTCAAATGGTCATTAAACGAATGGCCAATGGTAATGGTCAAGCATTACCTGTATACACTTCTTTCTGTAATGAAACCTTGTCTGCTAGTCTAGTCTCACTGATAAACACTCAGAAAACTAAAACAGGTTGGAACAGAAATAACATTTGTAGGTTAAAATCTTTGTTTTCTTAGAGTGTAAAATTTCAGAATATTGCCATTTTTCCTACAAATTCACTGTTCAGATAGGCTCGATCATCTAGGCCCGTGATAGCGAACCTATGGCACGGGTGGCACGCAAAGCCATATCTGCCGGCACGCGAGCCATTGCCCTAGCTCAGCTCCAGAGCGCATGTGCGCACTGGCCAGCTGATTTTTGGCTCACACGGAGGCTCTGTGAGGGCATTTTCAGCCTCTGGAGGGCCTCCGGGGGGGGGGGGGGAAGCCATTTTCACCCTCCCCAGGCTCCAAGTAAGCCTCTAAAGCCTGGGGAGGGCAAAAAATGTGCCCACCAGAAGTCAGGAAATGGGGGAGGGGTTGTGTGTGCATGCACAGGGGGTGGGGCAGTGCAGGGAGGGTCGCACACGCATGTGCAAAGGGGCGTGGGCGTGGGGGCATTGAATTATGGGTGTGGGCACTCACGCGCTTTCGGCACCCGAGGAAAAAAAGGTTCACCATCACTGATCTAGGCTTTTATTCCTAGAAATGGTAAAGATATTGCTATTTCTAAAATAATTTAGAAGTGGTGTTTTATTTTAAACACATTTATTACAGGGTGGGTTCCGGATTCTGCTACTGCCGATTCGCTCAGGGATGCGCCGTGCGGGCGGGCACATGTTGCACGCGCGCACATACGCAGTACTAAAGAAAAGTTGCTGCGCATGTGCAAAAGCAAAAAACAAGATGGCGGTGCCTACGGCGGCACCGAGAGCACCAGCTCGGGGGCATGGCAGGCCTGGGTTGCTGCTAGTTCCAGCGACCCAGGCTGCCAAGTTGCTAATGGTTCTATAGAGCCGGTCCGAACCGGTAGGAACCCACCTCTGATTTATTATCTCGGTAATATTTTACTTTTAAAATACATTGTATTTAAAAGTAAAATATTACCGAGATAATAAATGTATAAGCTCTCAGAAAAGCAAACCAGGTTGGAACAGAAATAAAACTTGCAGGCGAAACTCTTTGAAGGATGTTTTTTCTTAGTATATTGAATTTCAGGTTATTGCCATTTTTTTCTAATATATTAGCCTCGTTGAGTATTTAAAAAATATAACTGCTTTCTAAAATCTATAAGAAATCTTCCTTCAACTCTGCTTTAAACTGGGTGGCTGCTGAATGCTGTAATTTGAGACATGTTTTATGATAAGAGAGACAGTGGTTTTCTTTTTGTAGGGGATGGTCTATTGATTAGGTTCTGACCTTTTCCAAACCTATGTCATGAACCTATTGCATAGGGAGCCTTTAACTGTACTTCCAGAAGCCACAGCCAGCATGCTGGCAACTGTAAATCAACAGAATCTATTGGGGCAGTGCTCTGTATCCTTGGTGGGATACTATTAAAAATACTGAAATCAGATTTTGGATGCTTAGATGAGCATACACATGAATTACAAAACCTTTACTACTTGTAGGTAGCCGTAGATGCCAAATGTTTTTATTTTTTTAAGCCACGATGTAGTGATGGGACAGAGTACATTTTTCCAGTTTTAATATGTAATATTATTCCTCTTGAATATGAGCTCAATAATCCATCTGGAATTTTCTAACTGTGGTGTCATGCAACAACCAAAGATTTTAATATGTCCACAAATCACTTACTTGTTTCATTTTTATCTCAGCTAATCATTGCCTGAGTAAACATGCTGGACATTTAAATAATAATCAGAAACTTTTAAAAAGCTTAGCTTTACATTTATGTGGAATATTAATTATACTGAAGGAGTGACTTGGTGGCTAGTGGTGAAGACACTCACTTTCCACTCGGAAGATTGAGAGTTCAATCATAGGTGGCAGCTTGTTTCTCTCCTAGGGCGCAAAGAAAAAAATATCTGTTGTGAACTCCACGTAGCATCAAGAAAGGCATCCGGCCAGTAAATACTCAGTTTCTTCCAGTCACCCTGAATCTGCCCTCGAATTAAGGGAATTAAGAGTTGGGGGGGGGGAAATAATTATACTGAAGATCTTTATAGCTATCAAGTAAGAAAAACTATTCATTAGTTAGCACCATTTAAGATTCCAGGAAGTGGAATATTAGACAATCATTTTGATTCAATTTTAAAATGAAATATTTTAAAAACTCTTATCTATTTCAAATGAAGGCAAATATACGTGTCCCAGGATAATGTTGCAGGATCCAATTTGGGTCAGTCACTGGAACCAGAGGTTTTGTCTTTCGAGCTTTCAGATTTCTGCTGGAGCCCATCCTCAAAGAGAACTTCTCCCTAGCAGGGTGTGTATCTATTTAATGCATTTTATTTGTATATATTATGCTTTACCCTCTGGAGAATTCTATTAGGAACACACTTTGAATAATATAGTTATAATTTCCAAAATGGGAAATTGAAATGTTACAAATAAAAAAAAATGAAGATAAGGTATTAACAATAAACACATTAGGTTGCTAGAGTAATTGTACACTACAAAGGAATACCTTATTTCTTAAAGTATCTTAATATAACAACTACAAAAATGTTACTAATATGCATGATAGAATTTCTGAATAGTACAACGTCGCTTGTATGTGCAGTAATGTCTGTTGTAAATAGTGCATTACTTTGGAGTACAAAAAGCCATTTCAGTGCACAGTACAAGACTGCCTGTAGAAACATACCCAGACAGCTCTTTGTGTTCATTTATCAAAGCTCTCTGCTTCTATTGCATTGCAGGCGACATAGTAAATATTAGAGGGGCAAAGGTTATTCTGTATCCAGACAGTGCCATTAACTGAAATGATTTTTTAAAAATTGAACTGCGGGCCTTAAAATACAAAGCAAAAATGTTATCCAAAATTGCCAAACTCCAAAACATTAAAGAAAATTTACAGATCTTGTCTTCTGTGAAACATTTGATATAAATTCATATACGGTAATACCCCTGCTCTTAAGAAAGCAGGAAATGAACTGGACAGTATTGTTATTAGAAATATTCACAACTTAATTGAGCAAGCATTTTAAATAGATTTCATGAATGGCTATCCACCTGGCGTGAAATCTTCAAGGCCTTTCCATAAGGTCCACCATTGGATTTTTAAAAATGTTTTGGAGAAGTGAAATCTGCATCTAGAGATCAGTAAATAAGTTTTACCAAATATACCAATGACACAAAGTTATGAAAAGCAGTTGCTAAATGCTATTTTGTTGGTTTTGACAGTGTTTTAGCCTATCTGGGTAATTCTGAATCTTGACTATCTATGCCCTGATTAAGTATGAATTTAATGTTTTATGAAAAACTTGATGGGTATGATTTTGGAAAGAGATAATACCTAGGTGTAATTTACAAAACTTTTTAGCATAGTTGTTTGGAATATATGTCCAATTACTCAAAGGTATAAACAGAAAACTAAAAGCTGAAATCTACAATGTGGAGGTGATGGCTCACGCCAGAAGAAGGTTCTTAAAGGGTTTGTATGAAACCCTTAAAGCAGCGGTTCCCAACCTGGGGGTCGGGACCTCTTTGGGGGTTGAACGACCATTTCCCAGGGGTCGCCCCAGCATCCTCAGCTCCCCCCCACTGCCACAAGCCTGGCCATATTGCACCCCACAACCTGCGCCCCCACCGCGCCCCATCCCGCTGCCGCCATTTGGGTTTTTACCATCTGCACATGCGCAGAGGATAAAAGAACCAAATGGCGGCGGCGGGGTGGGTCACAGTGGGGTCGCGGGGGCGGGGCACGGGTCACGGCATTAGGAAGGTTGGGAACCACTGCCTTAAAGGATTTGTAAAATATTTGATAGCTTGTTATTATTTCTGTGGTGCTGCTTCTATGTTTTTATGTGCATACATAAGTACATTTTCCCTTGGATTTATATTAATTAGTGACCAGGTAAAACATTTTATATCAGCACATGCTTTTTAATGGAAATAAGAAGCACTAATAAAGGCTCTGGCCAAGCTATGCCAGCAAATCTGGAGAACGGCACAATGGCCAACAGATTGGAAAAGATCAGTCTATGTTCCAGTAATAAAAAATTAGATGCAACAAACTAAAGTATGCAAACTATCATACAATATTATGTCACATGCTAGCAAAATAATATTTAGGAAGTGCTTTTATTTACGTATATATTATTGCAATAAAGATGGTGAGAAGACTTTATTCATTCTTTCAAAGATACATTTAAATATATTTGAACCTATTTTTATTAGTAATAATGATGTCCCATTGAAAGTTCATCCCAGAATGATTTTTATAACTTTATTAGTAGTGTTTCAGTGGTGGGTTCCTACAGGTGCTGTCCGGTGCTCCGTTCCGGTAGGGACCCACCGATTGCATAATGTCGGCACGATGGCTCCAGTGCTTTCTTTGCCGGTCCGTGCACGCTGCCATCTTTTTTTTTGGAATTTTTCACGGTTTTTGGCTCTCTGCGCATGCATGGAAGTAAAATTGTCCTCCTGCGCGTATCGCCGAAATCGCGCGAGAGGACGCGATGTGCACCGGAGAAGGTAAGAGGAACCCGCCCCTGTAGTGTTTGCTATTGAACACTATTGAAAACACAATAATGTTTGCTGTTGAAAACTATTATGGATAACTGCATTTCAGTTCAGTTCAAGTTAACAGTTCAGTTATGGATTGCACTGGAAAAAACTTTTTTTTTTGCAGATTCAGTACAATATTTTGCCTTATAATTATAATGCTGTTTTCTATCATGAAAGACAGCTTGATGTGAACTACTAAGTTAGTGTTATTAATGACAACTTTGGGGGGGCCAAGCACCACGTGATGAGGTGAGCGCCCATCCTCGCCCCAGCTCCTGCTAACCTAGCAGTTCAAAAGCATGCAAATGCAAGTAGCTAAATAGGTACCACTTCAGTGGGAAGGTTAACAGTGCTCTGTGATGTCATACTGGCCCCATAACCACAAAAATGTCTTGGGACAGCACTGACTCATCGACCTTGAAACGAAGATGAGCACCATCCCCTACAGTTGGCAACAACTAGCGGAGTAAAATCTTTTTTTTTTAATGACAAGTTATTAAATTTTTATAAATACAGTTTAAAAAAAATACCGATAGCATTAATGTAATAGTTTCCAATGAACATGTCAACTGAAGATGCCTCTCCTTTGTGTCCTTCAGTGCCAATTCCGTTTGATGTGGGGAAAGATACAATAACATAATTACTGCATATAATACTAAACTACACAACTTTACATTGGAAGAATCATTTGGAAAGCCGCCCCCCCCCCCCACCGCCAAAAAAAAAAAAGCCATGGCAGTATGAGAGACCTACAAATCAGAATTGAATGGGAGGTGCACACATTCTTAAGTGCAGGGGATGGTTTGTTTCAAAAAGCTTTTGGGGAATTATGTTTGGCCTTTTATTCTCTGTATAGGGAACTCTTCCACTTTCAGGCAGCCCTTTCTTCTCAGAAATGCCTCTTCTTCCTGCCTTTCCTGTTTTTCATAGATTATAATCTAGAGCACTGCTTTCATCTTATTCGGAAAGTGATGGGTTTATTTGTTATCTGTGCACAAGGACCAGTTGAGTTTAGTAGAAAGAAAAAGAAGACCGTGCTTGCTTGTATATGTCTAAATTTAAACTTGTTTGATTTTATAAAGCTGTGATAATCTAGGGAAGATCACTTGATATAGCTTGCAGTGCTTTCTTGGTACTGTCATTTTTTAAATATACAATTATACATTTATAAAGTGAAAAATTTTACATTTTTCAATGTTTTCAAGTACTTTTGCAATTCACTCCTCCTCAAGAGTTGACACTGAATTTTGGTTGGGCACACCAAGGTTGAATTGAGGACTGTATCTCATCCAGATGATTTATTCATAACAAACTCTGCCTTCTGGCAGTTGCATCACAGCTGAATATGGTTAAACTAGATTCATCATATCATTTGTTTCTGATTGTTCTATAATGTTTACATATCTAACATATTAGTATAAATCTTGGAGGGAATAGATTGAGGTTAAGTCCTCCCACATGGCTCTTTTTTCTTTTCTCAATCTTACTATAAGCATTGAACCTTCATAACAGTTGAAATACTGTATTCCAAACCAAGAGAGAAATATGTCCCTGGTTAATTCGGTGGTTTAAAATGGATTACAAATGAAGAACAGACAACCACAAAAACTACAGTGTTTTTCTTCAGATGTTTGAAGATGCTGTCATTCCGATCAAAATAATAGTCAGAAGGGATGGAGAGGTTTTTAGATTTTTATCTTTCAAAGGCATGTATCCCCTACATACACCATTTCAATTATATATTTTTATTGTAAAAGAGAAAATGACATAAGCCACTCTTCAATAATTGTTTATATTCTTTGTGAACATGATACTCTATTTATTTATCACATTTGTATAGCTGCCATCTCATGTAGGAACTTAGAAAACCACAACTTAAAATATTAAAAAAGGTAGAAGGCAAAATGTTGACAAAGTATACAAAGTGTGCCTCCGTCATATAGCCTTCTAGCATCCACTCAATCATTGAATCCCCAAGCTAGTTGACAGAACCATGTTTAAGGCCTTCCTTGGCAAGAAAGATGTTCCATATTAATCTAATTTGCCCGATTCCTAATTAGTCCAAAGTGAAATTGCTATTTTTTCTACGAATGCAGTATTGCATTTCATCACATACCAATTGTCCAATTTTTCCCATCCCACTTTTTTTTCTAAATCTAGTTGTGTAGTAAGCTTCCAGGATAAAGTTACCAAAATTTTATCTTTTAAAATCACATTTGAGGGGGGTGAATATTAAGTAGTTTTGAGAACCCATATTCATTTCTTGATCAAGTAGTTTTGAGAATTCATATCAACTTGAAAACCCCTTTCAAAAAATTCTCACTTTATAACATGTCCACCAGACATGAAATTATATTTCTTTATATATCTATCATTTCTAACAAACTGAAGAATTTTTCTACTAACAGGTGATAATCAAAATATTGAGATTAGACAATTTACAACTACGTCGCCTCCGATTTGATCTAAATGTAGTTCATAAAATCATATATCAATACGTCCTTCCTGTTAATGATTACTTCAGCTTTAACCGCAACAATACACGAGTACATAATAGATTCAAACTTAATGTGAACCGCTCCAAACTCGACTGCAGAAAATACGACTTCAGCAACAGAGTGATCAATGCCTGGAATGCACTACCTGACTCTGTGGTTTCTTCCCCAAACCCCCAAAACTTTAACCTTAGACTGTCTACAGTAGACCTCTCCCCATTTCTAAGAGGTCTGTAAGGGGCGTGCATAAGCGTACCACTGTGCCTACCGTCCCTGTCCTACTGTCCTATTGTCCTCTTTTATCGGTACTTTTTACTTATGTTTATACAAACAACTACTATCCTGTACATGCTTGACAAAATAAATAAAAAAATAAAAAATAAAAAATAAGTAATGGTTTATGATTAAATAGATTTTTTTGTCTCCTTCCATTCCAGACTTCCTTTCCAAATTTACTTTTAAATCTGTCTTCCATATTTTTTCACCCAGCTCTTAAGAATTTCCTATCTCATTTTCAAATAACATAAATTATTTTTTAATCTGACTTAGTTCTTGGCTATCCAATTTTAATTATTTTTCTGTGTTCCATTAAACTCTAGTTTTTCCTTCTGCAATTTTTTTTTTACAGAAAACTTCAAATACTATCAAAATCATTCCAACCAAGAATGTAATTCCTTGCAGGAATAGATAATACGATTATCCTAATAAAACTCCTGCAAGTGAAATGAACCCACTTTCTTGCATTTATTCTGTGCACTCTCGTGTTCCCTACACTGAAATCAGATACAGAAAGATCAAAAACATAGTATCAGTATTACTGATTATAATAGTATCAATAGTAAAGATGAAAGACATGGAAAAAAATAGGTGGTCTTTTCTGCCACATGTGAAATAGACTATTTGTATACTTGCTACTTTTTTCCTTACAAAAATCCTATATTTCCCAAAATTTTGTATTGATCTATTAATTTATCACTGTATTCTCTGAACTCACAAGTTTATAATCTCTCTCCCTACTAAAGAAATTAAATATTGCAAATGATAGTTCTCATGTACTGCATGGACAAGTTGCCTCCAAGTTTGAGGCAGCATATAAGTGCATAAAAAATAGAAAAATTAAAAAAATGTACAATACTGTTTCTCAAATGCACCTTCTAGGTACATAGGCACACATTAATGTCAATGGAATTGATTTCCTTAGCTTTTACTGACCTGGTTTATACAGATAGCAATAGTTATCTGAAAAGCTGGCAGGATTGGACCCCACTAGTGCTTAGAGTGAGAGACCACTAGGCGATTCCTGAGCTGTCAGATAGACTGGGAAGTTAAAAAGAAAACCCAAGATAATAGTGTTAAACCAGGTCCATATAGTTGACCACAAAGCTACAGAAATATTTATTTTATTTATTTTTATTTATTTATTTTCATCAAGCATGTATTAGATAACAGATATAAACATGATTATGATTAAATGAAATGGATTTGAATAAAAGGGAATATTAGGACAGGGACGGTAGGCACGCTGGTGTGCTTATGCACGCCCCTTAAACACCTCTTAGGAATGGGGTGAGGTAGACAGTAGACAGTCTAAGGTTAAAGTTTTGGAGGTTTGGGGAAGAAACCACAGAGTTTCTTATATAATATGTATAATAAGTTACTAAAAATTCAGTTTGGCCTGAAGAAGACTTTATCTTGTAGGTTGCTCGAACTATTCAGCTCAAATGACAGAGATATTTGTACTTCCATTACAAACAAGTTTGCATTTGATGTATAGCTGGGATTGAAATCAGAAACTAAAGTTTCCCTCCAGCACCAATGTTCCCTGTAAGAAAAAAAAACGGTGCGCGGCGTTCTCGTTTCATCTGCGCGGCCGCACATGCGCACAGCCTCTCCCATTAGGAAATGCCGGCAGGAAGTTAGAAACTTCCGCGCGGCGTTCTATCATCATGTGCGTGGCCGCGCGGGCACGCACCTTAGAGGGAACAGTGTCCAGCACATCACCCTGTTTTCCCCAAAATAAGACATCCCCTGATAATAAGGCCAATCGGGCTTTTGAGTGCATGGCAATAAGGCCAAGCGCTTATTTCAGGGTTCAAAAAAATATAAGACAGGGTCTTATTTTCGGGGAAACTCGGGGTATCCTTCCTTTTAAATCTGAAGTGGTTTCAGAAATACTTGTGGCTGTCAGCCCTCCCCCCCTTCCAGTTGTTATCAGCGTTATGACTTTTCTTTGAAGGAAAGCCTCTCTTTGCTGGACTTTATTTTAATAACTACAGTTAATTTTTTTGTTGGATGAGAATTCATCATACATTTGAAAGAGTTTCCTTTTCCTTTGGTGCTTCAAATTGTTAAATCATAAGCCCCTCCCCCCAAGTACATTCTAATCCTGTTTAACATTTACATGAAACCACTGGGTGAGATCATCCGACGACACGGGGTGAGATATCAGCAGTATGCTGATGATACCCAGTTGTACATCTCCACCCCGTGTCAGTTCAGGGAAGCAGTTGATGTAATGTGCCGCTGCCTGGACGATGTGAGGGTCTGGATGGGAGTGAATAGACTCAAACTCAACCCTGACAAGACTGAGTGGCTATGGATATTGCCCCCCAGGGATTATGCCGACTTCCCCTCCTTGGTTCTTGGGGGAGAAAAATTGACTCCCTCAGAACGGATCCACAATTTGGGTGTTCTCCTAGACCCACAGCTAAAATTGGAGCAACATCTTTCAGCTGTGGCTAGGGGGACCTTTGCACAGATCCGTCTTGTGCATCAGTTGCGACCCTACTTGGAGAGGGAGGCTTTGCTCACAGTCACTCATGCCCTTGTCACCTCATGGCTAGACTACTGTAACACGCTCTACATGGGGCTACCCTCAAAGAGCATCCGGAGACTGCAATTGGTACAGAATGCAGCTGCGCCAGCTGTGGTGGGTGTGCCGAGATACACCCACGTAACACCCATTCTCCGCCAGCTGCATTGGTTGCCTATTAGTCTCCGGTCACAATTTAAGGTGTTGGTTTTGACCTTTAAAGCCCTACATGGCTCAGGGCCAGGCTACCTTCGGGACCGCATCCTACCACACATCTCCTTACGACCAGTTATGTCCCACAGAGTGGGCCTCCTCCAGGTCCCATCGGCCAAGCAATGTTGGTTGGTGGGGCCACGAGGGAGAGCCTTCTCTGTGGGAGCCCCGTCCCTCTGGTACCAACTCTCACCAGAGATCCGGACTATCCCCACTCTACTGGCCTTCCGTAAAGCCGTAAAAACATGGCTCTTCTGGCAGGCAGGGTGAAAAAGATCAGATTTCCCCATGAATGAATGTTTTTTAAAATAATGTCCTGTTTTTTTTAAACTGTTATTATTGTTTTTATTGTACTGTTCTTATCTATGTTGTACACCGCCCTGCGTCCTACGGGATTGGGCAGCTTATAAGAACGTTTATTAAATTAAATTAAATTAAATTAAATTTTTGTTGGAGATAAAACTGAAAAATATGAATGTCAGAATTCAAATCTTTTTAAAAAAACAATAGAAAACTTAAAATTATAACTTGTAAAGAATATCTGTGGAAGAAAGAGAGCTCCATTGAAGGCACATGTTGCAGGCAAAACAAAAAACAAAAAAACACCACTGAAGAAAGTACAACAAAGAAAAATGCTTACAACTGAGAAGTGTAATTAACACAGAGAGATTACTTACTGAGGATGAAAATTCAGTCAATAGAACTTTTTAATAAGAGAACAATTTTTAACTTGATGGCTTAAAGTGTAAAACTATGTTTAATTCACATATTTTAAGAATCCAAAATTATGTTTAATATCAGTTAACTAATACCAGCATTTTAAATATATGAGCTTCTTAAAGCTTGACAGAATAGGATTTTCTAATAGAGAAAAGAAAATATGATGCAAGGGCTAGAAGATTGCTGTGGTGCCGGTGATAAAACATGTTGAATCAGTGCAGAATTTGATGCAACTTTTTTTGAGAAGATACGGGGTTTTGAGGCGATTTGAGATGATTTGCATCTGGGTCTCCCTCACGTATGTATGTTTTCGGATGTTTTTTTAAATGTATTTTAATTATTATTAAATTATATTGTTTAGCTGTTCTTCAAATGTTGTACGCCGCCCTGAGTCCCCAGGGAGTAGGGCGGCATATAAGAGCACTAAATAAATAAAAAAATAAATATGGGGAATTGGCTGGTTTATGTTTTTAAGTTCAGTTTCAGTTTCTCAGGCTTGAAGATGTTGGTCAAAAGTTTGCATCTGTTCAGCCTGTTTCCGTCTTGTCCATTTGGCTATTAAGATTTAGCAGAAAGGGATAATAGAATAAGTCTAAGAAGTGATAAAAGAACTAATTACAGCAGAAAATGGTCTGTGATGAAAGATGAAGTGATGCCATAATACAGAATGGACTTGGAGGTACTTGAGAACTTCTATCAAATAATTCCTTTCTGGACAAAATACTTCAGCAGGCGATGGCTAGTCAGTTTTATACATTCTTGGAAAATGTGGGTCATCTCTCCCCATTCCAGTTGAGTTTCAGGCTTGGTTTTGTCACTCAAGTACTCTTGACCATGCTAGCAAATGGCCTGTTTTCAGGAAAAGACATAGAGAGTTCTTCTCTATTGATCTTTCTGGATGTCTTGGCCACTTTGATTCCATCTGCTATGATGTCCTGACTCTGGAGCTACTTACAGGTTTCTGAATTCATTAGCTCTGAGTCAGTTGAAGGAACAGGTACACAGATGTACTCCAGGTTTCTTCTGTATCACTGAAGTGACATCAGTAATCTGGAGTTCGTTTGGCCAGTGTGTTTCTGATCACATTGCTGTGATCCTTCTTGAACAGCAATGGCTTGGCTTGACTAATGCTCTGATGTTTTGCCTTGGATTAATGCAATATGCCTTTAAATATGACTCAGAAATTGCATCGTTGTACAATTCAGCAGTGAAGTTATTACCCAGAGCTCCTTTCAGATTTAACATACCATCTGTTGCCTGCCTATGCACTACCTACCAATAATACTTAAAAAAATCTCAGAATGGCTGAGTCCCTTATTGTTTCAGACCCATGAAACTTGAGCATGAATCTTTTTCAATGTGAACTTACTCAAATATTAAGATTTATAGGGGGAAAAAGTCTTTTAAGTGATCAATCACTGTCAGAGGCGTGTTCTCTATTGTGGCCACCTACTTTGGGATGCCTTTTCTGGAAGTCAGGATGGTACTGATATCTATCTATCAATACTAGAGGAAGAACTTCTCACATTCAAAGCTTAGTCACAGCTATACAATGCTTTTGTTTAATAATGCCTCTCGTATTTATAATTGTGTACATTATTACTTATTGACTTGGTTTTACTGCTTCACATTTCTTTTTTTTATGGCATATGTTTTATTGTGAGGTGTTCAGAATAGCGGATAGGCTATAAATATTTAAAATAATATAGAGCCTTGTGCCTGTCCCTAAGGAAGGTATCTGGCTGTCAGGAAATCTCACATGGTTCCCATCAATTTAATTGTATTTTTTTTAAAAAAAATTGGATTGCATTGAAAGTGATTTTGCCATATTGAATGAGATGACAAAATATTGAATAAAATCAGAATACAAATACAATGTAGATGCACTTAATACATTTAAGGATGTGGAAATATGTCCAAATGCTGTTTGGTTTTTTTTTGTTACACTAATTTACAAAGGTATATCATACTCAACAAAAGCACTTTCAAGAGCCTGCCAGCCCAAGACAATTTTAAATGCTATAATATTTACATGTGTAATTCTTAAAATTAAATTTGGATTAATAATCAAGGTGGTTCAGTATTTAATTCAAAATGTACTTCAGAAGATGGAATTACTGAAAGTAAAATGGAAAGAGGAGCCCAAATGCACCCAAACAGGCCACAAAATATGCCATTGTGCATCAGTTCCTCAGTGTACATGTTGTAAATTAGATATGGCCTGGTTTAGTATTTCAGCATTCATTCACCTGGCAGATTTGGATTTACAACTTTGGGAAAAGATTCTGCTACTTTAAAGAGTTGTCGTAGGTGTTGATTTCATGCATCTGCATGTGGCTCAATCTGTGGTATCTTTTATTGCTGCTTTTTATGCATGCATTTATATTCGTAGAATTTGAAATGTGCACAGCCCTAATATTTAATAGCTATTCATCCCTTTCTGTTTGGACCTCCCTTCTATGGAAGCCATTACTAATTGTGAGAATGGTAAATCTGCAGAATATATTTGCATGTAAAACCCTGGAGAAATCTATTGGAAAGAAGAAGTGGCCCTCTGCCAAATTCCAGGATTTTTAAAAGATCCCAGTAGAGTTTCTGGCAGAAGGAAAGAAAATCCTTGTACAGAGGAAAAGCTCCACACCCATTGTCTATGCTCAAGATGTACTAATGTGCAAATCTTAATTGCTCTGCAGATTTGTTGATAGTTTTTTGGAATGCATTCAAATGGTATTTCAGGAGTAAGATGATACGAACATCTGAGTGGGTAAGTGGAGATCAGCTAGTGACAGAAATACCCTGGTAAATTATTGTGGGTATTCTTTAAAATACCAAGCTGGGCTGCAGATATTCAAAACCTGATGGTTTCCCAGCAGAACCAATTATAGTCTTTTAATTTGACTTTCCCTTTGAGGATTGGCCAAGACTCAGGTAGCTTTGGGAACAATGAACCAATCATTTATGGAATATGGCAAATAATGAGTTAGGTCATAAAATATTTAGACCTTCCTGGAGTTGTTCACAAAAATACATTTTGGAAGTTTTTACATTTGTGTTTATGTTCAGAGTTCTAGAGAGAATAAAGGAATTTATGTTTTATTCCACCTTCAGGTCACGTATTCTGGAAGTGTTGCAAATTGTATTTTTCCAGAGCTAGATTAAAAACAACTGCAAGTGACCGATAATTTTGGGATAATTGTAAAAGAGGATTTGCAGTTGTCTCATTAACAATTGGGCTTCAAGTAACCTGTAAAAAATTGAAATATAGTTTATTTGGTTTCATACCTTCTTATTTCCATTAGTACTTCATCCTTGGGGTAGTATCAGAACATTTGTATTTGTATTTGTATTTGTTTATTTGTCAAGCATATATGATTATAAGCAAAGTATAAACAGTAAAACATGATAGAATATATATGTAATAGTACAAGCATGAATAAGAGTAAAAGAGGTATGAATATATGGGTACATTAGGACAGGAACGGTAGGCACGATTGTGCGCTTATGCACGCCCCTTACCAACCTCTTAGGAATGGGGTGAGGTCGATGGTAGATAATCCGAGCTTGAAGTTTTTGGGGTTAGGGGAAGAAACTACTGAGTCTGGTAAAGTGTTCCAGGCATTAACCACTCTGTTGTTGAAGTCGAATTTTTTGCAATCAAGTTTGGAGCGGTTTACATTAAGTTTGTATCTATTGTGAGCTCGTGTATTATTGCGGTTGAAGCTGAAGTAGTCGTTAACAGATAGGACATTGTGGCAGATAATTTTGTAAGCTACACTTAGGTCACAGATCGAAGGCGGCGGAGTTCTAAATTTTCAAGTCCCAAAATTTCAAGTCTGGTTTCGTAAGGTATTCTGTTGTGAACAGAGGAATGTAATACTCTTCTTGTGAAGTATCTCTGGACATTCTCAATTGTGTTAATGTCTGATATGTAGTGTGGGTTCCAGACAGACGAGCTGTAATGAAGGATCGGTCTAGCAAATGTTTTGTATGCTCTGGTTAAGAGTACAATGTTACCAGAGAAGAAGCTACGCAAGATTAGGTTAGCCACTCTTAATGCCTTCTTAGCTATGTTGTTGCAGTGGGCTCTGGCACTTAGATCGTTAGAGATGAGTACTCCAAGGTCCTTTACTGAGTGAGGATCATCATCAAGGTCATGATCATCAAGTTTGTATTTTGTGTTTTGATTATTTTTGCCAATGTGTAAAACTGAGCATTTGTTGTTTGAGATTGGTAGTTGCCACTTGTTTGACCATTCAGAAACATAGTCAAGGTCTTTTTGAAGGGTTGTGGTGTTGAATAGTTTAACATCATCTGCGAAGAGGACGCAGTTGCTTTGTATATTATCACAAATGTCATTTATGTAAAGAATGAAGAGAGTAGGTCCTAAAACGCTTCCTTGGGGAACACCACTGTTAACAGGTACAGAGTTTGATAGAGCTGATCCTATTTTGACCACTTGTTGTCTGTTTGCCAGGAATGCAGTTATCCATTTGTGTAGGGGGCCAGAGATGCCATAAGATTTTAGTTTATGAAGTAGTTTGTCGTGTATTACAGAGTCAAAGGTTTTACAAAAGTCTATGTAGATTGCGTCTATTGCTTTGGCCTGGTCGAGTTTTGTAGTCCATGTCACGATGTGAATATTGTCAGTTTGTGCTTCTCTATGTTCTACTGTGTTCTTATATCTATGGTCAAGCAAACGTATGATATATTCTTCTACGCATGTCTACATTCCTGAGGTCAACTCCTCTTTCCTTTCTCATCGCCATCTCTACCAAGGTAGAAGTGATTTATTTTCTTAGCCGATACAATGTAGTCCTAATAAGAATTCTTTATTATTTTTCTACTGAAATAAATATTTTGTTTATTAGTATTTGAATCTCGCGTTTTATTTTCTAAGTAACAATGTCTTCAAAAGGGAAGCCCGATCCATCGCCTCTGAGGAGAGTAATTCTCTTCTTAACAGTCCATATGTTTTTACAATCTCTCTCTCTCTCTCTTTCACACACACACACACGGAGTGAGAGAGGGAGAGGGAGAGGGAGAGGGAGAGGGAGAGAGAGAGAGAGAGAGAGAGAGAGAGAGAGAGAGAGAGAGAGAGAGAGAGAGAGAGAGAGAGAGAGAGAAACACGAAAACAAGGTTCTTTGAGAAAAATGGGAAAACTTTATTTGTTATATTGGCAGAGAGAAAATGAGGTAAGAAATTTCCATAAAGTGTACACATGATGTACACCAGTGGTGGGTTCCTGCCGGAGGTGTCCAGTACATAGCTCCGGTAGGGAGTGGCCGATTGCGCAATTTGCGGCCGACCATTCCGGAGCTGTCTTTGCCGGTCTGTCGCGTGTGTCGCCATCTTTTTCTGAGATTTTTGAGGGTGATTTTGCTTCCGCGCATGCGCGGAAGCAAAATCTCGCCGAAATCTCACGAGGGGACGCATATGTGCGTGAGATTTTGGCAAGATTTTGCTTCTGCGCATGCGTGGAAGCAAAATCGTGCAAGGGGGCTCACGCGTATAGCAAGCACGTGCGTGGCCCAAAACGTGGAGATGCATGCGCAGCGCACTGGCATCAGTAAGCGAGCAACCCGCCCCTGATGTACACACATGATGGTGGAGACGTATATGTGCAAATTTAGAAGTAATCATAATATCAAATATAAATGCAGTAGATTTTAGTTTAGTTAGGAATAATATTCCTTGATGATTGATCATGGTTGATAGACAGCTCCAAAATCCCTGCTTTCTTTTCCTAAATAGGAAAGATTAGGAATAGAAATATTCTTTTTTGGCCAAGCATGATTGGGTATACATGGAATTCGTCTTCTTAAAGATACATTTCTTTTATCTTTAAATTGCCTGATGATCTCAACAGTTGATCAAATTGAGCTATGTATTTTGTAAATATGGCCACGATGCTGCCATACATGCATTTGCTATCAACACTGAAATCTCCCAAATCTCTGACAGTTGTTACTGAGAAGATGCTGCAGTCAAAGAACAATTATGTGCATTTTAGAGCAATTTCTTAAATTTCTGTTTTGCTTCTATCTTGCTTCTCTTTCTTTGCCACTAGTTTCCATTTGGTGTTTTTGCTTGAGGCAAGGAATTATCTGTATGGGTCACATAATTTTCCAAGCTTCTACCCATAAACCTGTAACTTGGTAATGCTTGAACTCTTGCCTAGCTAGCATAACTAGATTTAAATTTTCTTTTCAGGTTAGCAAGTCCCCTATATTTGTCCCTGGTGTTTGGGGACCCTATTATTCAGCAATGGTGCCAGGATTGTGGCTAAATGAAGGAGGTCAAAGTGTAACAGGAAAACTGGTAGGTATAATTTTTAGTTCCATTTAACTTTTTAGTTATATTTAAGTTACATCATTATCTTCACATTTGTTAAATGAAAATTTGCAATAGATAATATTGTATAATAATGGTTAGAATTGTTTTATAATAATGGTTAGAATGATAAAGTTATGTCACAGTTCAAACTTTGAAATAATTTTAGTATCTACAGCAGATCCATAGTAAGTTTCTCTAAGTCATGGGAGACAGGGTCAAAGGTGGGTTCCTGCTGGAGCTGCCCGGTATGCAGCTCCGGTAGAGAGCGGCAGATTTCGCAACCGCTCCGGAGCCCTCTCTGCCGGTCCACCCGGCGCGTTGCCATTTTTTCCCGTGATTTTTGGTGATTTTCGGGCGATTTTGCTTCTGTGCATGTGCGGAAGCAAAATCGCGCCGAAATCTCGCACACGCGTGCGTCCCCTTGCAAGATTCCAGCGCGATTTTGCTTCCGCGCATGCACAGAAGCAAAATTGCATGTGAGGCGCGCATAGCGCCCCCCCAAAGCATGGAGATGCGCGCGCATGGCTCCGGCAGTGAGGTAAGTGAGCAACCCGCCCCTGGATGGGGTGATAACTATATTTAGATAACACACATCCCTCATGTGCCATAGGAAGTAGATTTGCTTTATTCATGTTGTCATGAAATAGATTTTAGCTCTGGACTGAATTCTATTTGCAAAAGAAAGATAAAAAAGAAACTACTCTCCTATTGTATCTTTTTAATATAGACATATATTTATCTGTTACCTTATTTTTGTATACTGTCTTTCACGTGCTGCTGAAAGAAGCACATACATTTTTCAAGTAATACATTAATTAGCAAAGTTAAAGTTTCTTTGCTCTGGATCATACCTATGAACTAATATTGGGTGACTTGGGATTTAAGGAATGACATTTAACACAGAGATATTCATTTCAGTCACTGAGAGCTTCATTTTGTTTTGTTTTTACAGTAAATATATTTGGGAATAGAAATTCTACTTATTTAATTATTATTAAATTTATATGTCTGGTACACCTTTGCTTACTGATTCATGTGCTGAACTTGAGCGCTTAGGAGAAATGCCTGCTCTTGAAGGGAACTGCAGTTTCCTAATACTGATCCCTCAAGAATCAAGTTTGAATCTTAAAATAAAGGATTTTCAAATTTCACATTTAAATAAATCTTATATATAAAACAATAATACACAATCATGGTATACCTTTTCACATATTAATCATCAAAATTCTTTCTGAATCATTCAATTAAGTATTCAACTCCTAAAATAATACATTTTTCCCATTTTTGAAGTTTTCCATTCAATCTGATTTCATATATATATATATATATATATATATATATATATATATATATATATATATATATATATATATATATATATATATATATATATATATATATATATATATATATATATAAATACACAATCATAATATATCTTTTAAGCTCTAATGTTCATGTTTATCATTCATACTTCTATCTAAAATATCAAATCTTTTAATTTATTAAACAATATTAATCTATATAAAAAGAACAGGAAAAAAATCTTAACTCTTAATAAAATAGTAATACTGAATAAGAAGAGAGAATATTTTCATAATATTTCAATGCCATCATCCATTTCCTTTTAATTTATCGACTATTTCATTTTTATATATATATTTCCTCCACCCCCATCTGCTTGACTTTTCTTTCCTCTTACTTTTAATTTTATACCAATAAATTCTCTTTCCCCATGCTTTTTTCCTTCCTCTTAAATCTACTTTCTGTGTATATCTAATTTTCTCCATTTCTTTTTTCATTTTATATGTCTCAAGTTCTTTATCATCAATCTGAGCATAGTTGTGTTTAATATCTTTATCTCTATTTTCACTGTTAAATCCAGTGGAATCCTTATCATTAACATAATCATTAATCAGCATTGTATTTTTAATATTCTTTCCCTTTTCATCATCATTTATAATATTTTCATCATTCTTCTTTTCTTCTGTTCTCTTATCCATGTTTTTTCCATTTGTATTTCATTTTTTCCTGTTTCAAATCTTCCAAATACAAATCTTCTAAAATCTTCAAAGAGATCCTTCAAAAACTCAGCGAATTCTTCATAGTCAATTCTCTCCATATCTTTACAGTCTTAGTCTTAATTTTCAGTTTTTAAGTCCAAAGCTTAGGTAGGTTCAAACTTTTAGTCAAAATTCAATCTTTAATCAGAGTTCATTCAGAGATGCCACCAATTTTCAATAATCACTAATCTCCACGTCCCAAAGTTAGAAATCAGTACTTTCTACAATCCATTACGCTGTTCTCCAAAGTCACAATTCTCAAATCCAAAAGTTGGGTAGCTTCAGTCTCAAAAAAGCCACCAATCCTTAGCAAATACAAATCTCCATGTCGCAAAGTCACAAATCACCAGTTTTCACAATCCATCCAGCTGCTAACAAAGATGTGTTTCACAGCCATTTATCATTCTATGTCTTCATTTATTAACATCTATTCATGTTCATCCTTATCTAAGTCAGTTCAAACAGTTCTTTCAAATAATAATAAATTTACAGTCTGTTTTGAATTCCCTTTGCTTTCAAAGATGTTTTCCTTGTTCAGGGTCAAACGGCTGTCCAAACATCCACAAACATATTCTACCATAGCAGTGATTCCTCCATCCACCAGATGGCATTTTCCAGTTGAATTTTTCAACTCTGCCTTTCCTGTTTTGAATTTTCTATTTTTAAATCCATTCCAATTTTCAAATATTTCTTCTAAATTTAATTTCCAAATTTCTTGCACTTTGATCAAGTCTTTTAAACAAAATTCCAGATCTTCAATAATTGGATTTTAGTTATAAGTCCCTTTAATTTTGTTGCACCATTGTATCCACATATTAAACAGCCGCTCTTTAATTTCCGGTCCTTTTGATCCTCTTTTAATATTGAAATGTTCCTTTTAATAGTTTCTTTTGGCTATATCACTCACCAACCGCTATCTTCTCTGTCTTCTTCGGCTCCTCCAGCACGTCACTTTAAATCCTCCTTTCCGGAGATGACTCCAGACTTGCAAATTTAATCCTTCCCATGTGACTGCCGCGACTAGGACGACATTTAAGAGCCATCTTCTGATCGCCGCCGGTCGAGGACAAAGCCGGCTCCCTGAGGGGTTTGCAGCCCCCTCCCAGTCCGCCAGCAAGCGCCCTCTTCTTCACCACCCCTCCAGGGTGGTGAATGTGAAATTTGAAAATCCTTTATTTTAAGACTTAAGCATTTAATTGACTGTAAACAATTTAGGAAGAATTTTGATGATTAATATAAGAAATTGCAATGTTTAATTGGGCATTTAGTTTTGTGACAGAATAGAGGACAAAAATTATAAATGATGAATAAAGAGACAAAAAAGTGGAGGAAGCAATATGGCTTAAAATTGAGAAGTAGTATAAATAGTAACTGTCTTGGAAATTAAATAAATAGCGGATAATTTGGAAGGGAAATTTAAAAATTAATTGGTGAATATTCCAGATGACAAAATTAGGCATTTTCTTTTTTTTTCTTTTTCTTTTGTGTGTGGAGGTAAGATGAAGTTAGCAGCATATACCTAGAATAAAATATTATATATAAAGAAATGATATAATAATAATAATTAAAAAAAATTTTTTAGAAGAGACATGATGAGTCTAAATTTGAGAATATATAATCAGTCTGTCAAACATAAGAGGATCTAGTATAAAAGAGTACTCAGGGGAAGGCAAAGAGGGTGTAATAGGAAGGAGAAGGGGAGGAAGAGAAGGAGTAGAGAGAGGATAGGAGAAGTGAAGGAGTAAGAAAGTAGGAGGAGATGACGGAGATAGAGAGAGGGGAATGTAATGGAAAAAAGCAGAACAGACTGATGATCAATGATGTAAACATTAGTATAAAATTTTGACTTTTGAACGATGGATTATAAATGTAAAATTGTGTATTTTATTGTAACATTTTAAGGTATATGTCTATTGAATTGTAAAAGTGGTGGAGGAAAGAATAAAAAAAAATTGGGGAAAAAAAGAGTCAAGTTTGAATCCTCCTGGATCTAGTATTAGTATTAGGGTTAGGGTTGTGCTGCCCACAGCCCTCGCGAGCTCCGTTTTTGTCTGGGATGGCCTCCTGCAACCCTCTGCCAGCGAAGACGGTACTCAGGAGGTCCGCATGCAGCCCTCCCGAACTCCGTTTTCACTGGCAGAGGCACTGCGGGCTGGTCCATCGCTGTTTCCAGGGCGGCCCCGCAGGCCAGATCTAAGCACCCATGGGCTGGATCCGGCCCCCGGGCCTTGAGTTTGATACCCCTGGCCTAGAATTTAGGGGTATGCCCCCTGAAGTTCCCATTTAAACTGTGTGAAACAACTATTGTACTTACTATTGTAAGATACTAAAATAATAAATCTTGGATTCATCCTTCAGTTTATCCTCAGAACAAATTGTTAGTGGATTGGACTGAGAAAAAAATGACTGGCCTAAGTTTCCTGAGCTGCAGGACTGAGTAGAAATTCTAACTTATATCATCATCAGTTATAGTTCAAGATAAAATTTATTTTTACATTTTAGACTGTCTGCACAATTCTATACATACCTCGCTTATTCCAGACTCATATTGTTCAACAGAATTTACAGTTTTGAGATGTGTGTAGAAATAATAATCTGCTGCATATTTCAGGTACGCAGACATATAATGCACATACATATTGACAACTAATGTTAAGGAACTTGTAAACAGTATATTGGGGAACAAATCAAAAGTCATTCTGTTGAAGATTTGGGGCCTTCATCACATTTCACAATTACAGCAGTAATTGCTGTAGTTTGAATTACCCGGTATGAAAAGACAATGTAAGGGTTAATTGTAGTAAGGCCTTACTTTATTAATAAAATGACAAGTTACATTTCAGAGTTTATTTCTCTGCATATTGGCAGAGTGCATAGTTGCTGAAACAAATCTGTCACCCAGGTAATCATATTTCAAAAATATAAAACTACCTTCAATCAAAAATCAATATTTTTTTTCATTTCATTTTCTTTTCTTAAGATAGAGCATATTGTCCAAGGACATGCTGCTTTCCCAGAACTACAAACAAAATCTGAAGCCAGGTCAGGTCATAAACCTTATTTCTTCTACATTTATTATTCTGTTTAGAAATGTCTTTTTGGCTGTAATACAGAAAAACCAGTTAGCCAGACTCTTCCAACTTTATTTGGGCTGTGGGTTGGGCTGTGTCTCATATTTACATGTCTGTCCAAACTTCTTTATCCTCCTTATTTTAGCATACATTTTTAATATACCTGAGGAATGAGTCGTGTGTCTGTTTTTGAGATACTGTCATCAACAGAAGTTGATTTTCTCTAGTCATGGCAGACTTGTAAAATATTTTTTGTGAGTGCCTGGACAACAGTTCAACCTAGTTTTCACTCGCTTAATTTTAGTGCTTAGATATGCATTTATCTTTGCGACATTCCTACCAAAATCCTATCTTTTAATAATGGTGCCGTTCTTGGTGAGATGATCATATAAAGAATTTAACCTTATAACGAAGCAGTTACAAAGCTCTTATAATAATATAAGTAATGGAAAGTTAATTGTTTGAGACCTAAAAACGCTCACCTACACTCATTCATATGAGTGATGTCACCTCCTTCTCAAAAAATTAAATAGAATCTTTGATTCTTTGCCACTAAATGGTGCTCACCCACTAATCAAAAGGGTTATACTCTGGTATTTATCTTGCTTATCCAGAAAATGAAGTTTTTAGATTTTACATAAGAGGAAGAACTCAGTGAAAGTCTCTTAATAATCAGACAAAAGCATTTGGCATATTTTTGAACCATTTCATACAGATCCCGTAATTTTAACCCACTCACCAATGATTCTTCAGTCTCTCACAATAACTTTTTTACTTAGGAAATGATAGCTCACTTTATATCTTAACAATTTCAATTTTTTTGTAGACTAAGACATAAATCAAACACACACACTTTCCTATTTTGTAACAAATAATTTGTTCCGTGTATCTCATCAACTAGCAGTTGTGTGCAGTGTGCTTATATTCATTCAGGATATGTATTTAAGTTTTGAATTGAAAACTTGAAATATTTTTTAAAAGTCCAGTCTATGTAGCAGTTTTGGAAATATGAATTAGATCAGTTCAGTTAAATATGTGCTCCAAATAAAATTATTTCCACCCAAGTACAAAGGCTACTGCTCTAGAGAGAAGACCACGTGGAAATAAGGAAGGAAAAGAGATATTACCTCAGACCCGCATGTTAACCATTATGCAGGTTTTTAGGGAGGGGAACTTAATGGAACAGAGTAGTGGAGTTTTAAAAATATGAGTTAGAGAGAATATTTAGGTTTGATGATTATTATCTCTTCAATTTTCAGTTTTGACGTCAGGATCTCTATTTTCTACCACACTGATAAATTGATCCTCCCCTATAATACCAGAAGATTCAGTTTATTCTTAATTAAAATGTAATTTTGCAAAGATGGACTAAGATGAGTTCTGATTTAAAGATTTACACAATGTTACATTACAGAAGGACACTCATTTTATACTATACAATATATGCTATGAGAGAGCCAGTTTGGTATAGTGCAGGGGTTGGCAACCTTAAACACTCAAAGAGCCACAAAGGTCCTAACAGGACCCCCCCGGTTCAATTTTGGAGCCAACCGGAAGTCCGGTTCCCCCACCATAGAGTCTCCACCTAGCGCGGTGTCCTTTTTCCTCTACCTGTCCTAACCGAAAGCCGTATCAATTGTGGAGCTGACCGGAAAACCTGCCCCTTTTTCAAGCCGTGGAAGGGGAAAAATTCGTACAAAATAAAAAAAAAGATGGCTGCACGCACGGAACGGGCACCGACAGTGATGTCACTAGCAGGGCGCTACCGGTTTGGGCGATCCGGTCCGAACCGGGAGGAACCCACCCCTGGTTTGGTGTACTGATTAAGGCACTAGGCTAGAAAGCAAAAGACTGTGAATTTAAGTCCCACCTTAGCCATGAAGCCAGCTGGGTAACTTTGGGCCAATCCCTCTCTCTCAGCTCAACCCCCTCACAGGGTTGTTATTGGAGAGAAAATGGATTTGCTTGCTGCTGCCTTGAGTTGTTTCTAAAAATAATAAAGGCAGAACTAAATAAATACCTTCATCCACAAAAAGTTTATTTTTTGAATACTTAATTAATCTATATTCTAGATGAATTTGTGGACTATTACAACTCCATGACATAACTTCTTGTGAAATATATTTGAATTGCCCCTTCTCTGTTTAAAATCTTGTGCTATGTCACTGCAGCCTGCTTTTCGTTATTTTTCTTCTTGTCCTCTTTCATTGAACAATTATGTTGGGCAACACAGCAAAAATGAAAATGAAATAATTCTATGAAAGAATGTTAACAACTTTCAAACGGTGACTCTCCCCCCCCCATATACAAGACATCACATTACTATAACACAATAATGTTTTTTTAAAAAACTTTAAAGTATATGAATAATGAAGTAAATTAGCTATTTTAATGTGTTCCAAGTGTACTTCATTTTGAATGATACCATCCGATAGCAAACACATGGTAAGACCTAATTGAAACAACGTGCAGCTGAATATTTAAATGTAGAATATAAATATACAGCTGCAAGCAGGTCAGAAGTCAGAGTAGTAAACACATGCCAAATTCCCACAGGGAACTCGTTAGTGCATGGCTGAATAGACATGCTGGGGCTAAATGAATATCACTATTTAGACCTCCAGAACTGAGACATTGATTAATCAGTTATAAGATGGAGATGTTATTTTGGCCAATCTCTCTGCAGATGGAAAGTCCTCAATACTTTTATATAGAAGGTGAAAACCAATCATAAAAATTAGAAAGCTTCTCAAAAGATTTTTAGACATGTATAAAGTGGCAAGAGCAAGTTCCATTGGCATGTCAGTGCAGGCATTACGAGGCTAGATGGCTGTTCCAGTTGATTTCAGTGAGATTTGGCATGTTTTGCTTTCTTTGGCTTTCAGCCTCTGGGTGCATACTGGAGAAAGTTAAGCACACTTAAGTTCCACTTGAAATTAATGAAATTAAACCCAATGCACATTATCTGGATAGCCTCCATGCCTTCAGTAGATGAGGCTGTGGAATTTGCATTGTGCCTGCTAAATATCCCGACTCGCATGAGTATTTCACCATTTAATCTCTCTGTTAAAGTTGTGTTTATAAATCACATGTATTTAGATGTGATTTCACATATAAATCACTTGTTCTCGTGTGATGTCACAAAGTACACTTCTTTCTTTATGAAAGAAAGTGATTCCCATCTTCAAAAAAGGGGAAAAAAACAGACCTAGGAAACTACAGACCAATCAGCCTAACATCAATACCTGGGAAAATAGTGGAAAAGTTCATAAAAAAAAACAGATCTACGAACTTCTAGAAACAAATAAAGTTATAACTAAAAGCCAGCATGGCTTTTGTCATGCCAAACCAATCTTATTTCATTCTTTGACAAAGTGACTAAATAATTAGACCAGCAAAATGCTGTGGACATAATATGCTTAGACTTCAGCAAGGCATTCGACAAAGTAGACCACAACCTACTTCTTAGTATGCTAGAAAAATGTTAGATAGACAGCATCACCAGCAGATGGATTTGTAACTGGCTGACAAACTCTACTCAACGAGTCGTCCTTAATGTTACTACAATCTACATGGAGGGAAGTAAGCAGTGGAGTACCACAAGGTTCTGTCATAGGCCCAGTACTCTTCAATATCTTCATAAATGACTTAAATGAGGGAATAGAAGACGAACTCATCAAGTTTGCAGATGACACTAAGCTGGCAGGAATAGCTAACACCCCAGAAGACAAGCTCAGGATCCAAAAAGATCTTGACAGATTTGAACAATGGGCGCTAGCCAACAAAATGAAATTTAATGTGGAGAAAAGCAAGGTTTTACACTTAGAAAAAACACAGGTACAAGTACAGATTAGGCAAAATCTGGCTCAAAAACAGTAACTGTGAGAGAGATCTTGGAGTCCTAGTGGATGATCACTTAAATATGAACCAGCAGTGTGCAGCAGCAGCCAGAAAAGCTAATACAATCCTTGGTTGTATAAACAGAGGCATATAATAAAAATCATGTGAAGTAAGTATTAGTATCGCTTTATAAAGCCTTAGTAAGACCATATCTGGAATACTGCATCCAGTTTCGGTTACCATGTTACAAAAAGGATGTTGAGCCTTATGGAAAAGTGCAAAGAAGAGCAACTAAGCTGATTAAATGCCTGGAGACAAAAACATAAAGAACATTTGCAGGATTTGGGTTTGTCTAGTCTAGAGAAAAGAAAGATTAAGGGGGGACATGAAAGCAGTATTCTATTATTGGAGAGGTTGCCACAAAGAGGAGGGGGTCAACTTATTTTCCAAAGCACCAGCGGGCAGGACAAGAAACAATTGATGGAAACTAATCAAGGAGTGAAGCAACCTGGAATTAAGAAAAACGTTCCTAACAGTGAGGACAATTAACCAATGGAACAGCTTGCCATTAGAAGTTGTGGGTGCTTCATCATTGGAGGGTTTTAAGAAGAGACTTGACAGTCACTTGTCTGCAATGTTTTAAGCAGCGGTTCTCAACCTATGGGTCGCGACCCCTTTGGAGGTCAAACAACCTTTTCACAGGGGTTGGGAGACTTTGCCCAGACGCCGCCATTTGGGTTCTTTTACCCTCTGCGCATGCGCAGAACGCTTTGCGCATGCGCAGAGGGTAAAAGAACTCAAATGGCGGGGGTTGCGGCGACGGCTGCGGCGGCAGGGTGGGGCTCAGTGGGGTCGTGGGGGCGGGGCGTGGGTCACGGCATTAGGAAGGTTGAGAACCACTGGTTTAGGATCTCCTGCTTGAGCAGGGCGTTGGACTAGAAGACCTGCAAGCTCTATTCTGATTGTACAAAGATAGCAGTCCTTAAACTTCTAGCAGGATAGTCAGTGAACAGATATCAATATAAAATGTCATTAAGACTCAGTTAACCTTTTGCAATTTGCAATCTACCGTAATTCTGAACACGACTTGGTTACAGCAAACTCTGTTTTAGCATTATAATGAAGTTTACTTTATTTATTTTTATTTATTTTATTTGTCAAACATGTATAGGATAGTAGTAGTTTGTATAAACATAAGTAAAAAGTAACGATAAAAGAGGACAATAGGACAGTAGGACAGGGACGGTAGGCACAGTGGTGCGCTTATGCACGCCCCTTACAGACCTCTTAGAAACGAGGAGAGGTCGACTGTAGACAGTCTAAGGTTAAAGTTTTTGGGGTTTGGGGAAGAAACCACAGAGTCAGGTAGTGCATTCCAGGCATTGATCACTCTGTTGCTGAAGTCGTATTTTCTGCAGTCGAGTTTGGAGCGCTTTACATTTAGTTTGAATCTATTACGTGCTCGTGTATTGTTGCGGTTGAAGCTGAAGAAGTCATTAACAGGAAGGACATTTTGGTATATGATTTTATGAACTACAAAATGATGTCCTAATTCTGCTTCAGACCTCTGTATAAACCCTATACATCAAGTGCAGGTAGCCCTCGACTTACAACATACAGTATTCTCTTTCCTCATTCTTTTACAGTTTCATATTGCAAGGCTTTCATAATTTGTGTATCTCTTATTAGGAGTCCAAATCATGCAATATGTTCAGAGAATAACCTTTCTCCCCCAGCTCAGCTCACTCCCCCCTTTTTTCATTTGT
Organism: Diadophis punctatus similis; assembly: GCA_023053685.1. Lineage (NCBI taxonomy): Eukaryota > Metazoa > Chordata > Lepidosauria > Squamata > Dipsadidae > Diadophis > Diadophis punctatus. Next base: position 60,926,651 of record JALIGW010000003.1, read on the forward strand.
TTTTCTTGCAGAGCTCAAAGTATATATACATACTTGAATGGTCACCTGGATCTGATTAAGAAATCTTTGCCTGTGGGTTTGCTCACTGTTGATTTACATGTTTGGCCAGATTTCCATGGCAACCGATCTCCCCTTGCAGATTTGACTCTAAAGGGCATGGTAAGAAACAGTCTGTTGTTGTAAATGGGTGAAAACAGAATAATCATATAAAATAAGACCGTGAAATTAACATTTTTATTTTAATTTATTTTATCATTTTTATTTGAAAATTCTACAGAATGGTTTCCCTCGAAATGATTGTTGACATCCAAAGTGAAAAAGATGAAAAAACAAAAGAAAAGAAAAGTTATACATAATTCTGTTGTCATTAAAATATAATGGGGTACATTTTTTTACCTATACATATAAAACTTTTGTTGCTATTTTTTAATTTTGCATAGTTTTATATGATTTTATAGGATTACCTAAAGTTTGTAAGGGTTTGATAAGCAGCAAATTCCAAATTATAATTGCTACTGAATATAACAGCAAAAATGCAGTTAAAGACATAGAAGAATATGATACATCTACAGAGATGAGAGGCTGTTTTGTGAGGCTACATAGAGTGGGAAGTATATATAGTAAGTCTATATGAAACATTGGAAAAGCTTTATTGGGCATATGAAGATTTGGACAAAGAGAGTGTCACGGGGTGATTTTCTGATTGTCAGCTGTACTCATATGTATTCACATGTCAGACATTATGACCCAGAGGTTCTTAAGTGAAGCAGTCACATGGGATGTGATCTGCGCAGATGTGAAATTCCTTTGTACCCCTCCCCTTTACTTCCGCTGTAGTCCTTCATTAAGGAGAACACATATTTTAATCTGTCAAGATGTAATTATTAAGTATTAGGTTTTTATATTTCTTTTGTACCGAAATAAATATTTTATTATTAGACTTTATACTCGGGTTTATTTTATCATAAATTTTGGGATAACTGCTGATTTTGATTTATGTTTATACTGGTTTCATGGGAAAATACATAGGGCTTGAAGTTAAACTGAAACTTGCAACAAAAATAAGCGAGAAATGCTAACTGATTTCCTTCAAAACACATTAAATTGATATCTGTGTCAGTTTTCAGTTCCCCATTCACAAAAAAGGCAAGTATATTTGCCCTCTATGTGTTGTCTCCTCGCAACTGGCATTCGGAAGCATTTTTTTCCTAACTTGGAAGTAACAATAAATCCTCAAGATAAATGCCTTCTTAAAGACCTGTATTCTTACATTTATCCAATCCAAGCAATTCAAGCTAGAGGTTATTATAACCATGTGATAATTAAATCCATAAATTACTTCTGGGATACAATTTATTAGACTCTTCTCTTGGAAAAGAAATCAGTAAGTACAAAAATGTTCTTGTTCCCTTCAGGTAGTGGGACTGACACTGTCTCAAAATCTTGATGACCTTGCTCTTATTTATCTAGCTACAGTTCAAGCCATTGCGGTAAGTTGAGTAAATTTTCCCTCAGATTTGAGGGAAGCTTTCTTTTCTTGGGGTCATAATATGGTTGTTGTTGTTTTTTTTACAGCAAATGACTATTGAAATTCTTAGGACTATTTGTAAGTGGAGAAACTGAAATAATTTATCTAAGGCTTAATATTTATAATACAATAGCATTGAGGGTCTGTTTCTTTTTGTTGTGGCTGCAAATGGTGGCATCGATATGTGGCAACTGCAATTTTTTTTTAAAAAAAAGAGAGAAGTAAAAAAAGAACAAATTTCAAATGAGCTTACATTTGTATTTATGTTGTCTCCTCTCCAAATCTGTCTTCCTTGTGATTAATTCCATATAAACTGTCCTGTTCAAAGGCAATTTTCATTTGATTGAGAGATATGGAGTGCAATGATGATTTGGTTATGTCACAAACAGTAGTGTGGACTACTGGCACTATTGATTGATACGTTGTACTTGAATTTTTTAAGAGGCAGCCTTCTTGTACATCTGGAAAGCAGGTTTTTCTACCTCAGGCCAAGAATTTAGGCGCTAAAAAACAAGAAACATATTTTACTTACTTTTCAAGATCCTGTTGCATATGAGTAGTTCAGTTTTTATAGCTGAGATAATTTCAGCGGCCATTTTATTTTCCCATTCAACAAATGGCAAGAGGGAAGGGAATGATGAAAGCACATACTATTAGCAGGTAGTAATTAATTAGATTTTCCTTTTCCTTTTCCTTGTGGAATAGAGTGGCAGCTGATCCTGTGATCTTCCAATACTTTTCTAATATTTATTATACATAATATTTCTAAATAACTTTAAAAAAAGACATTCCAGGATATGGTGCATGGCAAGGATTAGAAAGACTAATTTCTGGCTATTGGCTTTTTGCTGGAATATCAAACTACATTAATTTGGACCCAGTTCAAAATAAAGTTTTCACACACACACACACACACACACAAAAGGCCCCTGAGTAATGCCATAGATGTCCTATGGGGTCTGTTGGGGACTGCATGGGATGAAATGGACTCTGACTCAACCCTAGGAAGACGGAGTGGCTGTGGGTATTTGGATCCTACAGACGCAAGGATTTCCATCTTTGGTTGGATGGAGTAGCACTGCCCCAAAGAGACCTGGGTGCACAGTCTGGGTGGGCCTTCTGGACTCGTGGCTCCTGCTTAAAGAGCAGGCAACAGCCGTATCCAGGAGTTCTTTGCACACCTTTGGGTGTGTGCCAATTGTGCCCATACCTGGACTCCTCACAGTAACTCACAACATTTTAACCACCAGATTAGACTACTGTATCACACTCTCCATTGGGCTGCCCTTGAATACCATTCGGAAACTTCAATTGGTGCTGAATGCAGCCACGTGGGTCGTAACTGATGCTAGATATATGGCACATGGAATACCATTCCTGCGTCAGTGGTGAAATTACTTACTTTCCCTACCACTTTGCTCGTGCGCGTGCCACCGTCACAGGCGCTTTTTCACCCTCTGCGCATGTGCAGAAGACCTTGCGCATGCACAGAGGGTTAAAAAAAAGAAAATGGCGACGTCCGGGCAGGTGGGCAGAGCTTTGCACTGCTGCAGCTACCGGTTCTCCGAACCACCGGCGGCCACTGCTACCGGTATGCCCGAACCGGGCTGAACCGGTAGCATTTCACCCCTGTCCTGCGTGATGAGCTGCACTGGTTACCCTTGTGTTTCTAGATGCAATTCAAGGTGCTGGTGGTTACCTGTAAAGCTCTACATGGCTAGGAACCTGAGGGATCACCTGTTTTCAAGAGTTTCTACCCATCCAGTTAGATTAGTTGGATATGGGCATGCTGCAGATCTCGTCAGTCAAAGAATGTCAATTGATAGGCAGTAGAAGACAAGCTTTTTCTGCAGCATCTTGTGCTCTATGGAACATCCTCCCTTCGGAGATTAGAATGTCCCCAAACCCCGTTAGCCTTCCATAAAGCTTTAAAGACCTGATTGTGTTCCCAGCCTGGGGTGCTATGCGTGCCAAGGACCCCACCTCCTGGCTATGTTATTAAAGGCCAGACATCTTGCTTTTGTATGCATTTTGAATTAGACATTTTAATGTTTTTACTATTTTACTGATTTTTTTTACTATTTTATTGTTTTAAAATGCTAATATGTTTTGAATTGCGAACCGCCCAGAGTCATTTGCTAAGATGGGGGGGGGGGGGGGCTATAGAAATCAAATCAAATCAAATCAATCAATCAATCAATAAACAAGTCCTGAGATCACAATCTTAAACTTCTGTAATATTTCATCTTCTAAATAATGTTCTCTCTTCCCAAACTTCCTGTCTCAACAATATAATGTAGTGCTTCCACTATTGCTCTCATATAGTCTATTCCAAGTCACAACAACATGACATACATCATGCACTTTGTCATTGTCATTAGTCATAACACCATGTGACATCATTTGCTTCGCCTTCCTCATATGTGGAAATTTATAATTGATACAATCTATGGATACAGATATCTATAAAATCTGCTACTTTCGTTTGTCATAGTCAAATAGCTTCTGTTCTTTGCTAGAGTGTTCCACAATATTATTCTGCACATGTTTAGCAATGAGACCAATTTCTTGAAATCCATTTGCCCAGTTTTAACACTTCCCTGGACACAAACAGGATTATTTTTTATAGAGTTAGAATGTATATTTGCTAATCTTATTATTACTGTTCTTCGATAGCACAACATTGGTGTACTTTCATGCCATTCTTTCTGATTTAAATAAAAATGCAAATCATTTCTCAGAAAATGAGAACTACTAATATTATCTTGTGAAAGACTACAATACTTCTTTGCCAAACAAGCACTGTGGCATTATTTTATGCTAATGAGGTGGAAGTTTTCTCAGTTGGGTATCCTGGGAAATCCATCTATTATTATTCAAGTGTTTCTTTATACTAGATTCTATTGTGCTTTGAAATTAAACTCGCTGGTCACTCCTGTGTTATTTTTACAGAGGTACTGCATATATAATGTAACACACAATAATGTGTGTGTGTGTGCGGGGGTTATTACTCACTGATATACTGAGCTGCAGTTCTTAGTACTGGAGCAACTAAAGCAACAAAGGAAACCAATTTATCAGGGCCTGCTATTTTCTGTAAAATTCAGAAAATATTACTTTTAATGCTTAAGGGCATTTTGAAAATGTAACTTTCTTCCTTGGAAATTAGTTACTATTTTATAGGAATCAAAATATTACAGTCACAATATATTAACTTACAACTGTATACAACCACATATCAGGCCGCATGTTGTTCACATGTATTAAATAAAATACATATAAAGGATAAAATTTTTTATTGAGGATAAAACATAAAGAACGGTTGCTGGAACTGGATATGTCTAGTCTTATGAAAAGAAGGACTAGGGGTGACATGATAGCAGTGTTCCAATATCTCAGGGGCCGCCACAAAGAAGAGGGAGTCAAGCTATTCTCCAAAGCACCTGAGGGTAGAACAAGAAGCAATGGGTGGAAACTAATCAAGGAGAGAAGCAACTTAGAACTAAGGAGAAATTTCCTGACAGTTAGAACAATTAATCAGTGGAACAACTTAACTCCAGAAGTTGTGAATTCTCCAACACCAGAAGTTTTAAAGAAGAGATTAGATAACCATTTGTCTGAAGTGGTGTAGAGTTTCCTGCCTAAGCAGGGGGTTGGACTAGAAGACCTCTCCAAGGTCCCTTCCAACTCTGTTGTTCTATTCTAAATATCACTTAAACTCTCTAAAAGTTCATCTGTTTTCTTTCTAGTAAGGGATTTTGCAGGAAAGTGGCATTTGCATATCTCTTAGTCTGCATAGTTTTCCTTATACAGGTAGTCCTTGACTGACAACAGTTTGTTCAGTTACAGGACTGAACAAAGTGGCTTATGACTGTTTTTCACACTTATGACCATTGCAGCATTCCCATGGTCATGTGATCAAAATTCAGATTTTTGGCAACTGACTCATATTTATGATGGTTGCAGTGTCCCGGGGTTATGTGATCCCCTTTTGCGACCTTCTGACAAGCAAAGTCAATGTAGAAGCCAAATGCACTTAACAGCTGTGTAACTAATTTAACAACTGTAGTGATTCACTTAACTGTGGCAAAAAAGTTTATAAATTGGGCAAAACTCACTTAACAAATGCCTCACTTAACAACAGAAATGTTGGGCTCAATTGTGATCGTAAGTCGAGGACTACCTGTAGTAATGTATAAGATAATGAATCTATATTAATTATATCGATGTTAATTCAAAAAAATGAGTTACCGTATTTTTCGGAGTATAAGATGCACTCTCCCCCCCCAAAAGAGGGTGGAAATCTTGGTGCGTCTTATACACCGAATACAGCCATTTTTGGCCTCCTGAAGCCCCTCCCCATGCAAAAACGGCTGTGCAGAGGGTTTGGAAGGTCTGCAAAGTGCTCCTGGGGGCTGTGGGAGGGCAAAAACGCCTCCACTTTTGCAAAAAATGGCCCGTTTTTCACAAAAATGGGGTGCGCAGAGGGTTTGGGAGGTCTGCAGAGTGCTCCTGGAGGCTGGGGGAAGGCAAAAGCGGCCCCATTTTTGCAAAAAAAACAGCCCGTTTTTCACAAAAATGGTGTGTGCAGAGGGTTTGGGAAGTCCATAGAGTGCTCCTGGGGGTTGGGAGAGGGCAAAAACTTTTTTTTCTTACTTACATCTTCAAAATCTTAGTGCGTCTTATACACCGGTGTGTCTTATAGTCCGAAAAATACAGTAGTTTCACCTTAAACTTTGCTGTGACCTTTTTCAGGCAAACATAAGGATATTTTTAGTGGTGTCATACTGCAGAGAAGAAAAACAGAATACCGTATTTTTCAGACTAAAAGACGCACCGGTGTATAAGACGCACCAAGATTTCTAAGAGGTAAGTAAGAAAAAAAGGTTTTTGTCCTCCCCGGCCCCCAGAAGCACTCTGCAGGACTCCCAAACCCTCTGCGCCCCCCATTTTTTACCCATTTTTGTGAAAAATGGGGCACGCAGAGGGTTTGGGAGGCCTGCAGAGTGCTTCTGGGGGCTGGGGGAAGGCAAAAATGCCCCCATTTTTGCAAAAAACTGGCAAAAAATGGGCCGTTTTTCGCAAAAATTGGAGCGTTTTTGCCTTCCCCCAGCCCCCAGGAGCACTCTGCAGGCCTCCCAAACCCTCTGTGCACCCCGTTTTTGCAAAAAAAGGGCCTATTTTTCACAAAAATGGGACATGGGGCTGGGGCTTCAGGAGACCAAAAAATGGCTGCATTCGGTGTATAAGATGCACCAACATTTCCACCCTCTTTTTTGGGGGGGAAGGTGTGTCTTATACTCTGAAAAATACGGTAACTAGGTTTGAAATGGGGAAAATATTTTTTTTTTTTGGTGAGGAGATATTATGAATATTAACTTCAATTAATTTTACGGATATCTAGATAAATATGGGTTGTAGGAATTCTGAAAAATATCCACAGTGCTCTCAAGTGGTAAAATTGCAGTAGTTAAGGATGAAACTATTCACGATGTCAAAGCGAGACACAATTTTTAAAAGTGAATACCTGTCCCTTAGTAATGAAAGTAATGAGCATAGGATAGTTTTCCTCAGTCTGATAATCTCCAGAAGAGTTGGATTACATTTCCCATCATCCACATCTAATATAGTAATTAACATATTGTGTGTCATTAATTGTACCATGCCTTTCATTAGGTGCCCTTGCTAATGTTAAGAGTTTGCCAGAACTACCTATCTTAAATCAAAATTCCCGTGAAATTTAATCAGGATGAAATAAACAATTGAAGCTTAACTCTGCTTTTCTTAAATATCCTGGCGAAGTCTGTACAGGCATTTGCAGTACATTGTAAATCTTACAATGAACTTTGGCCATGCTTCAGAAGATGTTCAGTGTTAAATGCTGAGGGAATTCTTTAGCATTATGAGTTTGGCAAAGGGTAGATTTGGCAGTAATGTTACTTTTGAGGTTTTTATTTTCTTTCAGTTGAAATCCAAAAACCAATTTTAAATACACAGTTAGTGTTCAAAGGGTTTCTCTGCATGAGCTGGAAATGCGAAACAAAAATCCCGTAAACCCATTTAAACGTTTATTTCTATAGTTTTAATTTAATTTTACTTTTTCAGAAGATAAGTCAAAGGTTAGAGTTGAAAAAAGTGCTCTTGATCGGAGCTATAACTAAATTGATTTCTAAACAAAAACGTATTAAGATGGATATAAAACAGGGATAAAAAAATATGATTGCTTTATGTTTAACAATGTTAATTCCTGCATTTTTTCAACTATTCGTGAATGAGGAAGAAGATATACTTCTGTGTATGTTTTTCTTATAAGCTAATGTCTGTCTTACAATTAATCTGGAGGCGTAGATGGACAATTTAATGTCAAAAGCAGAAAACTTAGAATTGCAACATTATAGTCACTGTTGATCCTAGCTTTTTAAAAACTCTTCTTTCTCATCAGTGGAAATAACTATGGCTTTTCAGCTTTTCAAAGAACCATTTTTTCTGTAGCACTTTTTGTTAATAAATATTTCTTTATGTTCTGTTGCATTTAAGTTGGGAACCAGACATATTGTAGAAACAATGCAAGTCGCAGGGCATCGTATCAACACTCTCTTTATGTGTGGTGGTCTGAGCAAGAACCCTCTCTTTGTCCAAATGCATGCGGACATCGTTGGTAAGTTTCAGAATACAGCGAAAGAAATGGGCACTAAACTGAGCCTAGCATTCCTGTTCCTTGGCTGAAGAAATTGCAGGGTGAATATTATGACACGTTCATAACAATAATCAGCAAACAAGTCATATCTTAATCTTTCCAATACAGATAGACCATTGACTTGTAACCATTCGTTTAGTGACTGTTCGAAGTTACAATGGCACTGAAAAAGTGACTTACGTTTTTCACAGTTACGACCGTTGCAACATCCCCATGGTGATGTGATCAAAATTTGGATGCTTGGCAACTGACATGTATTTATGATGGTTGCAGTGTCCCGGAATCACATGATCACCTTTTACGACCGTCAGACTAGCAAAGTCAATGGGGAAGCCAGATTCATTTAACAACCCTGTAACTAACTTGACAACTGCAGTGACTCATTTAACAACTGTGGCAAGAATGGTCATAAAATGGAGCAAAGCTCGCTTAAGAACTGTCTTACTTAGCAAGGGAAATTTGGGGCTCAATTGTGATCATAAATCAAGGAGTATCTGTAGATTGGGATTCTGCCGTTGTACATTTTACCTTTCCTGCTTAATATTAATAGTATCTCAGTGTTTCATTGGAAAATTTAAAATCATTAAGCTGAACCACAGCTAGATGCAAGTAGGATGGATCAAAAATTTTCAGTGAAAAAAAGGACACAGTTGCATTCGACTCTAAAAAAATCTGAGAAGAGCCAAAATACAATAGCAAAGCCTACATTTTGTAAGGAGAATCTTCAGGATTTATCCTTTTAAATTGTTCTGATAGGCATGGCAATAATTATAAATCGTGCTGAAATTGATGAATTGGTCTGATTCAGTCAAAAACAAATTCCAATGTTCCTAAATAAAGATAAGTAAATACACCAATTGAAATGATCAATAGTACACTACACACCATTGTGAAATAATATCTCTAGTGCTGCCCAGAAATAATAGTTGTATTTTTCTGATGGATTATTTCTCAATTATTGGTTGAAAGTAAATGAATAATTTTTAATTTTTCAAGTAACTCAACCATGTAAAGTGTAAACTGTGTGTTGTACGATTTAATATGTCTATTGATTGAAAGTAGGCAAGTTGCATTTAATTCATAATATTCAGTGGTGTGTTAGTATTTGCCATTTATCAAATACTAAAGATACATAAAATTGGCTCATTTTAAATCGGAAGAAGATGTCAGGAGATTCATTTTTCTGGTAAAAATATCAACAGCATTTATAGCAAATTACCTGTCTATAAGAGGAGATCCTAATTCATCTAACTTGTCATTTATGCATGAGTATTTTTGGATATATCTTGTGGTTAAAAAGAATATATATTTCACCTGTGGAAAATGTATTTCTACAGTTCTAAAAGGTTGGGATTAAAAGCAAACCATGAACCATATGAGCCCTTTATTCTTCAGAGGAACCAATATGGTTTAGATCAAGTCTAAAACTTGGGCTCTGGGTATTTTGCTTTTAGATTTGCATCTCTTCAACATCAAACCAGGAATTGAGATCAAAATCAGCATTAAGTAATTACCTTTCTTGAAAGCAGAAAAAGTGAACCAAATGATACAAGGTCTTGACCTGAGCTAGATATGCACAACAGGCTGTTGCCACAGCGGTCTTTGTCCAATGTGATTTTATCAAGTGCGCACCTTTTTCTTTATCTAACTCAAATAGCTTTGGAACCAAGAGCTCCTTTCTGATGTCTAAAATTAAAGATCTATTAATAGATAATTCTGATTAAATTTTAAACTGGGGTCCTTTGACTGTATCTAATAGCCAAGCAGAACATTGGACAAAGGGGCCTTTCTGCAGCTTAGGAATTTTTCCTGATTGTACGAACTGTGATTGACATAGGATGTCAGAGTTCATCTGACTAAAATGCTCTTGGTTCTCTTGCCCTCATTAAAATCTATCTGATAAAATACTTAACATTCCTTTATCAATCCCCTATTCTTCCAGGAAAAGACAGGAAAATGCTGAATATATTACTGTTAAATTCAAGTACCCATTAGCCAATTATGCGGGCTACCAATGGATAATTTCATAGACCATTTAAAAGCCTCAGATTCATATTGTTCAGAGGGCAAGATGAATGCATTCATTGTTTGAAGGCACTTAACAATGATGTGAAACGTGAGCACCAAGTAAATTAAAAAAATACATTTAAAGCATGACAGCTATAAAGTCAATGTATAACTTAATTCCTCCGTAAGTTTAAACAGTTGCATTTTGTCAAAATATTTTTTAACCACGGAAAACCTACTAATTTCATCTGTGCATCCTGAGATGGTATTTATCGCTACAGGTTTCTTAATGCTGCCCTTGACTGTTTCCACATTGAATTTGGCTTGCGTTTAATGCTTAGGGCAGGGGTCTCCAACCTTGGCAACATTAAGACTTGTGGACTTCAACTTGCAGAGTTCCTCAGCCAGCTGGGAGTTGAAGTCCACAAGACTTAAAGTTGCCAAGGTTGGAGACCCCTGGTTTAGGGAACACCAAGAAGATCATACCAAGAAGCCATATCTGCCTTTAAAAAGAAGCAACTGTTTTAATATTTCAGGGAGAGGTGTTTCTTATATGCTTCATACCTCAGGCCCTTTAACTGATCTGTTGTCTTTGCCCAGGCATGCCTGTTGTTCTAGCCCAAGAAGTGGAGTCTGTGCTAATGGGTGCTGCTATTCTTGGAGCCTTTGCTTCTAAAGACTTTGCTTCCCTGCAGGTATGTAATCACAGAAGGTTCAAGTTGAATACAACAACTTGAACTCTGTTTTGCTCTGTTCCACCTCAGGCACGTTATAATTTAGAAGGGGAGAAAATGCAGGTTTTGATCATTACAAAAGCCAGTGTTTTTAGCCAAATTTTCTGTTTACGGGTTGGTTGATTGGTTGGTTGGTTAAGGTTAAGTAAGGACACGGAGCACACAAGTGCTGTATAATATGGCCTACTCATTCAAGACAAAGAAGTTCAGCATGGAATTGGAATTAATTTTTACTGTTGAGACAATGAGCACTTAATTTACTTTTAAAGTGAGAGTTTTGATGCATCATTAGCAAATATTGATTTCTGCACTGGGAAATTAGTCATTCTAATTTATGAAGTGTTGACACATACCACTGAGTGAACATGCAGTGTACTAAATTATGTTGGTTGGTCACAATCAAGAAGAGAAATCAATTAAATTTGCTGTTGCAACAAAAGTGGCAATAGTAACAACCAGGCATGATAGTATAAAGAATGCTGATACCACCGAAGCGAGTAAATGTATTCCATTTGTGGAGTTCAGCATGTTTGTAGAGGTAGTGCAAAAGATTCTGTCCCTCAATATATAGGCCCGTGATGGCGAACCTATAGCATGCATGCCACAGGTGGCAAGCGGAGCCATATCTGAGGGCACGCGAGGCGTTGCCCAGTCAGCTCCAGCGTGCATGCGCACTCTGGCCAGCTGATTTCGGCCTTCTGGAGAGGCGAGGCCGTTTTCACCCTCCCCAGGCTTCAGGAAAGCCTCCTCCAAAAGCTGTGTGCATGTGCTGAGCTGTGGAGTGCCAGAGCTGGGCTGCCCCATCAAAGGGACGAAACGAGACGATGTCAGCCGTTTCCTGGCGCCAGAGCCGAAAGGGCCCGGCGGAGCAACTATGAAGGCACACCAAAGGTAAGGGGCTAGGACGCCAACAGGGCTTGAGTCGGTCTGCAAGGGAGTGACAGGCAAATCCCATTTTGGCTGAAACCGGGTGTTCGTTGGGGTCTGGGATTTTTTGGGGGGAGCTCGATAAAAATGATGGAGGTGCAAAGTCAACCGCAGGCGGCGGGGCGCCTCCACCCGACCCCCACCATGGCTGCCACCAGCCGAGCTGGGGAAGGAGCAGCAGGCGGGGCAGGTGGCCGCCCAGCCAGCAAATGCTGCCCCGTGTGCCTGAGTTGGCTCCCAGCTCTCCTCCTGCGCAGCCCTGCCACCCCAGAAAAGCAGTGGCAGATGCAGGGGGAAGGGCAAGAGATACCGGCCCGCTCAGGTGCACCTCGCCCTCCTCTCGGGCTTCCCTCCCGCGCCCCATCTTCTTATCCACCTTCGCTGCTGCTGCTTCCACAAGTGCACGCGCCCGACTCATTTCAAAACACAAACAAAACACAAGGGGGCGGGGCAGCCAAGCCAGCGCTCCCAAAACCTAGGGTGGGTGAGTGGGGAGGCCAGCCGGGTGGTCTCCTCACTTTGGCGGTGTGTCTCCCACCTCGGGAGGGAGCCTGACTAGTGACTCAGCTTTTAGGCTCCCTCCTACTGGGGGGAGGCGAAGCTGGGGGGAGGAGGAAGGCGGCAGCGGCAGCGGTGGCTCTTGCTTCATTTTCAGGCTGGCCGCCGCCTCCCCTTCCACCCAAGCCACGAGAAGACAAAGAGCTCCTGAATAGAATAGAATAGAATAGAATTCTTTATTGGGCAAGTGTGATTGGACACACAAGGAATTTGTCGGAACTGGCGGCGAAGCAGAATCCGGGCTGCCAAGCACTGCCTGAGCTTCCTCTCGCCTCCTGCTTCTTCCTGGTCACTTCGCCCATAGCCAGGGGCGGGATTTACACGAAGCTGTCCCGAAACCCAAGCAGGAAAAGGGAGAAAAGGAGCCCGAGGCGAGCCTCCCAGCCATTTCCAGCCATCGCCCGCTACTGCTTCTTCCTTCCTGGAGTGGCGAGGAGAGAAGGAGGGCGAAATCCGAAAGGCAGGCGGGCCTGGCCGGGTTGTAGCCTTCCTGTCCTCTTCCTCCTCTGAAAGGGACTCGCCCCACCCAGGTCCCTCCGAACGGGTCTCCCTACGTAGCCTCCATGCTGAATTATGCGACCCGACATTAATTGCCCACTCAAAAGGAGCCCGCCCTCCGAGCTCTTCCAAGCTCCCGCTTTCTGCAGTGAACAAGCTGGGGACGCGAAAAGCTCTTCCCCTCTACCTGCATGCTGTTTATTACCGGCTCTTCACGCCCCCTCTGCACCCAGGTAGCAGCCGGTGGCCCCGGGTAGCAGCGTCTTGTTGGTCTTGGGGGGGGGGGGGTGCAGAGCCGGTAACAGCATGCAAGTAGAGGGAAGTGTTTTTTTCCTTTCCAGACCAGCTCCAAGCAAGCGGTGCAGGCGGCGGCGCAAGAGCTGCTGAAGTTTATGCACAGTTTGCATGGAGCTGGTCTGGAAAGGAAAAAAGCCTCTGTCAGGGAGGGAGGGAAACCCCAGCCTGCTGTTCCTGCCGCACCACCCCTTCGCACCTGGCGGCGGCAGTTCTCACACTGCCGCTTCCCCGGCGGCTGCGGTAAGTGGTAAGAGGCGCGCTGGCCGGGAATGCTCCCTTAGAAGAAGTCTAAGGCACCAACATTTGCCGGTGTGAATGGCCATGCTGGACACTGCCCAGAGCGTGAGGCTGGCAGGAGGATGAGGAGCAGCGGTAGCAGACTGTTCGCACTGGCAAAGTTTGGTGAAGGAGGCTTTCCAGGCCCAAAACGGGCTGGGGGGGCATGTGTGGGAAAGTGCGCATGCACGAGGGGGAAGTCATGTGCACATGCGCAGGTGGGGCACACATTGCATTGTGTGTGCCGGCACGAACGCGCGATATTGCGGGCGCACACACACACTTTTGGCACGCAACCAGAAAAAGGGTTGCCATCATTGATCTAGACTATTGCGAATAACTAGCCTACGTCCTTCAGTGGATTTAAAAAAAAACAAACAAGTATTTTCTGGAGACCTAGAAGAGTAGGCATTTATAGGTGTTTTTAGTGTAATAATCATTAATAATCAGTTTGTGCTTATACTCTCCTAAATTGTTCTTCCTCTGGATCGTTCTTCTGACAAAAAGGGATTTTGTTTGTAGAACATTGTATATTAAGAACAATTTCCCATATTCTCTTACATTTGCTTCATGAATACCACCAAATTTCTTCTGCTTTGACAATGGTTTGATAATCACTTACTTAGGAAGATGTCCCACTGAACACAGAGGTGACTATTTTAATAACTCACAGCAGAGATTTGTTTGTTTGTTATGGTGCAATTCAGCGGTGGGTTGCTCCCGGTTCGGTCCGGTTCTAAGAACCGGTAGCACCGGTGGCAACAGGCTCCACCCACCCGCCCGGGACACTTCTGTAGTAAAGGGTTTTAGAACCCACTACTGGTACAATTATAATTGCTTTACCAGCTTGACTTCTAAGGAATAATTGTGGGACAGTGGATAAACAGAAGGCAATAATGAATAGAAGTTGTTTATTCCTTTCAAGTTCTAACCCAGACTCCAATATAATATTTCCATTTTTCTATTACTAAAAAAGGCAAATACTATTTGCTAGAATTCATCTCCTCATCCTATTTAATACTAATGATTGATACTAATATAATATTTGTTTTTAAAAGTATTTTATGGTTCTTACTATACATACATGTTCTTCAGGGTTTTTTTTTAATTGTTCATAGATGAAATTATTTCATCAACTGAGTGAATTTTTTTAGATGGAGTACCTAGATAAAAGATATAACATCTAATAAATCATTAAATAAACAAGAATGTGAAGTAAGGATTCCCTGGTGAATTACACTCCATTTGTCAGAAGACGTGGTCATTTTATTATGCTTCTGTTACCAAATGACTGAATGGCTGTATATGTTTCTGAGGGATTTTTTGGGTGGACTTAATCATTCCACCTTTAATGTGATTTCAAAGTCCATCTTTTCTTTCTCCTTTGTAGGGTGGGGTTGGGATAGTAACACTGCCACCCAATGAGGAAATGAGGAAATTTTATCTCCAGTCCTTCTGCCTTTAACTTATTCTTTAGCCAGCTGGCTTCTCCTAGCAAAAGCTCCAAAGTTATGTTATGGTAGAACATAACATACGGTATGGTTCAGTTTTATAATGCCTCCTTGGGGAGAGACGAAAGACACTCAATAGAGACAGAAAACTGTATTCATTGTTATCTATGGCGATTCTCAGTCATCCAAGTTATGGTTGTCCCATGGTGCTTTTTTTCAGGAGGCAACTGGACTTTCTTGGTTTTTTTTTTTTTGAAGGTGTTTCGCTTCTTATCAAAGAAGCTTCTTCAGCTCTGACTGGATGGTGGGGAATGGAAGCATTTATATTCCTTGCAGACAGCTGGTCATTTGCATGTTTTTAAGAGAGTCGTTGAGGCTACTTGGAGATTTATCTATGTCCTTAGGGTCACCTGAGAAATGCAAATGGGTGTGTAGCCTTTTTGGAACTATTGAAAGGACTGTGTTGTAGACTGGAGATAGATGATATCATATCCTTCCCCCTCTGTTGAGAGAGGGATGTTTTGTTTCCCCAATGTACAAATCTGCACATGTCTCATTGCATTAGGGAAACAAAACAACCACTTCAAAAATGCATGGCACAACATAGGAGAACAAACCCATGAGAACAAGATTCAGCAATCTATCTGCATTTCAAAGACAAAGGCCACTCTTTTGAAGACAGCAAAGTCAACATTTTGAACAGAGAGGACCACTGGTTTGAAAGATGGGTCAAAGAGGCCATCTATGTCAAAACTGAACAGCCCTCTCTCAACAGAAGAGGAAGGATACAGTGTCATCTATCACCATTGTCCTTTCAGCAGTTCCAAGAAGGCTCCACGTCCATTTGCACTACTCAGGTGACCCTGAGGACACAGATAAACCTCCAGTGGCCTCAATGACTCCATAAAAGAATGCAAATGACCAGCTGTCTGCAAGGAGTATAAATCCTTCCATTCCCCACCATCTAGTCAGAGCTCAAGAAGCCTCTTGGATAAGAAGTGAAACATCTTCAAAGAAAAGCAAGGAAGTCCAGGTGCCTCTTGAAAAAAAGAATCTTTATATTTACTGTTGTTTTGCTACTAAAACAATATTCTTCTGGCTGTATGTTACAAGGAAAAATGGAGCTTTTAATAACTATATTAAAAGCATATAGTAGAGGTGAATCATTTTCAGTTTGAAAAGTGTAACAGAGGCACAGTTCTTACTTTAACAATGCAGTTGGGTCGTATGAGTCAAAATGCAGTTGGGTCGTATGAGTCAAATGCATAGCATTTGAATGGAAATATATTTGGGGAGGGGAGGGGACTTTTTATTTGGCAATCTCCCAGTTTTATCACTCACCATAACTATTTTTGACAGAGTTTATACGCTT